>JAWNNH010000155.1:0-600000 GCA_035043045.1 Hirtodrosophila alboralis | reverse complement strand
TTATAAATATCAAAAATTAAAAATAAATAAATAACGGTTATAATGAAAAAAAAAGGTAAAAATTATGAAATAAAAATTATTTGATGATTTTTATAAAAAAAAATTGGAAAAAAAATCATATATTAAAATACAAATAAATATTATTTTTAAATTTTTAATTCAAATATCAAAATAAAAGTTGAATATCTTTGGAACCAGCTGCTGTATTAACAAAATTAAAAAACCATGACCATCATGATGTGTGGCTCAATATCTTTCTTATGATATATAACATATCATTGAAGGATCAATATTAAGGATACTTAAGGTATAAATAATACATTTTATGTTTAATTTTTTTATATATAAGACTTAAGCTTAATTTTTGTAATACAAATTAAGATTAAAAGTTTATCGAGAATTATGTATATATACTAATAGATTATTTTAATTATTTTAATTATATATTCTAATATTTTCCCATTTATCTCAATTATTTTTAACAGCTTTGATTTTTTAAGTTTATAACACTTATATGTTATCTATTCTAATTTATATCTATTTTAGTGTAACTGCTTGTCCAGATGTCTTATAATTCTAGTTTATAATAAAAATTAAATCTACAAGTTTATCCAGAATTAGTATATCAAATATTTTCCTATTCATCTAGATAATATTTCTCAGCTTTTTTTTATTTTTATTGAGTTTATAACACTTATTTGGGACCTCTGCTAATGTTTATAAATATATATATTTAATTTATATATATTCTAGGGTATACGCTTGTTCAGCTAAGTCTCCTAATTCCAGTTTATTTATCATCTTGTGATTCTTCTTCGTGTTTCTCTGGCATTGTGTTCCCATTTCTCCTCTAGGACGGCAATTTTAGTTTTCTATTTTGGCCTTTGGATTATTTGCTGTGAACTGTCCGCCAATTGTCTGCTCGTATCCTTGTACTACATATAGTTGTATCCTTGTCTCATGTAGTTGGCAGTTGCCATCATAAGGCGCCATATCCTTCCCCTCTCCCCTTGCCCTTTATTCAATTGCCACTCAAATTGTGCTGACCTGGCTGGAAAGGCAGAGTTGTGTTTGGCTTTGACTAATGACGGACGCTTGTTGTGATGGGGGCGTGGCAGAGGGGCGTTGCCCCTTAGGCAATGGGCGTGGCATGCATGTTAGCATCATTAATAATTGACAGGTAAGTAAGTAACTAAGTAAAATATAATTAACTATGCAAGCAGGCGCTTCAGATTGAAATGCGAAACAAGTTTTCATTCGGAATTTTGGCTCTTTAATTTGCAGCTGATTTGAAAACAGAATTTAAGTATGTCTATCAATTAGCTAATTGCACTTTTCAACTTTCTGCATTCGAGTATCGAGTTGCTTATTTATGTAAATCCTGTGGCATTACACCAAAATGCCGCAACAACTTTCAATTCAGTCAAGCGCAACAGCAACAACAAAAACCTGCCACAACAACAACAACAACAACAACACGAAGCATCCACAAACCCCAAAAGCCGCAACATTTCGATTCGATTTTCATATCGAAGTTCAAATTTTATTTGGTGGCGAACAGTGGATGGCAAAGTATATGGAATGGGGGGCAACGTCTGTTGTTCACGTGCGTAAAATAAATTTAAAATTCGATTTACGATATATATATATACATATATATATATGCATAATAAATAGTTGTTGCTACACGGCAAACAACTACAGTTCAACTTCAATATGACAAATGTGTCTATATACAATAAAATGTTATATTAATTGTAAAATGTTGCTATTACTTAATTTGCGTAAAAGCTTTGAGTGTATAATAATTTTAAATTAACATATACATTTTGTAGGGTATTTTTGGCCAGCAAATGTTGAGTTTTAAGTAAAAAAAAAATGTTTGTTTTCATTAAAAAATTTGGACTTATAGGGAAAAATTAAGAAGGGGTTACAATAGGTCGCGAACAATTTTTTTAAATGAGAAAATAAACTGTTTTTCTAGAACTAGAGCCCTTACTATAAAATTTAGTTTAATATAAAAAAAGTTAGATTTTTTGGAAAAACCTAAGAAACAATAAAAAAAAATCGATTTCAAATTTTTAACTCTAGTTCAAATCTTTCATTTCATTTCCATTCCCATAATTTCTTAGTTTTTCTTCGAACGAAAATTGAGAAGGAATTTTTTGAAATAAACAAAAAAAAAAACGCATAGAAATTATTAATCCATAAGACAAAAAAAAAACAGAAAAAAAATAAACATATAAAAATTATAATTTTATTAAATTTATTTTATTAATGATATAAATAATTATTAACCCATGAGACGAAAAAATAATTCTTTTTTTTTAGACTTTTTAGAATATTGTTCTTGTTCTACTTTGCAAAAATAAATATTAAAAAAATTATATTAAATTATATTGAAGCTTCATTAAATTATAAAGACTAAGATTAAAATTATTAATCCATAAGACCAAAAACAAAAAAAAAACTAAGAAAATAAACAAATAAATAAAAAAATTTCTTTTTTTTTTAGACTTTCAAAAAATTGTTCTTGTTCTATTCTGCAAAAAATAAATATTAAAAAAATTGTTATAAATTATTTTGTAGCTTTATTAAATTATATAGATATTAATATATAGATATATATATAGATATATATATATATAAATTGTATAGACTAAGATGAACTTAACCAAACAGAATCTTTGATGTCAGCTATAAAATTATGTGGCTGGCATTAGACTTTCGAGATTTTTATATTTTTTATATATTTTTAAAAAATTACTTAAATATTGATATTAATTCAAAGTGAAATAATACTTAATTTTTTAATTAAATTGATTTAAATTTGCGACTCAGCTTTTCAATAAATTGAATAAAATGTAGCAGAAATATTATTAAAAAATCTTATTTCTCTCAACGAAGCAGTTTTAATCCTTCTTCTCTCTCTCTCTCTCTCTCTCTCTCACTCTACCACACTCTCGCTCTTTCAAACTTTCATCTCATTTATCTGCCAGTGTTGCCAGCTAACTGCAATTCTTCTTTGTTTTAATTTTTGAATTTTTCGTAATAAATTCAAAATTCCTTGATTTAAAAAGATTTTCTTCAGTTCGTTATAGCGTGTATTGAGTGTAATCCTTAAGCAGTGCGTTCATATATATAAGAAACGCAATTTTTGGCATGTTTTATGGCCAAAGTCGAACAGAGCATAAAATAGAAAGTAGCAAACGGAAAAGGTTAATAGCAATTTGTTGGTCCGTTTTATTTTTATTTTTTTTTTGGTTTTTTCCTTTTAGGCAAAGCGTTTATCATTTTGATGGGTGGGATTTTTGGGGTTTTTTTTTGGGGGGTAGAGGGTCTTATAAATACTTATAAGCTAAACAACGTGTCGCACAGTTGAGCGAAAACTTTACCAACTTTTGGCTGGCCAATTCCCGAAGCAAAACTCCCACTACATCCCACATCCCACATCCCACCGATGTGGCAAAAGTTCGTTAAGTAAGTGAAAGAGCTGTGAATGATTTATTGCATTTTAAAAATGTGAAGTGCGAGCATAAGACGAACTTTTTCCTACTACTACTAACAGAAAAGAGAAAATATCAAAATGCAAGCAAAGTGGCAGCATTTGGAGCGCTGCCAACCTGTCTGACAAATTGTCAGCGACCAGTGTTGCAAAGCGTTTGCAACAGGCACAAACGTCAACTTTCTCTGTTCAAATTGAAATATCTAAAGGTAGACAAGAATCCGGGTAAACACCTTGCACACCTCACACACCTCACACACACACATTGAGCAAACAGCTTGCAGCTGTCAAAAATTGATTTTGTTGCCGCACCTGTCCACAAATCTGTCCAGTTGAGAAACTAAAGTCTTCACAAGGCCACAGTCTAGAGCTGGAGTTTAGCTACCTGTCCGGCAAAACAGCAGAAGCCAACAATTTTACACTGTAAAACAAATCATATATTTTTTTAAAGCTTAACTAATTTATTAATATTGCAGCAATTCCCTTTATTTCCAATTTTACAGTAAAAAATTCAAGCTCAAAAAACATATTTTTGTCAAAACTTGGAGCTCTAAAATATTTTTATATTTTCAACATTAAATTTTCATAAAAAATTTGAATTTAATTTTATCTTTTGATTGATTTCAATTCGACAAATGCACTCGATAGAAGAATACAATTTTTTCATATTTGTATTATCAATATTTTGTTTATTAGTGCAAAAAATCGAATATATATATGTTACTATTTTAGGACTAACGCTAATTTTCATATCAATTTGCAGGGGAAAGAAAACATAAAATAGATTTACTTCAAGCTCTATTTAAGTATTAATTTATGAGAATTTATGATTAGAGAATTGTAGGAATTCTCCTAAAATTCGATTTTTTACTGTCAAGTGCCATAAATAGAATTATTGTTTTTTAAAGAGTGACATCTTATTTTATAAGTTCAATTCCTAAAGAACTAGATTTTAAGACTGTTGTAAAATTTAAAAGAATTTTTTTTTTGATTTTCATAATACCAGATTATCCCGGCGTGCGTTGCTACGTGCCGCTCCCGTACCCAAAAGAATAATATATAGGGGAAAAATCAAACATTATATTGCTTATTGATATTATTTAATATTTGTACATTTAATTTATATTTTTAATTTTTAATTTTTTTTTATAATTTTAACTTAAAAAAATACAAGCCCATCCCGGCGAGCGTTGCTACGTTCCGCTCCCGTCACCCAAAAAATAAAATGGGAAAAAAAAAATAAATCATATTCCTTAATGTCACTTTTATTGTAGCATACTGCTTCACATGATACGCTCCAGCTGAGATTTTTATAGGTAATTTTCACTTTCCGACATATTTTTAATAAAATTTTTTCAGAGTGCCAACCTACAATATAATAGGAAGCTACAGTAAAAATTTCTGTTTTCTAGATGCTACCGTTTGCTCTGCTCGCGAGTTGCCAATTAGTCAGTCAATCAGTCAGCCAATCAGTCAGGTTAAACAGTTTAATATATATAGAAACATCAGCGCTCCCTTGTCCTGATACAAATCAGCACAATATTGTTGATGATCAACAAAAATAAGCTGCCAAAAATATGAATTCAACATTTGATATCAGCATAATTATGTTCGTAAATAAGAGAATTAAAATGACAATAAATTCCGGACTGTATAATCCAGTGTCTGACAAATCAGCACAACTTTCGTCAGCCCACTTTCTATTTTGAATGATGATCAACGTAAATGTGCTGACAATGTTATATATTTCATATTTTCAGACTGACTGACGACAAAAATGTGTCAAAAAGCAGCTGAAAAAATCATTTAATTGCCGTTGACGGTGAAATCGAACCTTTATATTTAAAATTAAATATATTTCAATCGATTTTGTCTTTATTAAGATGTTAAAGCTTCTGCCATTTCGAATGCCAGTTTCTTTACTGTGTATAAACAGCAGTCGCCAAAAGTTGTGTACCATAAAACATTTCAACAAATATTTAAGTTGCAGTACACACACACACACACACACATACACACCTCCATTTTGTAGAAAAGTCAACAAAATGGCAATTGGGCGGTCTTTGGACATGGAAAATTACTTTTAAAAAGTTGAAAAACTTTTACAGCTTTTCGTTTTTCGCATTTCGATTAATGCAACAGCAGCAGGCAGCGATTAAAGCCATTGAAGTGATTCGAAAATATGTGAATATGAATATGAATATGAATAATATTGTGAATGTGAATGTGTATGTGCATGTGAATAAATATGAATATATGTGCGAATGGCATTGGGCACACAATTCTGTCTAGTATTTGCTGATCGGAAGTTGTATTATGCACAATTTGTATTTTCGTTGCTTCCGGCTAACGCATATTTGATTTATGCAGCAACAACAAACGACGACGAAATTCATCCTCCTGGCCCCCTCCCCTATCAATAAAAACACAAATACCAAATGGAAATAATTTAAATGTGTGCTCGACTAGCAGTTACTATACAATTCTATTTAAACATTGTTGAAATACATTTATTAACAGGCATAAGTAGGCATCAGCGAGTGTACAGAAGTGGCTGCATGATGCTTTAGGCTTTATCTGACCAAGTTTAATTAAAATCGGATTACTATATCTTATAGCTCCCATAGGAATCAGCGCATAAAAAAAATTAGGTTTGGTGTCAAAAACCTTTGTTTAAGGATATCGAAATCAAGCCCAACAGTTCGCTATAGAATCTGACCAATTTTTGACTTAAATATACTACTAGCTCTCCCGGCGTGCATTGCTACGCTCCCGCTCCAAATAAAAAAAAATAATAAAAATAATCATATTTTTCAATTCCTTATGAATTCCTTAGAAGCTAGAAATCTGAAATTTTTACTGTAAATTTCGTTTAAATCGTACCTAGGCTAGCGCTACCGGTTAAGTTCCAGCTGAGTTTTTCGCACAATTTTCAAATGCATTTTCCACCCAATTCCCAAATTATTTTTAATAAAGTTTTTTTAGGCTGCCAATCTACGATATATAAGGAAGTTACAGTAAAAATTTCAGATTTCTAGCTTCTACCGTTTGGTCTGCTCGTGGGTCACCAATCAGTCAGTAAGTCAGTTTGAATAGTTTTTTATATATAGATGTTTCAAAGGAAAAATCTAACTATAAATATATTGTACGAGCAACTTTTTTGTTTTTAAAGAAATCTCATATATGCTAAACAAATAATATGCTCTGGATAATCCGAACATACTCTGTCTGCCATAGAAACGATCGGTCAAATATTGACATATTTTAGAAGACCATTGAAATGATATATTGTAGTCTAACTGTGACTTTGAGCAAAGTTAATTCTAAGACATAAGGATCAGTTCCAAATCACAAATTTTGAGGTGGACAATTTTCTCATTTTTATATTATATTTTTGCAAAAGGGTATTATAATTTTGTCACGACGTATGTAATAAAGGACGTCTCCGATCCCATAAAATTCTTGAAAAGGACGAGAAGCTGAGTCGATATAACCATGTCTGTCTGTTTTCTTTATTCAATAAAACTATTCGTCTGTGTTTTTTATAATTTCACTTTATAAATTTATAAAAATGTATAAAAAAAATTAAAAAAAATAAATAAAAAAAAAGAAAAAAAAAAATTAAAAAATTAAAATTTATATATTTTATTTTAAATACAAAGCGTCTAAATATTTCATTTTAAGCTTCACAATTTCATAGACTTTTGTTCACAACTAAATCCAATTATAATTGAAGAGTTATGTTAGAGTGTCCTTTACATTTGAATAACTTAAATCAATATAGAAATGCTAAATATATAATTATCTCGCTTAATTTTATAATCAATTTGTATAATTGTTTGCTATCAAAAATTAAATTGTTATTGTTACTTTTATTGACAGAAAAAAGAGTTATAATTTTTTTCTAGTAAAATATGTATTTAAAAATTTTCTTTCATAAGTCAAGTCAATTGTATTATTAATATTTATTTATTTATTTATTTATTTCGGCAGACGACAATCAGTGCTGTCCCAGATAATAATATAACAATTATAATTATATAACTTAATTATAGTATAATATTTTCCCTTTTACAATTGAAGTCAAATATTTCAAGCTCTTCATAACTGTGAGAATTAATAGAAAAAATATATCGATTTATTAAACCATCTGTTTGGACAGGCAGTCTAGTTAGCTAGCTAACTAAATATATATTTAATATATACCCCTTTCTAAGCAATACCATTTTTAGAGGGTAAAGACAAGACAACACGACAATATACATAACCTAACATAACATAACAGAACAGAACAGAACAGAACTGAACTGAACATAACATTGCAGAGGGACAAATTCAATTGAAATACAATTGGCTTATAAATGAAAGCCTATTTGAAAAGTGAAGATAGAAACAGATGCAGATACGCCAAAGAGGGAGGGAGGGGAAAAACAGTAGCAGGAAGGATTCTGCAGGATGGAATGCTGAATTGAAGCTGCTGTTTGCTACTGATGAAGTTGATGAGGATTATGAGGATGCCGAGTATGTTGAAGGATAATAATCATGATGATGATGACTGAAGCCAAACAATATGCTATTCGATATTATGTGGGCGTGTTTTCAGGGCAGGGAGGAGGCGTTACCCAAAATGCCAATTGATTTAACAAAGAATTGCAAACGATGGAAATACAATATCTTATGTGTGTGTGTGTGTGTGTGTGTGTGTGTTGTGTCTGCCTAACAAACTGATTACAAAGGATTATTTCATTTATTGAATAGCATATTAATTGCTGCATTACCATAATAAATAGTTTATCAAAATATTTCAAATCCCCAACAATTATCGACAACAATATCAATAAAGCAATTACAGATATTAACTTTAACAAATTCTTATTGACTTTTTGAAGCTTAATGAGAGATTACTTAACATAGAAAACAAGGGTGTAACTAGGTATAGGCAAGGGGTGAGAGCGGAGTTTATTGAAGTCCTAAATCAAGGAGATAATTTTGGCACAAAATTTTGCTAAAAATCCAAAGAAAGTTTTTTAATCTTAAGTTATATGTTATGGTTGAAATAAACATTAAAATAAACAAAATAATTAAGCACCTCCCCATCTCCACCTTGGTTGAAAGCTGACTCCGCCCTTGGCAAAAATTATTATTATGAAATTTTCGAAGTAAAAATAAATAAATAAAAAAATAAAAATTATATAAAAAAAATAGAAAAATAAATAAATAAACAAAAACTAAAAATAACAAAAAATATAATAATTATCATATACTAATTTTTGAGGTAAAAATAAATAAATAAAAAAATAAAAACTATTTAAAAAAAATAGAAAAATAAATAAATAAACAAAATCTAAAAATAATATTAAATAAATAATAATTATCATATAGGAATTTTCGAGGTAAAAATAAATAAATAAAAAAATAAAAATTATATAAAAAAAATAGAAAAATAAATAAATAAACAAAAACTAAAAATAACAAAAAATATAATAATTATCATATACTAATTTTTGAGGTAAAAATAAATAAATAAAAAAAATAAAAACTATTTAAAAAAAAATATAAAAATAAATAAATAAACAAAAACTAAAAATAATATTAAATAAATAATAATTATCATATAGGAATTTTTGAGGTAAAAATAAATAAAATAAAAAAAAACTGAAAATTATATCAAAAAATAGAAAAATAAATAAACAAAAACTAAAAATAATAATATTATTATTATTTATTTACATGATTAATTATTATACAAAAAAAATAATATAAAAACTAAAAAAAAAGAAGGGAGTGCTAGCATCTACGGCCAACGACTCGAAAAATAATAATTAATTAATAATAATTATCAGGACTATAAAAAAGTATAATACAAGAGTTTAATATAGTTATTAAATTTAATTCTTTGTTTTGTAGCGGCTTATGCCCCATTATATACTTGGGCAAGAATTAATTACAAAAATTGAACAAATAAAAATTTAAAGTTGACAAATTGGAATTTAAATGATGAACAAATGCTTTTCTATTTGGTCAGAATATCAAATTGAGTGAATCAATTTTTTTCTCTGTTTGTTTTATGTTCGAATTTTTTGTCTAAATTTGGCACAGATGTTATTTCTATGCAGTAAGGACACACACACATATATATATATATATATATATATATACATAAAATGTAACCAACCCTACAGCAAACAAAAAAAAAAAAAAATACTATGATTATTACTTCTTTGCAAATCTTTTATGATTTTTTCCATTTTAGATAGAGTTCCGACCTTATTGATCTTGTGAATTGGTTTTCTAAATTGATTTAATACTAGAATTTGAATTTAAATTCAGTTAAGTCTTGCACTTTATTTTAATTCAAGGCAAAAAGCATAACAAAGTTGTTTAATTCACAATACTACTGAATTATTATTTATTATAATTTTATATTAAAGTTAACATTTACTTTTTATTATTTAAAAATTCATTTTTACCTTCATTTAAAAAGTGTCGCTGATTTCGCAAATAAAATTTCAAAAATATGTTGTCAGGACCGTTTTTGAGATAATTGAAAAAATTATTTAATAGATAAACAAGGTTATAAAGGGGATTTTTGGCAATCCCCGTAGGCCTAAAAATAAAAAAGAAATAAATAAAAAAGAAAAAAAAAAAAATACATTTCAAAAAGTTAGCTTTATTTAAGAGAAAATTGTTCAGGTTTAATGAAATAAGATTTTTTTTATTTTATTATTTAAATATTATAAAATTGCCTTTAAACCTGTTATACAATATTATTTAATTATATAATGCGCTCAGAAGTTATTGGAGATTGAAATGAAAATTTAACATCAAAATATGACCAACTTAAAAAAAACTATTTCTTGTGCAAATTTTTCTCAAAAACTCGAATTTCGACGCGCGCTGCTACGCCCCGCATCGTGTTAGACGGCTGACATGTGGCTATGATTATTATTATTAAATAAGTATCGCATATACAGCGTTATGTATATATATATTTATATATACTGTAAAAATCAGTAAATATTATATAAACTTATTCTTATGTTTTGGAGCATTTCTTAAGGACAATATCGGTTAGATTTTTCCACAGTTCTTTTTTTTTTATTGTGCTTAAGATTGTATTCGAAAAGTCCATTTGCTGTTGTCCAGTGTAATCAAAATAAGTTTCGCCTGGCTGAGCCAATGAATACGAAATCAAAGCCGCACACAAATATGTTGGCAAAAGGCGATGCGCGTCAGGACACACAGGACACTAAATTAAAGGTGACCCATTCATGAAACTGGAACACAGCAGCATATACCCCATACTCCCTGGAGACGCACGACGTATATTAAGTGCCACAGATGCCACACACACACACACACACACACAAGGGGGGGGGGAGGGTGTTTAAGGGGCAACTGAAGCTGTGGCAACAAGCGTCATGGATTATGAATTACTAATAGGCAAAACTGCTGGAATTTTCGCACGGCCCAAAAACGCCAACAACATGACGTCTTACTCCCCTTGGCGCAGTCCAGCCCCCCCTTCCTTTCCATCTACACATACACACTCACATATATATATATATATATATGAATATGCCATTTTCTACCCTCTTTATTCCCTTGCCTCATCATATTTACTGTCCTTGTCTAGTTTTTTGGGTCGTCATCGTTGCCGCTTTTGTAATTATGACTCGCATATGGCGGGGCTACAGTTCCCAGACTACCCCCTACCGCGCAACACTCCTTCCCTCTGTTTTTCCCCACCTGCTCCGCTTTGACCTGGTTGTGGTAAATCTCTTTAAGCTAATTGAAGTTGGCTGATAAAGTGTTTCGCTATCCAACTAATCGTTTGCCCAGCTTAAATATTTAGTCTGTCATTTAAGTAAAGTTTTTATCGGTTTTTTATAGTCTTTGAAATATATATTTTAATTATATTTTAGAGCTCTGAAATATTGTATTGTAGAACTGCAATATAAGCTGAAGTATATTAAAATAATAAGAATGTTTAGAAGGACTTCCAAACGTATAAAATACTAAAAAAAAAAATTAAAAAAAAAAAAAAAAAAAAATTTAGTCATAAATATGAAAAATTAAAGTAAAAATTGTATATGCACCTAGACTATTTACATACTCGAACCTTTAAAAAATTGATTGTTTATATAGTTCACATTTCAATAATTCCTGAGCTCACATCCAAAGGGGAATATCTACAAGAATTAAAGCCCAATTAGAACTTGGCGACCATCAGGCTAACAGCGAACAAAAGCAAATTTAATGCGACAAGTCATAAATCAATTAGTTTGGAAACACAATTAGCCAGTCAGAAGCACAGTTCCGTTTCTGTGTGTAGTCATGTCCGGAGTGCACACCGTTGTACGGCTCAAGGTGCGTATAAGTAATCTCAAGGCACATGCAATTAGATGTCATTAAAGTAACGAGTTGCAGAAGACGACGAAGACATATACAAATGCAACAATATGCATTACAATCTCATTAAAATTAATATGCAAATGATGGGCTGGACAGCTAGGCGTATGCGTAATATTAAACATTAACTAAACCTCACACAAAACTACCTGCCACTCAACCCTCTATGCCCACAAAAAGGGGGCGAAGAGCTGCCTAAAACACAATGCTACCCAAAATGCCTGAATAACGAAATTTGCTTCTCGGAAAACCCAATTACACGTATGACAATCCCAGTGATGTGTCCACAAAGCACTATGGGATATTTTAACTAAATTTTGGACATAAAAATATTAGCTAAAATATTAAGCGAGTTCTTGAGGCAGAATTTACAAAAAAAATTTATTTATTTTGACTATTTGCTATGTTACCGGATTTTATATCATGATGTAAAACTATCCCAAAAATTTAAAAAGTGCAATTTGAATTAACTGTTGCGAATTCACAATTTAAGATTCTAAAATATGAATTATTTCGCATAGGTGATAAATGCTGGCAAATGTTTAAACTCTATCCCAAAAAAAAAAAAATTTTTTTTTTTTTTTTTTTTGTATTTGAACATATACCAAAAAAAATCATTCTTATTCAATATTTTTGGGGCAAATTTTGTACCTTAAAAAACAACTGACAAACACAAACTAAAATATCAACACACTAGTCAATATTAATCACAAACTTTAACATAAAAAAATGTTTGTTTAAAAGTTTGAAGCATTTTATTTTAACCAAAAATAAATTAATTAACAGTAGGAGGCTCTAATTGTTTGAAAGAATTGTTTTAACAGCTGCTAACTTAACATTGAGTGTGAATGTTAATACTTTTGGTATTTAAAATTAAAGTAATTTTAACAGCTGCTAACTTAACAGTGGTTGATAATGTTAAAGCTGTTGGTATGTAAAATTGGAGTTATTCTAACAGCTGCTAACCTAACAGTGGGTGTGAATGTTGAAACTTTTGGTATATAAAATTGAAATATACTTTTTTTAATATTCATTTAATATCACCAAAAGTTTCGTTATTTTACCAACTTGATAAAATAAATGTTTTTAAAAAAAATGTGCTTAAATAACCCATTGTGCGTGGTTTTTATAAATCTCTCTCTGTGTGTGTGCATACAAATCTTATTTTTTATTGTCAAATGTGGCGCTGTCTGGCTATATCTGCTTAAATGCCAGATTGTCTGTCAAAAGTTCTCAACCCAAAACCAATTCCTTCATTCAATGCACTCATACGTTTCATTCATTGATTCATTCAGTATTTCAAACGGCGGTTAAATGAATTTTGCAGTTGAACAAACAAAATCTGCCACAAGTTTCAGTTGCATGCAACTGAGATGTGAAATAATTGCAAAAAAATATATATATTTTTTTGTTATATACTGTTAACAAAGAAACATCGATAGATACAAAGCAATAGCAGATATGTTATTTAATTAGATTATAAATCGAAAATAACTAAGTTATTTTTATTATTTTTTGATTTTATTTAATTGATAATTATGGTATATGATTCCACTTTAAGCAATAAAAAAATAAGCAATCGATAGTGTTTTCGATACAACCTTACAATTATTTGCACAATGTTCAAAGTAAACACATGTTGTATAGTGTATTCAAATTGATAATGCACACATTTAAATGAATTTGCTTGGATTGGCGTATTTATTAAAAATTTAAGGCGCTCTTTTGTTGATTTTTCTCTTTTTTTTCTGTGTGTGTGTGTGTCGCAGAATTTTTTTTTTTTTTTTTTGGTTTTTTTGGTATTATTTTTATGTACGCTGCGTCTTTTGCCAGAAAAACCGCAAAATCCACTCAATAATGCGCCAACGCACATCAATACACACATATACGCACACACACACACACACACATACAAAAATAAGCCAAATAGCATTACAAAAAATCGCTTTAAAGCAGCAGACAAACATTTGGTTTGATGTGTCTGAGTGTGTGTGTGATGTGTGTGTGTGTGTGTGCGTGTAATTTTAACTGTTTTTGTTGTACCGGAATGCAGACCCTCTAGTTCATATCAGAACCAAAGGGTTTTTTTTTGACAGCGCTTAAAAGTAGGCAATGCTTTTTGCACTATTTAATCACGCCGCTTAAGCGCGTTTTCTGACATAATATATTCATATATTTATTAAACAAATTACAATTAATATATATTACTAAACTAAACATTAGTTTAACGATCTTTAGTTACTGGAAATGTATTGGAATGCATACCCTCTAGTTCATATCAGCGCAAGTGCTTTGAACGGAGATAAGAGGGTATTTTTTGGCTGCCCTTAAAAGTAGGCAATACTTTTGGCACTATTTAAACACGCCACTTGCTTCACACTATTTATTCATATATTTATTAAACAAATTACAGCTAGCATATATTATTAAACTTAAAATTTGTTAAACGAACACTATTTACTGAAAAAATATTGGAATGCATACCCTCTAGTTCATATCAGCGCAAATGCTTTGAACTGAACTAAAGGCTATTTTCTGGCTGCCCTTAAAAGTAGGCAATACTTTTAACACTATTTAATCAGGCCGCCTGCCTGACATTATTTATTAATTATTAATTTACTTATTAAACAAGTTAGGTCAAGTATATTTTACTTCATTTAATAATTGTTTAACGAGCACAGTCTACTGAGCTTTCGGCTCAAAAGTAGATTATTTATTGAACAATTTGAATGGTTGAAAGGCACACAAATGTGAATGCATGTTAATGCTACAATGAGTGTGTGTGTTGTGTGTGTTTGTGAGTGTGTCAGCACTGCAAATGAACAAATATACAGTGTAAACACAAGTAATGTTAGTGTATTCGACAATTGTTGCAAAAGTAAACAACAACGAAACTTTCATATGAGTATAACCCAGTTTAGAATAAGAAAACTTTCAATTTAGAAGACTTCTACGAGTCTTTAATAAGAATAACAATATAATTAATATTATCAATTTATCTTTTACATAAAAATTACTGCATTTATTGTTCATCACTTAAAATTTAACTGAATAAATATATTTAATTAAAAACATTTAAATTCCACCTTTCAATCAAAACAATTCGCTTGTATTTTGTAAAAAATTTATTTTTTAACGAAATATTATATAAAATCCAAAAAAACTCCCCTAAATATCGATAAATATATATCGATTGTTAAACAACTCAAAATTGCATTTCATGACTGCACTCCAAAAAAATGTAAAAAGTAATTAAAAAATTAAAGCAAATTATAAAACTGATTTTTTAATGAGCCCACAACAAGCGCTTTGAGTTCTCACGTGAAGTGAAAATATATATAATTTGAAGGCAGGTCCTTTTACAGTAGTACCTGGCGATAATTAATGAGCAAATGTATAAATGTACAAATGTTTGTTGCCATGAAAAACCAAATGCAGCTGCCAGAAACCAAACCCAGAATTCGAAACCAGAAACGAAAGCAATTTTCAAAATGCATTGCCAAAGCTGAATTTTCATTGGAAAAGCACAAAAAGCTAACAAAAACAGAGAGAGAAGAAAAAAAAAGCTGAAAATAAAGCAAAGAAGCGCAAAGAGATTGAGGCAGCTAACAGAGTAGGGGGACAGGTGGCAAGGGGGCAAATGCCAGGTGGCAGGTGGCAGGTGGCAACATGAATATCGCATGCAAATGCGAGCGTCCGCACACTTAATATAATTTCACTTAAACTGAGAGAACTGCGAGGGGAGGGGGGTTGACTGGCAGGTGAGAGGCAGGTGTATGTCTGTGTGTCTGTGTGTTTGTGTGTGTGTGTGTGTGTGTGTGTGTGGGCCCACATTTCGACTTTGCCTTTTCGTGACTTTGGCGCGTTAACCTCAATTTATCGCTGCCATTTATGTCCTTTTTTCGATTACAGCATAAATTGTGGTAGTAGCTATACGTGTCGGACACACACACACACACACACACACACACACACACACCTGATAAATGGTAAACTGCATGCATTGTGTAATCGATAAAAAGAAAAAAATTGAGCCCAGCCAATGCTCAAGTCACAAAAAACAAGAAAAATAAAGGCAACAGGAACATTAGCAGCAGCTACAAATCCTGGTAGCCCAAGCTCAAGGACGATTGCCCTAATGGATATTTGTATTCAACACTGTCAGTGTGTGTGTGTGTGTGTTGTGTGTGTATCTGCGTTTTGTCACAATTACATGTTGAGGCGCAGTAAATTTGAAACACTTTCGACAAATATTAAAATCAAATTTCACTATTAAACTGCATTTTCTGCCTTGTAACGATTAAAAATGATTTTAAGAACAATCGATTGCTTTAAATATCGTTTGACATTCACATCAATCTTATCGACAATTGTTAATTTTTTAAAATTGAAAAAAACTTTCTTTAAAAAAAATAAAAATTCCTTGGAACGTAAGAAATCTGTGAAAAATAAAAGACGTCAATCGAAAGCGGGTAATCGATATTATCGATTTTATTTATACACGCCTATTTTTATTAAAAAAAAAAAAAGTATAAGTGACGCCATTTAGATAGATTTAGATATTTTATTTAGATATTCGTAGCACACATTTGTATACCTGTATATAGGATAACAGTGGAACAGAATTGATGGTATCGATCAAATTATCGATAGTTTATTAAATCGTTTATATCATTGGCAATAAGATTATATTTGGCATATATATGAATATATATATACAACTGTTCAGCCTGACTGATTGGCGGCTCACAAGAAGGCCAAACGGTGGAAGCTATTATACCTTTCCATTATATTGTAGGTTGACAACTTGACACTCTTCAAAAATTGTATAAAAAATATATCGGGAAGTGGGCAAGAAATGCATTTTAAAATGATACAAAAATCTCAGCTGGAGCTTATCAGGTGACAATAATATTGACTTTGAAGAATATGATTTATTTGTATTTTCCCTATTTTATTTTTTTTGGTACGTTAATAAATAAATATATAACTCTTTCTTGTATTGCCTATCCCAAACTCTTTATATACTCCAGACTTATTCTAAATGCATAAACATAGATATACATCGCCGAACATATCAAGTCAATATATATTCGCTGAGGCACAACATCTGAGCCAAATTTCTAATTCTTCTAAGACTAATGGTGAATGGCCTGCATCAATAACCGAGTCAATCTAGATTTCTGTTTATCTGTGTGAGTTCTCAGAGCCCATAAGATCTAGAGAGACCAAATTAGGTATATACGGTTCTGTATACCATACGCTGATCAAATTTCCAATATTCTCGATGAAAAAAAAAATGTCAAGCTAATTTTCTTGATTTTTATATCCTTGCAAAAGGGTATTATAATTTTGCCTCGAAATTTGTAATGCAGAAGACGCCTCCGACCCTATAAATTCTTGGTCAGGACGACGAGCTGAGTGGATATAGCCATGTCCGTCTGTCCGTCTGTTTCAATGCAAACTTTTTGGCTTAATCCTTGAGCTAGTTTGATAAAACTCAGGCACAGATAAAGCTTGATAAATTATGTGTTTTGTGTGTCAAAATCAGCCAGATCGGACCACTATATCATATAGCTGCCATAGGAACAATCGAAGACACTTCATTTTCCTGAAAAGTGTTTGTATGAAAAACCTTTTTGTTTTTCAAGATATCAAAATCAAACTTGGTATATCGATGCATATTTATGATTTGTACAATCTGATAAAGTTTAAACAAAATCGGACTACTATATTTTATAATTCCTATAGAAGCAATCGGTAGAAAACTCGAAAACTACCAAAGTTAGCATTCAAAATTTTCTTAGGAGACAATTGCAAAGGGTATTTAGCTTCGGCGTGCCGAATATGAGAGTAAATGTGTATACGGATCACAGACGGCGTACAGAGTATACCGCAGTCGGGTATACTCACATTTTAAATAACAGCAACGGTTTAAAAATACAACAAGTTCAATCTGAAATGTTGTTCGCTGGCCCGGACAGTCTGTTCAGCTCTGTGGGAGCAAAGGGTGGAGGAAACTCGACTAAAGGGGGGTTTTACAATCCATATCATAGGGGGGAAGGGGGGGATTCCAGCTCGTATATATTGTATTTGTTATTCTGATTGGCATATTTCATTTATGCGCATGCAAAACTTGATTAAATTAAATGCTCGCCGCATTGTTTGACGTCCAATTATTATTTTTTGGGGCGCGCATTTTGATAATATTTTGGTTTTTTTTTTTGGGGGGGGTTTTTTGGCTGCGCCTTGTTGCAATTTTACAATTGTTATTATTGTTATTGTTATTGGTTTTATTGTTATTGTTTTAATTGCTGCTTGTTCGCTGCCTGCTGTCAAAATGTTCACTGCATTTTTCGGACACGCTCTATTTTCCCTGGGCACAATTTTCCTTATTTAATTTTTTGTATTTTTGAAATATGCTTACTTTTTGGCTTTGACGCGAATTTCATTTAAAGTTATCTACGGATTTGTTTTTATATACCCTATGCCTATTTAAAATGAGTAAAAGGGGTTTTGAAAAATGGGATATACAGCAATTAAATTATTTATTTTAAATTATAAAAAAAATTCTTAGGCTTCAATTTTAGAGCTATTTGGAAGCCTTTGATTTTTGCCACACATTTTTCCTATATAATAAAATAAAAACTATACAAATTAACTGTTTATAAATAAAAAATATAAAGAAATAATTCCTATAATTTTTTAAGCATATTTATATACAAATTTTATTATAATTTAACAATAAAAAAATATATAAAAAAATTCCTAGGCTTCAATTTTAGAGCTATTTCGAAGCCTTTGATTTTTGCCTTCCATATTTCCTATATAATAAAATAAAATTTATATAAATTAACTGTATATAAATAAATAAAATACATAAATAATTTCTTTAATTTTTTAAAAATATTTATATACAAATTTTTTAATAATTGAACAATAAAAAAAAAATATAAAATCAAAACTGTTAGCTTGTATGTTCGATATAATTATATATAAATATGAATACGAACTTTTGACTTAATACAGGGTATTCCGTAGTATTAAATACTCAATAATATCACATTTACCAAACAATATTCCTTTTTAACAGATATATTCCCATATAAACAAAGACTAGCTTATTTTAATATAACTGCAAAGGATATTCAATCAAAGGCAGCAAAATCCACAAAGCAAATTTCAAAGTGAAATAAAAATATTTATAAATCTAGTGTAAAGTATTAAATCTGTCATTAAATCAGCTTTCAAAGTATAGTCATCAGACTATTAACTTTATTTCATATTTCAGCTCTAGAATTTGATGCTTTAAAAACTGCAAAAAATAAAAATAAATTAAATATTTATATGAAAGTGTTTTCTAACATTCTTCAGGCTAAAACTTTTGCTGTCACCATCGAGGCAAACAAATTTACAATTCGGTTGCTTTAATGCGTATGTTTTCTGTGTACACATTAAAAAATCATGTTGAGACCAAAATAGGAGCCAGAAAAAAACTGTTCAACTTGTTGGCTACTGTAAAGGGGGAACGGCGGCAGGTAGAACCTTTGGGAGGGGCGAGAAGTGTAAGGGGAAAGGGGCACAATAGTCATAAAGCTAGTAAAAAACTGCACAATAAAATATTCGTATTCCAAGTCAGGACAACGCAGCTCCCTTGGCTACACTGAGCAAAAAGGAAGAGTAAGAAAAAATAAATTTTTTTTGTTTCTTTTTTTTTATATAAAATGTGAGCAGAAATAAGGGAAAAAATTCAGAAAGATATTCCACGCTTATTTTCAATTCAAGAATACATTATTTTATTATTTATTTATTTTTATAATTAGAATTAAATTCAAATTACAAAAATAACAAGTAAGAATGCAAATTCGAAGCGAGAGGACGGAAGGATTATTAAAAAATTATATAAAAAAAAATATATATATAAAAAATATTTCTAAGTATATTTTTCCTATATTAAATATATATATGAGAATTTTTTAATTTTATCAAAATGTAATAATTCTATATAAAATGTGTACGCTAATAAAAAAAAAAATTTAGTAAGCTAGTGGAAAGATATTCAACGTTCATTTTCTGATCAAAAATAATTCATTTTATTATATATTTATTAATTTTTATAATATAATAATCCCAAATAACAAAAAGTATATATGCTAGCTATCTAGCCAAGAATTCTTTACTTTATTAATAATTTATTTTTATAGTAAAAAATAATCCTTGATTACAAGAAAGTGCAATTCGAAGTAAGAGCACAGAAGGATTATTAAAATATGTATATAAAAATTATTTTTAATTATATTTTACTCATATCAAAAATTAACTTAAGAATTTTTTAAAATTTATTAATATTATTTCTACATAAAATGTGTGCACAAAAAAGGGAGAAAATTTAGTGAACTAGTGAAAAAATATTCCACATTGCTTTTTATGACAAAAAAACTTAAATATTTATTAGAAATAATTCTAAATTTTAAAAATAAAAAGTATAACTGCAATTCGAAGTAAGAGCACAGAGGGATAATTTAAATATGCATATTAAAATTATTTCTAATTATATTTTCCTCATATCAAATATTAATATAGGAATTTTAAAATGTTATTTATATTATTTCTATATAAAATGTGCACAAAGAAGGGAGAAAATTTATAAGACAAGAATACTTTATTTTATTATTTATTAAAATTAATCCCAAATTTTTAAAATAAAAAGTATAAATGCAATTCGAAGCGAGGAGACATGAGGATTATTTAAATATACATATAAAAATTATTTCTAATTACATTTTACTCAAATCAAATTAAAATATAAAAATTTTTCAATTATATTAATAATTTTAAACAATTTCAATTGCTTATATTTCTCAGTGTACCCCTGCCACATTTCCTTAACCCAAAAAAACTGAAGCTGATGATTATGGCACTCTCTGGTGCTGGGGCTCCTCCTTTTTGGTAAGAGTTGTTCGTGCGTGGAGTTTCAAAATAAAGCAGCATGCCTCATGTTGCATTATGGCCAAAATGTTGCGGCTCCCAAGAAAGGAGCGCCAAGACGCAGGAAGTCAGACAAAAAAAAAAAATAAAGAAAAAAATTGGAGACTTCTAAGGCAACGAAAAAGGATGCGGAAACGGAAGCGGAAATGGAGCGAGAGAGTGAACAGGAAACGGAGTCCCAAAACTCATACACCTGTGCACATTTATATGCACTACTGAGATGAGTTGTTCTATATATTAAAAACTATCTATAAAAAATAAAATTATATACAATACGTATGTATATTTCTAACTTTAAGCAAATCGTAAGATTTCACGCTCCAAGCTGTTCTAAAAAACGCATTTTTGGCGATTTCACTTACTATTCACAAAATGCTTGAGTTTTCGTTAGCTGGAACATATTTTCACATAATAGTACATACTATATATATTTAAGTAGAGTTATGAAGTGTTGTTAAAGTAACCAAGTAAAGCTTTTTGCAAATGTATCTGTATCTCTAGCTGTGGCTGTATCTGTATCTATGACAACAGCAGCAAAAGCAGCAGCAGCAACTGGATGTAAAATCTGCTGAGAAGCATATCATAAATAACATAGCTCTTGAGTCATAAAGGGAGGATAAACGGACACAAAAAAAAATAAAGGAAAAGCAAAAATATATAAACTTCAAAATATGCAAAAAATAAAAAAAAATTATACGAATGCAAAATGTTCACATTGAAGTTGAATTTTGTGCAAACAATTTAAAGCCAAGCAAATTGAATTTAATATAATTTTCAAACTTTAATTGGACAGGCATCTGCAAGTCCTTGTTCCTTTGAGCTCAGTTTCAACACTTTGTTTTTTATATTCCTTTCTCTTGACTGTCAATTGAGCTGACTTTTTATTGCAACTCTGTTTTAAGCTCCATCTTTATCTTTGTCTTTGTCTTTATCTTTATCTTTATCTGCATTTATCTATCTGTTTGTCTATGTGCAACATTTGTTTATCTTTGCAACTCCAAGCCAGCAGGTAAGTAAATTTCATTTCAACTTTCTCACACCCGCTCCCTTCCTACCGCCTCAATTTAATCTTTTACTTCCTACCCCTACAGTCAGCACCCGCATTATGTGACATCATAAATTTTGATTAAGCTCTTTTGGCCACAGTTTACAGTTTATAGAGCTGTCCAGAGTCAAACTTCAACTGCAGCATCTTTTTTCATCTTCTGCAATCGTTGCACAGTGGCATAAATTCTATTTTTCTGTAGTAAAAATTATTGCTCTTAAAATTAACACTATATCGAAATAATAATAATAATTATGTCCAATTTATTTTTAGTTAAGAAATAACACATATTTTTGGGTTTTTGAATAAAAATTAACCGCAATAAAAATTTGAAATTTTTTTATATAATTGAAAGTACATGATTATTTTTTATATATGATTTTTATAAGCATTAAATTAAAGCTCTGATTTTTAAAATAATAATTGCAGAATAATGATCAATTTTTGATTTTTAAAATTTAAATTAAATAAATAAAAATTACAAAAATTAAATAAACAACAAGTTACTGTGGTTTTTGATAATTATCGAAATTATATTATATTTTTATTAATATATTATAATAAATAAGATTGTTTAGTATATTTTTATTTACTTTAACATGATATAATTATAATAATTTATTTGGTTAAATTTCGATGTCAAAAGTCCTTTTTCTAATCCCTGCTTAAGACATTTCAGATTTTTTTTAATGTTTTTAGAAAGTTCGTCATCTAGAAAGTTTAAGTATTAAATTATAAACAAATTTATATAATTTTGATTTTGTTTAGAAGCTGATAACTAAGTAAGCAGTAAGCATATAAATAATTATTGGAAAAATAGGTTTTTTTTATTGAAAACAATATAATACTTCAAAATATCCCAAAAAATCTAAAAAATTTAAAATGTCGTATATCTTATAAAGATTGACAAAACTTGATTAACAGAAGATTACATTTATAGTCTTATTAACAATTGACAAGCCTTCCAGTATCACATTAAAAACAATTTTAATCAGTCAACTCTAAATACTCTGCACCTTATATACCCTTCTTTATCTCTTACTCTCAAATTTCCTTTTCTTTTTTTTAATTTTTTCCCACTGTACATCAGTCTCATCATCAAGTTTTTCGTCTACTTGACTTGTTTGACCATTTCAGTTAAAAGTTTTTCTTCTTTTTTTTTGGCTTAAAGTCCAGCTCTAAATTGGCTGACAACTTTGTGCATTATGCACGCCACGTTTGTTGCACTTGCAACTGCTGCACTTGCAACTAAATACTTAGTTGCCAATTTGAAAGCACACACATGTGGTTCTGTGTCAGTTGCATTCAATTTCCAAATCCTGATTTAATTATCTAAGAAATTCCCATTGCAAAGGCACATTATGCATTTGAGGAATACGAATATAAGCTTGAAATATTAATGAATAAAGCCTGTTAAATATTGAATATATTCTGGTAAAAAATAATATTTTTAGAAGGGTATTTTATTTATCGAAATTTTGGCTGGAAAATAAAAGAAGTTAGATATCTCTAAGCCAGAAAAATTGACAAAAAAGATACCCAGATATGATGTATTTTAATTAAAGCTTGTATTAAACTATTTAAAGAATATTATCAAAGGTTTTAATATTTATTTAAAGCAACATAATAACAATATGCAACAAATTTTTTAAACATTTTGGAATACATTAATTTTTGAGAGTCAAAATAAAATATTTAAATCGACAGTTGTAAAAAGCGAAACCAAAAAACCAAAAATTATAGTTTAGAAGAAAAAATGTATTTTCTGAAATAAAAACATTTTAATGTCAAATTTTCAATTCAATACAAAATAACTTCAGAATAAATAACTTAATATATTATAATTAAAATATTAATATATAAAATATTGTCTGACAAATTGATAGTTAATTCTATTACCTTTTTAAAAGTTAAACATATTTAACAACCTTTAATTTTAATCGCGTTTTATTATACTGAAGCATTTGTATTTCTTTGCGAAGTCAATAATTTAAATTTTTTTTGCTTAACTCAAAAACGACCCTAAAAATATTTGTAAATTAAATATTTTTTTTTTTTGAATCAGCGATCGATTTTACAGATATTTCGACTACAAATCGCAGTTGTATAATATAATGAAAAAAAAAAATTATCATTATTTTATATAAAATTTCTTTATTTAACTTTAACAAATTATATAGTATCTTTTTCTTACATCAATAGTTTTTAAGTGTTCAAATATGATTTCCAAGTTGGATTTCATATTTATAACTTCAAATTTAATTTTCTAGTTGCTCCAATAATATTTTTAATTCATCCTACACTTTTACCTTAAATTTAAATTTAAATTTGCGTTACGCTTTTGCAATTGAACACTTTTCAACTTTAAACACTTTTTCTAGTTTTCAGTTCTTTCGGATTCCTTCCTGTGATTATAATCGCCATTATTATTTTTTTTTTTCTTTTTCATCTTCTACACCTCTTCAAGCCAGTCTACACTGCCACAAAATCCGTTGAAATGCAATCAAATTGACAACGTCAAAAGTTTTTCTCTTTCTTTGCCTTTTGCTTCATTTCAATGCCAACCCCCCCCGTGGCCTGTTTCCCCTCATAATACTCATCGGGCATAATAGTAAACATATATTTTTCGTATTGTTTTGTTTTATGTCTTTTAACTTTGACTACAAAATTTGTAGCCTCGTTGTTTGCAGTTGTCTCATTTTTTTTTTTTTAATTTGATTCAAAGTTTCCGCGGCAGTTCAAAAAAAAATAAAAATAGCAAAAAAAAAAAGTGAAAAATATGCCGAAAGTTTCGCCACATTTTTGCTTGTTATTTTCCCAGTGCGCTTTGATTATGTTTATCTTTATATTTATCCCCAAAAAAAAAAAAAAATATAAACACAAATTATGTAAATTTGAATATAATGATAACCGAAAGCCAAAAAAAGAAACCTGAGCTTCGCTGTACAGTCTGTCAGGGTTGGGGGAAAGCTGGTTTATTGTGGGTTAAGAAGGAAAAACTTTTCCCGAAAATGAGTTTTCTAATATTGCACAATGTTCACAATATGTTCTGATTAATATACTTTGTCTTTAATTAATTTGTTTATACCTGAGAGCTCAGCTAAGGGCAAGCAAGTTTTTTTATAGCCTTATCGGTTGCCCTCAATGAAATCTTGGAATAGATTTCTTAAGCTCATAACTCTATCAATTTTATCAATTCAACTGATTCAAATATTATGTGGAATATCATTTTAATTTTTTGTCAACATTTTGATTGATTACAATTTTGATATTAAATTTATTCGATTTATTTTTGCAATTTATTTCTTCGTTGCCGTTCAAAGTTGAAGTAATAATTTAAGTTTAGGCTTTTAAGTTTGTCAACAATAATTCAGCAAGTTTTTTCCTTCTCTGAAATATAGTCTATTAAATAATATTGAATTTATTTAATTTATATAGTTGTTTAATTTTTATTTATTTCAATGCAACAAATAAAAAACTTGTATATAGATTAGGGCACTAGTCACTAGTAAATACACAGCTTCTTTATTTTTTTTTTATTTTAATATAAAAATTTTTAAAATTTATTACTTATTATTTTTTTCAATTTTTAATTTATTTTATTATATTGCTTATTGTATTTATTTAATATTTGTACATTCAATTTTATATTTTTTATATTCTTTAATTAATTTATTATTTTTTATATTTTAATTTTACAAAATACTAGCTCATACTGGCGTGCGTTGCTACGTCCCGTTTTCGCTACCGCTTCAGCTAAGATTTTCAATTTTTAAATGCATTTTTCACCCACTTCCCAATATATTATTGACAATATTTTTTCGAGCTGCTAATCTATAATATAATAGGAAACTACAGAAAAAATTTCAGATTTCTAGCCTGCTCCTGAGTCGTCAATCAGTCAGGTTTTATATACATTAATATTTTTAATATATATATTTTTTTATATTTTATTTTTATTTTATTTATTCTTTTTTTAAATTCTTATAAGCAAATATATTTTTTAAGGCATACAAATTCACGAGTATGTTCTTTGAATCAATTGATTTGTCGCCTGGTTCAGCTACGATATGTGTGTTTTACACATTGATAACGGCACAAGAGGATTCGATGCATCTATCAACATCCTTGTGCCTAATGACACCCTACACCTTGCCCCTAGCCCTTACTTTCCGCCATCTACAAGCCCTCAGACGACCATTAATTGCGCACCACAGAAAACAATCTGAATTGCAATGTGTGGAGAAAGCAGCTGGGATTTTGGCTACCAGCCAGGATATATTAAGGACTGGGGTGGGCAGGGGAGCTGCTGTAAGGGAGGCTCAGGCAAAACGTCGACTGTTCGAATGTTGTCGATATTTGTTGGGTTTTTACAATAAAAAATACAACGTACATTTCATTTCAATCCGTTTTATGTGGCTGTTGATTTTTCGATCAAACAGCTTAATCTTTTGACCGCAAATTTATAACACACAGTAGGACAGATGCAGATACAGATACAGATACAAATACTGATGCAGATACAGATACACAGATACAGCTACATTTGCAGCTACTGACAAAAAGTGCTGGCGTTTATTTAACTGTCAAATTTACACATGTTTCCCCATAAGCCCCTCCTTGCCGCCAGCACACCCTCAGCATCGTCTGCTCCAACCGCAAATGCTGTGCGAAAAAGCTGGCCAAAATAGTAGAAAGCCAGGAGAAGGCCACAAGACCGCAAAAAGCGAAACCGAAATGAAATCAAATGAGGAGCATTGCCAAACAGAAGTGTGAATAAGGGCTAAGGCGAGGAAGTGTTGTCAAACTTTTGCGAGCTAAAAGAAAAAGCTAACATAAACGCTAAAATCAGGAATTACAAAAAAGAGTTAAAAATATATAAAAAAAAATTAAAGCCGAAAAAATGTATCTAAATTAATGGCAAAATCTAATTCAGGATTAATTTTTATTCTTACATTAAAAAAAAAAAATTAAAGTTATTCTTCATACTTTAAGGATGCTTAATATTGATCCTTTAAGGACATTTTATATATCATATGAAAGCTATTAAGCCATTTATCGTAAATGTTCTTAAATTTTGTTAATACAGCAGCTGATTTCCAATACATTTACATATTATTTTTAATTTTTTTTTTAACAAAAATCTAAAAATAATTTTTTTTTATTTTAAAATTTTTTTTTTTTTGCAATTATTTGATAAAAATTAACATATAAAATTTTCTTTCATAATTTTAAGAAGAAAGGGAAATATCTAATATTTTAATAAAAAATTGTTTTTCCCTTTTTTTTTTTGATTTTATCATTTAATCTTATTGTAACTTTTTTTAGCTTTTAAATATTGAAAAATTCGAGTACTAAGAGCACTGTTAACCCTAAGGAAAGAGGATATTAAATTAATTTTTTTTAAACTAAAATTTGTCATTTAAAATGAGATTTAAGTTTGGAAATATCAAGAACCGTTTCGGTTGTTATTTTTCTCTTTGGAAATAATTTAGTGTAAGAAAAACTATACTCACTTAAATATTAAATATATATTTACTATTATTATTTTTTTGTAGTTTTTTATTTATTTTATTTATTTAATGTTTAATTTTTTTTTAATACTTAAATTTTTTTATTATTTATCGTATTTATATTTTTTAAATATATTTATTTATACTTTATATTTATTTTTATTTTTATTTATTTTTATATTTTATATTTATTTTAAATCTTTGCTGATACAATAAAATTTCCCTAAAATTTTGCGGTAATATGCTATTTTAATTCTTTAAGCTCATTTATTTATTTTAGCTATTTATTTTATTTTCACTTATAGAGAGCTTATATATAAACAATTAGCAAGTCCATGTAATATTTAAAGATTAGGAAAATAACGCTTATATAAAATAGAATATTGAAAGCATTTTTGAATTTAAGTTCCATCAAAGCCTGATCTATTGGGGGCTTCTCAATTGGTAGCAACTCCTTTTCCATCTTATTCTCAATTAACTCATTTTGCTCCTTCTCCATATTCATCTGCATTCCCTGCTCCTTTATCATTTTCTTCTCCACCTCTGTCTCCTTCTCATTTTCCGGCTTTGCTTCATCATCATTTAATGTGCTCAAGATCTGTTTAATCCAATTGCTTTCAACTGGATCATCTATTGGTTTTATATCACCATCAAATATATATTCAATCAATTTGATCTGAATCAACCATTGACGCCGTGAGCTGCATTCGCGATTAATATCCTCCATTGTAACTTTGGAATTATATTTAAATTTGTTCAGTCTGTATATTATCGTAGTCAATGTATATATATATTTTGGAAAAATTTTCATTCAAGTCAAAAACTGCTAGACATATAATCCAGCGCCTGAATGGATATTCAATTTGACATTTTTTGTACTGGAAATTCGGGATTAAAAATAAGATTTAAAGCATAAAATTTTCAATATAAAAAAAGCATGTTACATTTTGAAATATATCAAAGAAACTTGATTTTTTTCTGGACTATTGAAAATTACAATAATTCTTATTTCTAATTTAAAAATATTATTTTTGATTTTTAATATAAAAAAAAAATATTATTATTATTCAGTAAATTTTATTATTTTTTAATTGAAAGAGTGTTATTTTTCTATAATAAAAACAATATATTTATAACTTTTGTCTAAGGAATTAAAAATATAATTTTTTCAATTTCAGATATGTACAGTATATATTTTACTTTGTAGATTTTTTTCAGTATTTTCAGTGTTTTTTTTTTTTTTAGTTTTCAACAATTATTTATAATATAGGCCCGTACAAAATCATCATATAAAATTTTAATTCATTTTTCAATTTGACTTTTCAAATCAAAAATAAATAACAAAATTATTTGCAACTTTAATTCAATAATATGAATTTTTCAACATAATTTATGTAACATTTTTGTAGGATTTTTTTTTTTAATTTTCAACAATTTTTAAAAAAATTAATAAAGATGAATTAGTGCATATATGTATATGTATAAAATACAGATACGTAAATTATGTGTAGTAAAATATTTAAAATATATTTTTAATCGCTTTTAATTTATAGAAATAAAAATATCTGTTACAGAATATTCTTAATTTATTTTTATTTGTAAAATGAAAATTTCAGAGTACTTAGCTTAATTTGAATTCAAAAAAAATAAATGCAAAATAAAATAAATTAAAAAAAGAACCACAGAAATATCTTTAAAAAAAAGTTTGTACTTAGTTATGCTCAAACTAGGAGTTAGCGGGAAAAAAATCGAAACTGTCAGCACTATACTCATAGATTGTGAAACAAATAGGAAAAGCGTTGAGGGCAGTATCCTGGCTCTGGTCCTGGCCCTGGTCCTGGCTATTGGTTACCATTCCCAGCTACAGGCACATGTTTGGCTGCTTTTGCGATGTTTATCACACCAGGAACAGCAACTGGAAGCAAATAGGAATGGCCAACAGCAAAAACTAGCTGCAATTGTGGTAATTTTATTTGCAGGCAACTCGCAATCGGAAATGGCCAAGTCGATGAGTGAATTGGTCCAAGAGTTGGCTCTAACTGCCATCTAGAGAGCCTTGAAACTTACTGGCTAACAAAGGGGGAAGGGTAAGGAGTAAGGTCATTCGACTATTAGCTGAATGGCCAGAGGGCACTAATTGAAATTGCAATAGCTGCAGCTGGAGCTGTGAATTGAAGTTCACTTTTAAAACGGGTTCAGACATCAACGAAATCTGGCTCAATTCAAGTTGAATATGATTAGATATATCTGCTCAAAAACTCATTTCAAATACTAGCTAATTAATCGCAATTTAAAAGCTGTAAATTGAATACAAAAAATATATTCAAATGCAATTGCTAATAAGGTTAAAGTCGAGCCTAAAATTAAGTTGTTGATAATATATCGAAATAACAAGAAATCATTATATTTTTTATTTTTGGAAAAAAAGGTCAATTATACCAAATTTATAAAAAATAATACATTTATGTCGTGTTATTTTTAGGAAGGGTTTTTTTTTTTTTAAAAATTATCAATTATATCAAATATATCAAAATTTTCAAACAAAAAATATCGTAGCTGCGATATTTTAATAATATTCGACATTCGTTATTATTTTGCTATTTAAAGTTAAGTCTGAAAAATGTATATTTTTCTCAATAAAACAACAACAAAGATGAACCTTAAAAAACATATTTTAGATACCCGTTTTGTAGTGGGTACAGGGTGTAAGCCGATTCCCTGATTTTTGGTCCCTAACCTATGCAAAATATTATATTAATTATTTTCAAATTGTAAAAAAAAAAAATATCATATAATAAATAATATATAGTGATGAACAAGGTGAATTTTTTCTTGGGTGTTTTTACTTATTGCTGAATAACTACTACACTTATAGACTGATTTGGACAAATGTATACTTAAAATATTCGTAAAAGAATTAGCTAACATAATAAAGCTTAAAAATTATTTAAACGAATTTTTAAAATTTTTAAAAGACCAATTGAAATTAAGCAATTTTTCCAAAATGACAAAAAAAAGTTCACACTTTTCAACTTTGAGAGTTTGTAATGGCTTTAATTCTTATTCGATCCGCATAAACTTTAGAAAGGGTATACAATTATCTATTGAATTGTGTAACATTATTTAAGATCAAATAATATCGGATGTAAATATGAACAAATAAGTCGAGAGACTGCCAAAAAACTAGCTATTCGCGGTTTTCTAGAAAACCACGCTTTGAAAAAAAAAATGGTTTGCATTTTTGAAATCAGCGCACAAAAATACATCAAAAAAAGTATATGAGAGCCCAGCTCCCTCGATTAAAAAAAAATGTATAAACTTTTGTTATTGAGAATAAATAACAACATCATATAAAGCTATAAGAAATTTGGAGAATTTTTTAATTATTTATTTTTTTTAATTTTATTTTTTTTCTAATCAAAAAAAACTCAAATCGAATTTTCTGATTAAAATATTTAGTTTTATATTATAATTGAAGAAAAGCGTAAAAATCAAGATTATAAATATCATGAAGTTTATGAGTAGATTAAACTGTAGAAATCACATTGAAGTAGTCCCAATTATTTCCCATAAAGTTGTTACTAGTACACGATTTTCTTGATTTAAAAATAGAATTGTTATTGACGCTCCCTCTGTTATATATATATTCTATAATTTATTATATATTTTATATAACTACATATATATAAGATGGACACATCTAGGGCGTAACACATAATTCATGTTGTGGCCGTTGTTGTGTCGTCTCCATGACGGCTCCATCAGCCAAAAGAAGCTGCAGGATTGTGTGAAAGGACGTGTGACTGACATGGGTAGACAATTAATTGAAAAACAAAATGCGATGTGTGTTCTCACACACTCTCACTCCCACACTCTCCTTCCCCTTCTCTTAAAGTGTGTGTCAGTGTGTGTAAATGTTGGATTCACAATAAACCAGGAGCAACAGCAGCTGAAGCAACCGCCAACATGGCAGCGGCGCCATCGCTGAAACTTTTATCATTAACGCTGAAAATCAGCTTAAAAACGGAACAAGACATTTTAAGGAGGAACAGGAACGGAGACGTAGACGGGGGGGCTGGGGAAAAACCGTGGACAAGGCGACGATAAATGTCAAAAGGTGTTGTAGGTTGCTGTTTCTTGTTGTTTTTGTTAATACATATACTCTGTTTCCAATTGGGGGCAGAGGTGTAAATCGCACCAATTAAAATATAATCGACACACAGATATACAGCTAAAGGCTCAAAATTTGCAAAAGGATCAAATAATGCAATAACTTTTATAGCAAAAGAATTTGCAGTTTAAAATTATTGTTTAAATTTTAAAATATTTTTATTTGTTATACTAGAAGAGTTAAAAAAAAATATTATAATTTAATCCTATTGGAATAGAGCTTAATATTGAGAGTTTTTGAGTCCGTAAAATATACGATCGATTTCGATTCCCAATTGAAAACTTAGCATAAAAATAAAATTCACCTTTATTGCCGCACTAAAAAATTAAAATTTTTTTTTAATATTTTTATATTAAATTATTTTTAAAATTTAGTAAATATAATATTGAATTTATTTCGTGAGCATATTAAATATAAAAAATATTTAAAAAAAAATTTAATTTATATAATAATTAATAAATAATGTAGATATGAACAAATAAATCGAAATAATGCCCTAAAAACAACTAGCACTTCGAGGTTTTCTTAAAAACTATTTTTCGAGAAAAAAAAGGTTTGAATTTTTTAAATTAGCGTCCTAAAATAAATTAAAAAATACCTATGAGAGCCCAGCTTCTGTTTTGCTGTAAGCTAGTGTTACAGTTAATTCGAAACATAAAAATTCTTACTCCAAAAATAAAAAAATTTAATATGTATTCAAATTTAATTAATGACATGTATAATAAATAAACTATATTTTTTGTAATTCATTAAATATCACACAAGTATAAAATCATTAACGTAAAAGTTCTATATTCCATTTTTTTTATTAGTATTCTAAGCTTCGTAAAAAATTGGCCAAGGAAATTAACAATAAAAAAAATTTTTTTATTTCGTATATTTTAATTTTTTTTTTCAATTAAAAATTTGCGTATTTATTTTAAGACAACTTTTCTATTACCATAATAATTATTTTAATTTAATTTTTTTCATATATTAAAAATTTGCATATTTATTTTTTAAACAAGTTTTGCTTGATTTTTATACAATTTAATTGGTAACTTAACAAATTGTACATATAAAAACATTAAATGAGAAATAAATTTTTATACAAATTTTCACCTTATTTGGCATTTAATTTCACAATTTCACAAATAAGCTAGAGCTTAAATGCCACAGCGAACAGAGTATATTAAGAGTCGATAATTCATTCGTTGTTTTTTTTCTTGGTCGAAGTTCCCACGCAATAAGCATGCAGCAAATAAAAGTGTAGCCTAATTTGCAACGCCCCGAGACACAAAATGTCCGCCAAGCAAATTGATTAGACCCGCACATATGTGTGTGTGTGTGTATGACAGTGTGTGTGTGTGTGTGTTAGTGTGTGTGTCTTTACTTTAATTTGCGAGCTAAACAGTCGAAAGCTCAACGCTCGACACAGCTGCCAGGCCAGGCCCACACTTGAGCCATTTTGCCTTTGAGGTTGCTGCTGCACAACGCTGCGTATGAGCATTATTTAAAATTAGCGCACTGGAAAATTTCTACCGCTGAATGTGTGTGTGTGTGTGTGTGTGTGTATAAGAGTTGGCTTAGAGCTTTTTACATTTTACAGTGCTTAAAAATAATTTAATTGTTGGCACAAGCTCTTTAATGTATTTCCTTTTCTTTTAATCGCATGAGAGCTCAGTGTGTGTGTGTGTGTGTGTGTATTTGAGTGTTGACTTACACATAAGCTAATTATGCCCCGCCTACCCCCCGCTTTCACCATCATTTAGTATACGTTTTGGCCTAATGAGCTTAATGCTCAAGTTTGCATTTATTTTTCATTTTTTTTTAATTTGAGTTAAATTTTTTTTTTCAAATTATTTATTTTCCTGACAAAAAAAATTTATTTAATGAGCATCATTATAAATGTTTAGGTTTTAATTACAAAATTATCAAACTAATTTAATTTCATAGCCACTGTGTTGACAGATATTTTCTGTTTTTTTACAGTCACAGTGACAACGTTAGCTGTTACTTATAATAAACAGTGACTGTTACTTTTATAAAAAAAATAAACATTTTTTATTTTAGCATAATTAAATCTATTTTTTCTTTGCATTAAATAACATTTTTCTTAATTTATAAGCTGAAACCTAAAATTAAAATTTTATATTAATTTTTAGAATCCCAACTTTTTTTTTAACTAATTAAATTGTTAATACGAACTCAAATAATCTTTAATTGGTCGTAAAAACTTGCAAAAATATTTATTTTATTTTCCGTTTTTTTTTTAGAGTAGAAAAGTGTCAAAAGCAAAAGTGAACAATAAATTTTAAATTCACATAGAAATTCAGATTTAAGCTGTGAAATTTAGTTTCAAATGCAGACTCACACTGCTGTCAATAATAATAATAATGATGTTGATTATAATAATAATAATAATAATAATTGCAGCAGCAATAACAGAAAACAGAAATATTCAACTTTGATAACTAAATGCGAATGTAAACTAAGCTAAACGATGAATATTATGCAAATTGCCAGCCAGGTTGCAACTATATACATATATTCGAAGGTGTGTGTGTGTGTGTGTGTGTGTGTGTGTGTATGTGCGTGTGTATGATAATATTTGCATACGAACAGGGCAGAAGGACACACGCATCTAGTACAAAATGATTGCAGGATAAACGTGTGCAAACAAATGCATAAACCAAATTAAATTCACAAACTGCAACTGATGAATTAATATACCCTTGGCGAAAAAAAATGCTGCAAAAGGGTATGCAATACTAGATGGATTAATTAAAAGATAGGATAGCATAGAATCAGAGGAAATATTTTAATTTCTATATTTTAATTACACAAAAATGCAATTCAATATTTTTTTAAATTAACAAAAATAATTTGCAGGAAAAGTTTGCCGGATCTCCTATATTTGATAATTCTATATAATTCACAAATTATCCAAATCTTGCCACATATATTTTTTATGCATATATTAACAATATATCTAAAAAATAATCTTATGCTTGAATTTATATAAATTTTTTTAAAAATTATTGTTTTTTTTTGAAAATTAAAAAAAATTCATTTTTTAATTTATATTATTTCTGCCTTTAAGAATTGCCTCTATAGACAATACAGAGTATTTGTTAGTCAAGCAATACCCTCTAAAACATTTCCACTTGCTTTATTTCTTAATCACTCTGAATGTGTTTGCTCTAACTAAATAACTTAATAATAAATAACAAAATTACACACGTGGATATTTATGACATTTTGATGAATTTTGAGTTGAGGATATAATTAAAGGCCAAACATTTATCTGATTGAATGCACACACACGCACAAATATATATATATATATATATATATATATACTTAGTTGCTATTTAGACATTCCATAGAAATAATTTATAATTTTATAAATTTCACAATTCGTTGCTCATTTTCAAGTTAAATTTCAATTGAATTTGTTTTGACTTCAAAGTCAAATTTCATAGAATTGAGTCGGCTTAATAAATATGATATATATCCATAAATATTTTCAACTGTTTATGAACATTTAATGAATGTAATTGTATCTTCTAGACAAATGCAGTTCATATCAAAAATATTTCTCAATAATAATTTGTAATAATTCGCAGAAAAGGTTAACAAGACTTTACAACACTTTGAAGTCGAGAATACGTAGAGTTTTTTATTATTATGATAAGTTGCCAAAGGAATTTCAGATTGAGCATATTTGTTTAATGGAATAAAATTGAAAATGCGAGAAGGACAACGATTATGGCATAATTTATATTCAGAGTTTCATTACTTCTGTTTCGATATATTTAATTAAATTTTTGATGTTTTTTTAAATTACCCTAAAAGACTTATTTTATGACTTCGAAGAAATGTTCATTTTTTAATATAAAATTGAGTATTATATATTAAAAAATCAGCATATATTTAAAGCCATTAAAAAAGCCTCAAACCATAATTAAAAATGTATAAAATATTAACAATCGAGTCTAATTAAATTATGATTAAAGTGAAACAATAATTGTTATAAAAATTAATTAAAAAGAAACAGAATTTCTTTCAATTTTTAATGTGTATAAAAAAATATAAAAATGTTTATTTAAAGTCAAATTAAATTTAATTATTAAAGTGAAACAATAATTGTTTAAAAAATCAGTTAAAATGCAACAGAATTTCTTTCAATTTTTAAGGAGTAAAAAAAAATAAAAATGTTTAGTTAAGTCAAAAAAAAAAGATACAGAAAAATCTTCCAATTTTTAATAAGTGAAAAAAAAATAAACAAAATATAATATTTAATTTTTAAATTAAATTCACAGCATGTTCTAGTCTCGAGAACTGCCCTGTAGTTTCTTGAAATTCATTTTCTTTACTAAATAAATAAATTTACTTTTGAATTAATCTTTTCTTTCATATAATTTCTCCCTAAAGCTAAGTCTTTAATTTTAACTCCCTCTCGGTAAAAACTTTGACAATGGTTCATAATTTGAAAGCAGTTGAACTGCTTGATAGTGCTAAAAGTTTAACAGCTTATAAATAAACTTTTTTCAATTTTTAATAGGTAAAAAAAAATATAAAAATGTTTATATAAGGCAAAAATAAAGATAAAGAAAATCTTTCAATTTTTAATGGCTGAAGAAAAATTAAACAAAATATAATATTTAATTTTTTAATTAAATTCACAGCATGTTCTAGTCTCGAGAGCTGCTCAGTAGTTTTTGGAAATTAATTTTCTTTACTAAATAAATAAATTTACTTTTAAATAAATCTTTTCTGCCTTAAAATTTCTCCCTAAAGCTAAGTCACAACTGAACTTTAAATTTTAATTTTTTTTTTTGGTTAAACCTTTGACAATGCTTCATAATTTGAAAGTGCAAAAAGCTTAACAGCTTAATAGCTAAACTGCTTAACGGCAGGGGGGGTTTCCCCCTATTATGCTCTGCATTTCAATCAGTTCATTGGTTACACTCTCTCTCTCTCTCTCTCTCTCTCTCTCTCTCTGCTCTTGGCCATAAATTTAAAGCCATTTTAAAGGACCATTCGAGCATAATAAGAGCATGCACTGACGAGTCCTGAATAGCATAGCCCCAAAGCTGCTGCTGACCAACCTACCCCCTAGTCCAGCTATTGTCAACTTTGGGACAGTCCTGGGACATCTCCCCCCCTCACACACACACTCTCCCCTCTCTGTGTGTGTGGCTGTTATAACCCCCCCTCCTGCTGTGCTGTTGACAGCAAACAGTTGTTTTGCATAAAAATTCCATTGCAACTGCAGTCAAGCGCTGACAGGGACAGCAATATAGTGAAAGAGAGAGAGGGAGAGGGGGAGAGAGACAGTTGGGTTGCAGTTTTTATAGTCCTCTGTAAACACGCAATAAATATGTATATGGGCAAATCCGAAAAAAGTGTCAACCAAGGTAAAAATTTGTATACTGCTTCAACAATTTTTTTATTTTTTTTTTGCTTTTTTTTTATTTTGTTTAAATTTATTGAAAGTGTTGACGCGCTGCATTGAAGCTAACGTTTATACATAGAAAATGTTTTTAATTAAAAAAAAATATTGTGCAAAATTTTCCTTTCAATATCTTAGATGATCAATTCATGGCATAAAACGAGATCATAAAAATATTTGAGGCATAAAATAAATTGGGCTGGGCTTCGACATGGCAAGCAAAGCTTAAAGTTTGGAAAAAACATTTCCCCCTAGAAAAATGATAGTCATTTAAGTTTTTTAATTCTCATAACTTTATTAAAACTTAAGTCGATTTTTACGTGGAATGCCAATTTCATTGTGATTTGTCAAGTAGATTAATTTTTTGTTTAATATTCGGGAACAATTTTTTTTTAATATTTTTACTTATTTAAATAAAATTTTTAAGCAAATTTAATTGGAAAAAATCATTTTTTAATATTTTAAAGTTTATCTTGATCAATTTTAGAAATATTTTTAAACATAAAATGTTCGATTTCCTAATATTTGGCAAAAAAAATATTTTTTAATATTTTTGACCATTTGAAATACAAATTTCAAAAATATGAAAGACATTAAATTTAATATTGGGGAATTTTATTGGAAAAAATTATTCTTAACAATTTTTACATTATCTTAAACACAAATTTTAAAAATATTTTAAAACATTAAATTTATATCAGAAAATTTTATTTGTAATCGATTTTCTAAAATTTGGGAAATAATTTGTTTAATATTTTTGACAATTTTAAATAAAAATTAGGAGATTACCAGAAGATTACTTTAGTCGGTTTGAGGTCAAAAAAAAGTAATCTCCTAACAAACAAAACTCACAAAAAAATCACAACAATAAATAAAAATTGCAAAAATACTAAAAATTTTTTCGGAAAAAAAATATTATTTTTAACAATTTTAAACTCATCTTAAAAACAAATTTTGAAAATATTTTAATGCATAAAATTTGCAATTTTGTATATCAAGAAATTTTATCTGTAATCGATTGCTTAATATTTGGAAAAAAAAATGAAATTGTTTAATTTTTCTCACTATATTAAATACAAATTTTAATAACATTAGATTTATATCAGGAAATTTTATCAACAAAAAAAAAATGTTTAAAATTTTTTACTTTGTGTTAAACTCAAATTTATAAATGGTTTAAAACATAAAATTTTACTTGTAATCTATTACTGATCAGTCAAAATTTGTGTGAAATTCTATTTCTCTCTAATGTAGTTTAATTTTTAGTCAAAATTTAAGTTAAGCTTCTAATAATTTTGACTTGTAAAGTTCTCCATAACAGAGCTTCCTTTCGATTTTTGATAACTTTACAAAAACTGTTTTGATTTCTGATCAAAAAAAAACTCATTTATTTCCGAATATCGAATTTTTTATTAATTGAATACAAGGCACAGTCAAATTTCAAGTAAATATTTTATTTATAGAAATAAAATTAGATAAAGAAGAGTGTAGAGTACTTGTTTTATAGAAAGTCTATTAAATTCTACAATAAATTGCATACTACATCGAAATTTGATTGCCAGAAGTCGAAACATCTTTATGATTTCCTAAGAAGCCAAACATTCATTGAATTTGAGATTTGAAAATCTATAAAGATATTTTAAATTGAGCTGAGAAACTTTGGAAAATAAATTTTTAATACAATTTTCTAAACAATATTTTTCTAAATTCAAGAAAATATTTGTGTATTAATTGTCATAGTTTTAGGTATATTAAGTAAATGAATTCTTGAAAAAATAATTAGAGTCTTAGCTGCGACACTGCTGACGCTGCAGTTCAAGAATATTATTTACTTTATTTCAGTATTTTTTTTTTGTGCGGTCACATTGGTGTAATTATGCGCAAAACGGGAATGTAACTTTGAGAAACTGACAACTCATGGCTCCTAGGCCATTAGACGAGAGAGAGAGGGCTGCCCAATGAGTTGATGATATTTTGTTCCATTTTTTTTTTTTTGTTCAATTCATGGCAAGGGTTACTTTGTGGACAATGGCAATGGCAGGATCATTAGGCACTGCTCAGTCAGCTGTTTAATTCTCGATTTGCCAGCCAGGCAAATTTATTGCCTGTCATCTAGGCAAATGTTTGGTAAACTTTTTGGCCTTTTTTTGCTTTTTTTTTTGGCTTTTTCCTTTTGTGCATCTCATTGCTTGAATTAGTCATTCAGCCATTTCAATGTGAATATGTTTATCTAATCTCTCATTTGGGGTTTGCCTAGACATTTTCTTTCAATCTTTAGTTTGCCTGGAATCTAATCTTATCATTCTCACATTAATTTTCTTTTTTATTTTCACCTGCAAGGCTTTACTTTCTCTCTCTTATCTTGCTTTCACCAACAAGTTAAATAAACACAATCTCAGCTTGTTTTCGAATATTTCAATTAATTTACTGCCACATTTTTTTATTTTTATTTTCTTTTTGTTGTTGTTTATTTGGCAAGCCACAAAAAATAAAAACAATTAAAAATGTTCTATTTAAAACTTTTTAAAGTGACCGATGTGGAGTTACCCTGCAGAAAGTCGAAGAATAGACTAAAAATTTTGTACTTCAAGTTTGCTACGACTTTCAACTTGAGAGAATAGTGAAAATTTTAGTAAAATAGTATAAATGAAAGAAAAGTAATAATATTCTAATTAATTAGACTATAAATGTTGCTTAATTTATTTTTGTTACTTAAAATAAAGCATATAGAAATAAATTGGAAACATTTAATGCAATTTCAAGCTGCTTATGTTATTAAATATTTCTCAATTGTTCATAATATTAAAAACGATTAATATTTAAAATTTTTGAAAATTTCAAGCGATAAAAATTAATTTTTTTTGTGGAAAAAAACAATTTTAAGTAAGAGTTGTAAAATGAGATTTTAATAATGTTCAAAAAGTTTTCAGTAAATATTGAGCGAAATAAAAAAATCTTTTAAAATCATCAAATTTAAATTTAAATTTTTTACTCATTTAAATAAAAATTTTAAACAAAATTCATTGGAAAATATAATTTTTTAATATATTTTTTTAGCTTATTCTGATCAATTTTGAAATGTATTTTTAAAAATAAAATTTATATCAGTAAATTTTATTTGTAATCGATTTTCTAATATTTGGAAAAATATTCTTAAAATTTTTTTTTTTTCAGAAATTTAAAAATTATCTTGCAATTTAGGCTCTTATATAGGAATAAATGTACTTAAATATTATTGCATATCCTTTGAAAAGTTTAAGCCAACTATGAGTGCATAAAAATAATTTTTGCAATATTTTCTTATACCCTGTACTTATTGAAAACTATAAAAACTATTGGTAGCCACTATATTATTTTTTTTATATTTTATTATATTTAAATTAATTTACAGAAAAAAAAAAATCGACGTTTGCTGTTTTAAGTTTTTCAGTTGATTTTTAGTAATTATTTAGCTTGATAAATTACACATTTTTGTGAGCTTGTAATTCTCAAGTGCTCGGAAATTCCAAGTTTTTTTTTAAATTTTAAAAACCAACAAAAGTCAGTTAAAATCTGAATTTAATAAACATTAAAAAAACCCAAAACAAACTAATAAACTTTCAGTTAGAAAACATGCAGCATTTTGAATTTGCGACTAAACTACCCCTGATTGCAGTTTTGCCAGCTGCAGGGTATAAAAAAACTGGTGTTTTACACTTTTTGCAGCTTCTTTTCGGTTTGAAACCACCCGCAGCTGCTGCTTCTGCTGCTTCTGGTGCTGCACAACACATGCGAATGATTAATGTGGTTTCTTCTGTGGGGTTCTGAGTTAAGTTTTTCGGTTTTGTGTCTGGTTGCTGGCTCGTGCCTGGTGCTTTGGTGCCTTTGCCTTGCCTTTGCCTTGGCGGCTTCGTGTTCATGTTATTGTGGCCTTGTAGGCCTCACCACATGGGCGTATACGCAATTTTATTGATTGTGCTACTTGGGCCAGGCCAGAAAAAGTTTTTTTTTTTGGCCTTAAGATTGTTATCAATGCCATCGAGCGCGTTGTTTTGTGTGCGCCACAATTATTTATTTTTGGCCAATACAAACAGCTGGCAGCGTTGAAGTTTGCACCAACAAAAATTTACATGCCACACACACTCTGCAAAATAATACCTAGACTATGGAAAATTCTATTATGATTCATATTGTGGCAAATGCGTGCACAACTTTAATCGTTACTCGTTAATCGTTAAGTGGGAATTACAAATAAGAGTTAAGAGTTCCAAAAAAAAATTAAGCTTAAAAATAAATATCTAGTTGAATGGGCTATGAATTGAATATATTATATATTATATATTACCTTGCAGTATCTCGAACACAGAATAAACTTTTATTTTTAACTTTTTTTTTTTAATAAAATATATTTTATTACGTATTTTTCGATAAAAAAAAAAAATTATGAATAATAAAAAAAATATAAATTTTTATTAAAAAAAAAAAACATTTGATTTATTTTTATTGAAAAATAAGATTAGTTTTATTTATCAATAAAAATTGAAATTTCATTATCAATTTAATTTTATTATTATCAATTTTTGTAATAAAAAAAATTAAATTTCAATTTAAAAATATTTAAATTTCAAATTTTATTGGAAAATAAAACAATTCTTATTTTTCGACTTTTATAAAAAAAACTTAAATAAAAATAAAAATAAAAGTTGGTAATTATCTTCAATTTGAATTATTTTTTATAAAAGTCGATGAAAAAATAAAAATAAAAAAAAATTTCAACTTGTAAAATAAAAGTTGACTTAAAATATATTCAAAATCAACTTATATTTTTAACTTTTCAAATAAAAATTAAAAACATAATAATAAAAATATTTTTAACTTGGAAAATAAAAATTGGTAAAAACAAATTGAAAATATTTTTATTATTATTTTTTCATTTAAAGTAAAATATAAGTTGGTAAATACCTTTAATTTAAATTATTTTTTATAAAAGTCAATTAAAAAATATTATTATAATTATAACTGTTTTCATTTTGTAAAATAAAACTTGGTAAATATAAATTGAAAATATTTTTATTTATAATATTATTTTTAAAAATTTTCAACTTGTAAAATAAAAGTTGGTAAATTCAAGTTAAAAATATTTTTATTATTATTTATTAATTTTTATTTTAAAGGTTAGAAATATTAATTAATATTGAGTATATTTTAAACGAATTTGTGTGTTTCGATAGTCGACATATACATAAATATCTTAAGCTCAATATGAACAGCATTTTTGTAGCAAATGTCCTTAAAGACTCAATATTAAGGTTCCTGCAAGTTTAGTAACAATTTTTTTTAATTAATTAGAACGTCTGTGGAATTAAATTGAACGCAATGGAAATCGAAAGCAAATACTATTTACTAGGTTCTTCCCGGTTTTATTTTTTTTTATTATATTTTACTTCAAAAGAGTTTAAATTTAATACATTTTTGGACTGTTCTACAAGCAAATAAAAATAACTTTAAATTCCAACAATTATTTCAAACTGATCATATTATTTTCACTTTACTCCAATACAATCAACTAATTTCCCACTGCATTCATCTATATTATTTGCATTCTCTAATCGTGGATATTACTTTTTAATTGCATTTTGTAACTCAATGCGACTAATAGCAATTTATACACTGTCTAACAAAGTCTAACAACAAAGTCAGACAGTATCAGCAATCAGTGCTAGTGTTAGTTGCTATGATTAATTTTTGGGGCCATGCACTGCAATCAAGTGTTTGCCAAGCCGCAACCATTGAGTGCTCCGATGCAGTTCATCAACGCCTGCGGCTAGCGTCTGGCAGACAGGCACTTCAGATACTTTTATCACAGCATCCACGCATCGTTGGGCTCAAACAAAAGCCAATGTAAAACGAATGCACTCATTTGCGAGTTGCTGTTGCCGTTGCCGTTGCCGTTTCTCGTTTCTCGTTTCTCGTTTCTCGTTTCTGGTGCTGTGCACTCAAACGTGTGTAAGAGTACAGTGCAGTCTGGCTAGGACGACATTTAATATCTGATATGATTGTCAGCTGTCTGTCGATAATATAGCAACTAAATGGCAGCGAATAGCGAGAGGTAGAATCAAATAAGTAATAGTAACGAGTAGTATTAAATATTAGTGAAATAAAATGGTATTAAATAGTATTAATAGAATTAAATATTAGTAAAATAAAATGGTTGCAAAATATGCGAAATAATGCGAAAATAATCTTGCAGCGAATTAAATATGCAAATAAAAGTAACGAGTAGTAATAACGAATAAAAAACGAGTCGCAAAAATAACATTGAATTTAGTAGCATACGAAAGTGGAGAAAAATAAATAAAATAAAAAAAAACAAATAAAAATAAACTAAAAAAAAATAAATAAAATAAAAATCAAATAAAAAAAAATAAATAAAAAAAAAAATTACAATAAAAAAAAATATACAAATAAAAATTGGGGGAAAAAAAAGTTTCAGAGAAAATAAAAAAAATATTAAAAATATGGAGGAAAGTGTAAGTAACGAGTAGAAGTAACGAGTAGTAATATATAAATAAAAAAATTATAAAACCCGAAATTTACCAAAAATAGCAGAGAAAATAGCAGTAGCAAACGAAAATAGTAGGAACATACATAAGTCGCGAATATTATAAGTAACAAGTAATTATAAAGAGCAATTCACTAAAGTAACGAGTTGCTTAAAAAAGCAAAGAATATGGTAGAAGGCAACAAAAATACCAGTACCATACGAAAGTGGCGAATATTATCAATAACGAGTAAAAGTAACGAGTAGTAATAACGAGTAAATTAAAAAAATAACGAGTGACCAAAAAAAATTAGGGAAGATAGTAGTAGGCAGCAAAAGTAGAAGTAGCATACGAAAGTGGCTAAAAATATTACTAACGAGTAGAATTAACGAGTAGTAATGACGAGTAGTAATCAGGAATAAATTAAAAAAATAACTAGTGGCCAAAAAATAGCAAAGTATATAGTAGTAGCAAGCTAAAATAGTAGTACTTAAAAAAAATTAGCGATTAATAGTAATAACGAGTAATATATACGAGCGAATCATTAAAATAACGACTGACCGAAAATATCAAAATTATATAGTAGTAAGTAGCAAAAATAGTAGAAGACGAATACCAAAGTGGTGAATAATATTATTGTAATAACAAGTAGAAGTAACGAGTAGAAGTAACGGATAATAATAATGAGCAAATTTTAAAAATAACTAATTGCCAACAAAAATCAGGATATATAGTAGTAGGCCGCAAAAATTGTAGAAGCATACAAAAGTGGCGAGTAATATTTTTAACGAGTAGAAATAACGAGTAGTAATTAAGAGAAAATTATTAAAATAACGATAACGAGTGATAAAAAATAGCAGAAAACCCAATATTAGCAAGCGAGAAATGTAGTAACAGAAGAAAGTAGCGAATAATATTAGTAACGAGTAAAAGTAACGAGTAAATATATTGAAAAAATTATAAAATCACCGATTGGCAAAAAATAGCAAATATGGGAGTAACCAGCGAAAGTAGCGAGTAGTTAAAGTAACGAGTAGAAGTAACGAGTAGTCATAACGAGCTTAGCTTTACTCATTTCAGCAAAAAGTTTTAGTAAATCAGTAAAGTACAATAAAATATGATTATCAGCAATGCCCACAAGACTTAGTAGAGTAATAATTTGCGATGGGCGAGAACAAAGTACTAGTAAATAGTAACGATTGCAATGAAAGCCAACTATAAATTTTGAGAGTGTTTGTATTAAGCAATTTAATAATTTACTCTGCTGTTCATTGCATTTAAACAGTAAATTGTTGGGTCTGTGTATGGTCTGGGGATTTTTGATCATTTTGTTTGCTCTATTGTTCAAGCACTGTAAATAAAACGTAGCACTTCCGTTTCGTGCAGCATATTGTGTTTGCCACCCCGATTGCCATTAAGCAACAATTTTTCGTATGTTTTCACTTGTGCACTCATAGCATTTGCATTTGCATTTTTGCAATCGCCAAACGCAATCGCAATCGCATTTTCAGTTGCATTTACATTCATTTCATTCATTCGCATGTCCTTTAGTCCTTTTCTCAGTACACCACTCAATCCGTGTTTGATTATGCCTCGTGTTATGTGGCAAAGTGCGTTACACTCGGCTCAATCGACAAACCAGTAATTGATATTGCCATAGAAAATTTATAGAATTTTCTCATATATACACATATCAGATGGTGAATACATTTTGTAGGAATTTTTTTTACTCTACAGTTTGGTTTGTATATAGAAAAGTCAAAAAAAGAAAGAGATTAATAAGGACATTGCCTTGGAATAGTCTAGTTGACAAGTGATAGCTCCTAAAACTGAAGTTCCCAGCATCGATTCCTCTTCAATTCCACAAAAAAAAAAAAAAAAAAAATTATTTAAAAAAAAAAATTATTTAAAAAAAAAACTAATTACTAACTTTATTTTTTAAATATTACTGGTATTAAAATTATTTCAAAAATATTTGTTTAATGTAGTTAAATATTTAACTTGTTTCAAGTCGAATTTTCAAGCCGAAATTCATGTACAGAAACCTCAAGACATCGAATACTTTTATTTAACTTATTTTATATATTTATTTTTTTAATTTATTTGTTTTTATCAAGGCAAAATATTATCTCATTACGACAAAAAAAAAAATACATAAAAAATATCATTTTGGTGTTCGAGTGGGTTCAAAACGAATAAATTAATTGTTTTAATGGATACAACAAGACAACTAGGCTATAATCTCAGACAATGTAGACAGTTTTTACTGATGAAATAAATATTGACAAGTCTCTATAATATTATCAAAAGTATTGCAAATGAAAAAGATTTTTTCTTTAATTTAGTTAAAAATTAAACCAAAAGATTTGCAATTAAAAAAAATATAATTTTTTCTATTTCTTTTAGTATTTTCTTTTATCAATTTAAAATCAAAATTGTCAAATTGTCACACGAAAAATTCCTAAAAGTTCATATGGTTTTACTTCATTTTCAATTTAAATTGATAACATGTGAAACAATTTTGGTTAAAGTTTTTCATTTAAAACCATAAAAGTCCTAAAACTAAACTGTTATTTTTTACCGTTTAGCTACTCGTTACTTTTATTCGCAACTCGCATATTTAAATTGCATTAAATTATTGATTTTACAGACGTTGCTCAGCCCATCGATGTCTACATTCAACAAATAATCAAACTTTGAAAACTTTTTTTGGCAAGTTCAGGTAATAGAAAAATGTCCATTGAATCTTTGACAGGCCTTACTACTAACTAATTACGGTTGTTATTCAAGTCATGTTAACCTGCAGCTCATTCTGGCCCAAAGCCAACAACTTGTCGCAAAAAAAAAAAATAAAATAAAAAAATCACAAGTAAAAAATGTGTAAAAAGGAAAAGGGTCACAAGTGAGAATAACAAATGGCAGGCTGGCAAGTAACTAATGAAAACGCAGCTAAAAACCAAGTACAATTTATATAAAAACAAGGCTAGAAGATACCCATTAATATGATTACTAGCATATCAATAGCAATGAATACTGTCAGCACTTTAGATTACTGGATTTACTGAGCAGGAAATAGAAGAGATTGTCCTGAAAATAATTTGATAGATTTATCAAAAAAATCATTTACTTAAAATAACTTTTGAAGAGAGAGAAAATTAGTTTTAAAAATATAGCAGTTTTTTTAATAAATATTAAATATGGCAATTAAGTTTAAAGCTAATCATAAATTTTAAATAATATTTTATGAGCAGAAAACAAATTTTAAATTATAAAATGATTTTTTAAATAAAATTCAATATATTTTGGTCATTTTTTGAGTGGAAAAAAAATTTAAATGGAAATATATATTGACTTTATTTTAAGTTAAAAAAATTAAGATTATTTTTTTAATGAATTTCAAATTCAATTAGAGCTAGAAAATGACATAATTAAAAGTTTAAAAATAAATGTTTAAATTATGCAATGATTTTTAAATTAAATTCAATAAATGTTAGTCATTTTTTGGATAGAATAAAAACTTAATTGGAATTATGTAATGACTTTATTTAAGTTAAAAAAAATTAAGATTATATTTTTTTTGAATTTAAAATTTATTTAGAGCTTTAAAAGACTTAATTAAAAGTAAAAAAAAAATATTAAAATTATGAAATAATTATTTAAATAAATTCAATAAATTTCAGTCAATTTTTGAGCGAAAAAAAAAATTTTTTTAGTAATTAAATGACTTTACTTAAAGTAAAAAAACATAAATATTATTTTTTGAGTAAAACAAAAACATGTTTTTATAAGCCACGATATTTTTTTTTTAAATTTTAAAGTTAAGAAATTAAATATTATTTTTTGAGTGAATCAAAAATATTTTTTACAATAAGCCAATTTTTTTTTTTTAATTTGTAGAATGTAAATAAACTATTTGGGGAAAAATAAATAAAATAAAAATCCTATATGGCTATTATATTTTAATGCATGTAAATAATATTAATATTATTTTATATTGAATGAAATTTGTTTTAACTAAAGTTTGAAAGATCTCAGTTTGGATCAAAGGTTAACTTTGATAAAAAAAAAAAAAAATATTATGAATTTATTATAAAAATGAAATATAAATCTATAGAAATTTAAAAATACACAGATTTCAATACAATCTGAGTATTGCATATAAATACAGGGTATAACAAAAAAAAAAAAAAAACTAAAATGAAACTGTGGGCCCAACAAAAATGGCTAAAAAATGAAATTTGTAAACCAGCATGAGAGGCGCAGAGATGAAGCGGTGGGCGGTACTGGGGGGGGAGCGGGCAGAGCAAGGATACAGCATAGACTAAAACGGAAACGGAAAAGGGGAGAGAAAAGGGTAGAGCAGAGGTAGACAGGGGGTAGAGAAGGGTGCAGGGTGGAGCGGGAAATAAAGGCCGCCCGACACAGGAAGTGGGTCAGGATGAGGCAGCAGCAGCGGCGGCGGCGGCGGCGGCGGCGGCGGCGACTGTGGCGCCGCATGTTGCCAACATATCAAACATGTTAGGTAAAACACACACACTTACACACACTTACACACACACACACACACACACACACACACACACAACTGTATACATGCATCAAAGTAATTAATATCCCTTCAAATGTTACATGCACTAATTACAACAACAACAACAACAAAAGCTTAGGCGAAATATGACGAATATAAGTGTGTGTGTGTGTGTTGTGTGTGTGTTGTGTGTGTGTTGTGTATGCCTTGGCAAGGTCATTTCAAGCAGCAACATTCGTTGTTGATGTGCATTTTGTTGTGCACAGTTTGCACACTTGCCACACACACACACACACACTCATGGATACACTCGGAAAAAATAATGCTTACAATTGCAAATATTTTAACATTTTTATATACATTTAAGACTTAATTAATTCAGCAAATACCCATTTTAAATATTTAAAAATTTACAATTCGTAAATTAATATTAAAAAAATGAGAAAAAAAAATTTTTTTTGATTCAAGTTTAAAATAATTATTTAACGATAATAAAGCCTCAATAAAAATAAAATAAAATAAAGCTCAATAAATAACTGCTTACAGCAAAATCAAAATGTAATAAGAAATATTTCTCAATTTTACTTAAAAAATAAAAATATAAATAAACTTTGTTAGATCATCCCGGCGTGCGTTGCTACTACCCGCGCCCGTTCCCAAAAAAATAAAGTAGGGAAAATCTACTATAAATAAAATAAATCTACAATAAAATAAATAAATCTACAATGCCACTTTTATTGTAACCTTCTGCGCCACCTGATATGCCCCAGCTGATATTTTCATACAATTTTAAAATGCATTTTCCACCCACTTCCCGATATATTTTTGACAAAATTTCTTCAGAGTGCCAACCTACGATGTAATAGAGAGTTATAGCAAAAATTGCAGAGTTCTAGCTTCTATAGTTTAGCCTGCTCGTGAGTCGTCAATCAGTCAGGAAGTAAATCAGTTCGTCAGTCAGCTTGAACAGTTTTATATATATATAAAGAAATCATCAATTTCACATTTTACAATTAAGATATTAATATAAAAAAACACAAATACCAAGTTCAAACTAAATTTAAATCAATAAGCTTATAATATATATACTTAAATATATTTTATTATATTTTTATAAAAGAATTTAATTTAAAATTCAACCTAAAATATTTTATAAAATACTTTAAGCATTTCTTAACTAATTATGCTACTTTTAAGCAAAATTTCTTGCATTCTTTAACTGCTTAATCTTCAAAACAAAAACCTACATTTTTTCTCTCAGTGTTTAAGCACACACACACACGTACACACACACATATATACGCTCATTAGATGCATCGCTAACTTGCCCTAAAAACTCATAATCCAAGAAAAACACAAAAAAAATATAAAAAAAAAAGAGAAAAAAAAAGTGAAACCATCCAATTAGGCTGCAAAAAACTGAGCAACTAGGCAACTTGCCACACATGCCACATGGTAGTGGCGCTACATGCAACACAGCAGCTTATCTGCTGTGGCAACAACAACAACAACAATCGCGTCTCGAGATCGTGTGACTTTATTTGGGGCGTGTAATCACGCCTATTTAATTTTTTTTTATTTTTATTTTTTTTTTTTTAATTTAACAATCACACAAGCCAACAAAATGCAGCTCAGGTGACGTCACATTGCGTATACGCGATGTTAACCAGCGATTTCAAGCACTGTGCACAGTGGGCAGAAAAAAAGCGTGCAATTTTATTTTTAATAAATGTGGCCATAATATTAAAAGTTAATTTAATTAAATAGTAATTACTTTTTACTAATTATAGCAATATAAATCAGATTTTTTTTAATTTTAAATAAATTATGATTTAACTTAATTTTTATTTTATTATATAACTTATTAATTTTTTTTTTTTTTTTATAATTTTTTTTAAAATTATAATACCTATTTAATTGCCTAGTTAGCCCATTTAGCCCACTGTGCGCTGTCACGATGGCAACTGCCATTGCCCGACGAAGTTTGTTGTCGATTTAATTAATTTGTCATCATTTATTATGCCAAAATAAATGTGTAGGAGCGGGAGGGCAGCAGAGTGGAGCAACCTGGAGGAGGCCAGAGCGATAAAAAGCGAGAAACTGCTGACTGCTGATGGCGGCACAAATGTCAGCAGTTGTTGCAACTTGCAACCTGCCACAACAAGCAAAGAAATTGCTTTTTAACAGAGACACCATAAGTGCGTTCGGCGGGGGCATCAACTGAGTGGCAGGATGGGGTAGAGGGGGGTCTTAAGTGTATGCAACAGCAGCCAGGGAGATGCACATGTGGAGCAGACAGAACCAGACAGACAGGTAGACAGGTAGACAGAGAGAGAGGTCAGCAGAGTAGCTCCGAGTTGAGGTGGCAGCTGAAAGGTGAAAGGTTGCTCCGGTTGCTCAGGTTGCAATGAAAGAAAGGTACGCCGTATGCCGCACATTGACTCACCGGATAGCTCACGGGTTTCAATTTACATTTACGTTGATTTTTTGTTAAATTGAGTTTGACTTTGGTTGTCGCTACAACAACAACAACAACGATAAAAGCAAGTAGCAAAAATCAACATTGACACAGACACAAATGGTGTTTAAGGAGCCAACGTGTCCCTCTAAGGGGCAAGGAGAAAGTACACTGAAAGAGGGGGGAAGAGGAAAGGGTAAAGAGTGTCATCGCGTAACCAGAAAGCAAATAGAACACAGAGAAATATATATAGAGAGAGAGACAGAAACCAGAGAGATGTTGTACAACAAGTGCAGAAAGAATATAAAACAAGTCACGAGTGCTATAGTCGAGTATACCCTGTAATTAGACCAAGATTCGCAAACACATTTGAATCAAGCAGTGCAAATCACAATTTGAATATAAAGCAGTTTACGCGCTGACTGGGCTGCATGCAATATGAATATTAATTTAATACAAAAAAGGATAAAAAAAATTGAAATAAAAAAATAAGAAAAAAACTATTTTAAAAAATTAAATAAATGAATAAACCAATATTAAAAAATTATAATAAAATAACAATTTAATTGAATATAAAGCAGTTCAATCGTTGGCTGTGCTGCATACAGAATGAACAATAATTTAATAAAAAAAAAGAAAATAAATAAATAATTAAAAATAAATAAGGAAAAACAGATTTAAAAAAATATATATACATACATATGTAAATAAAAATATTCATACATAACCAAATCAAGCAGTGCAAATCATAATTTGAATTTAAGGCAGTTCAAATGTTGGCTAAGCTGCATACACAATAAATAAAATGTACTTAAAATATAAAGGAAAATAAAATATAATAAAAAAAAAACAAGAAAAAACTAATTTAAAAAAATATAAATAAATAAACAAACATGTAAAAAATAATATAAAATAAAAATTTAAATTAAAATAATAGCATTAATAAAATTAAAATAAATATGAAAGAAAATCTTAAGTTATAATAAAAACCAATTTATGTTAAATTTAAAAAAAAAATTAAATAAATAAAAATAAAAATTATAATAAAATAAAAATTAAATTGATAATATTAATTTACAATTTAATATAAATTGAAGTAAATCATAATCATAAAAGAAAATATATTGTAATACAAAAACATGAAAAAACAAATTAAAAAAAAATATATATAAATAAATAAAAAAACATGTAAAAAATAATATAAAATTAAAATTAAAATAATAGCATTAATAAAATAAAAATGAAAAAAAAATTAAATTAAATTAATGTAAATAACTTTAAAATTATGCCTGTAAATCGGTTTTATCGGGAAGGACTAAGTTCATACAGACAGCGGCTTATCTAGAATATTTTAGTAAACACTTTATATATGGTTCAAGATTCCTACACCTATTACATACATTTGCACTGTTTCAAAGAACCGTTTTAACCTTTTTTAATAGCTGCAGGGTATAAAAACATGTACAAGGTTTGTACAAAGCGAACAAAGTTTAAAGTGCATGGCATATAAAAATTGTCCAAGGTTTTCAGCTATTACGTTCATTCTTTCATATTCCAAATATTTCATATAAAAGAAAATCCATTAAAGCACTCAAAAATCATAATAAAATCGCCATTGAGCAATTTTTAGATTTTTGCAGAAATTGCAACGATTTAGAAACAATAAATTTCAAATTTGTAAGGAAAATTGGAAAAAATATTGTAAAAAAATATTGTAAAAAAATAAAAAAAATATATTTAAATGAACTTTTCAAGATTTTCAAGGCTTATAACATAAGTCAAACATCTAACTCTTAAAAAAATATCGTTTTTTTCAGGTTCTATAGATTAAAAGTTCATTTCAACTTTAAATATATATTTTTTATTTTTTTTGCAATATTTTTGCCTATTTTTCCTACGAAATTTAAACCAATTTTTAAAAAATTTAATTGCTAATTTGATTTTAAAATCGACATTAAAAAATAAGCAATCAAAAAATTAAAAAATTAAAATTTCCAAATTACTTCCGACACAAATTTGACCACAAAAATGTGTTATTTAAAGATTTATGTTAAATCACTTTATTTTAATCGAAAAAAAATTGAATAAATAATTTAACAGTTTGGAAGTTCATTTAAAATATAAATATATATATTTTTTTTTTTTTTTTACAATATTTTTGCCTATTTTCCTTACAAAATTTGAAACAGATTTTTAAAAAATTATAATTCCTAATTTGATTTCAAAACGACATCAAAATAAACAAAAAAAAAATTAAAAAATTCAATTTTTTTAAAAATTATTTCCGACACAAATTTTAACACAAAACATTGTTTATTTAAAGATTTATGTTAAAGCACTTTATTTTAATCGAAAAAAAATTTAATAAATAATTTAACAGTTTGAAAAAGCTGTTAACTTAACAGTGGGCGCGAATGTTAAAGTTTTTGGTATGTTATAATAAACTTTGATGCATTTAAAATTTATTTTAAACGCTTATAAATTCTGATTTTTATTAACATAAAAAAATTTGAGATATTCCAAAAATATGATCAAATTCTCCATAGTACATAGTAATAATTCCCATTCTCTTACTTCAGTTTTTATTCCAGAGTCTAAGGAAAATCAATTTTATATTTACTTTTCATAATCTATTTAAATGTGTTTGAGGTCAAGGCAGGCAAACTCCCAACAGATTTTGGCCTGGGTATTAACTTGGACTAATAGATTTGACAAACTGAAAGGGGGGGGTGTGAATCACCCAGGGGAGACCAGGGTGTAATTTCAGGGGTGGTCTGTGGAGGGCACAAATTGATGGTCAAAGCATTAATAAATGCGTTAAATGAAATTAATAAAGTGCCTAAAAGTTTGAGTCTTAGCCAAGTTAATAGTAGACTTTTAGCCAAAATGGCCACGCCCACTTTTGGCCGCCCCCCTCTCTGTCTATCGTCCTTCACACACACACACACACATCAATTATCAACGCCCATTTAGCTGCCTGCATAGATTTGATGTGGGTAGCAGGGGCGTGGTTGCGTGGGCGTTGTTATGGGCGTGGCATGTTAAGGATATATAAACATTTTCATTATAATTACAATATTATTATCATTGGGTGCAGACAGGACAGGCAAACAAAACGTTTTGGGATTAATAATGTGGCATAAAATATAGTAAAGTTTTACCATATCTAAGGTGAGGGGGAAAACCCCCCCAACTCCGACAGGACCTGCTCCCAAAAAAAAAAAAAATAATAATAATTGAGTGTTGGCAATTTTGTTGATAATAATAAATATTTAAATCCGTTTTTAAATGCCATTTTAATGACGCCAAAAAGTTTCACAAAAGTTTGAAAAACAACTTTAGGCCATGTCCACATAGTGTGTGTGTGTGTGTTGTGTGTGTGTGTGTTTGGAAATCTCAAAAGGCACAAAGTTTCAGCCAAGTGCATTGAAGGGCATTCAATTAGATGGCTACTTGGGCTACCCTCCCCGCCCCGTCAAATGGAGTGTACCAAGTCCAAATCAGCGCTTATTAGGCATTACATAACAAAGAATCAAGACAAGTTTTTGACTTCGAAACGGGTTAACATAGAGAGAGAGAGGGAGAAATGACTGAGACTTTTCTTTTTTTAATACCCTATGTTTATATAATGAGCATAAAGCGGCTATAAGCGAGTAAAGTCGTTGCAGGTATGTTATCGATACTATCGATAAGAAACGTTTTTGTGCTTGTTTAGTGAAAAGTTAAATATATACACAGCCCTGAATATCGTTGTCAATTTATTACTATAATGATATTGAGAATACTCGATAATAACTGTGTCACTCTAAACACTTTCGATATTATCGATAACAACATTTTTTATGCTTCGTCAATGAACAGTAAAGTACATATATAGAGAGAGAGCCAGAATGAAATGCGCCTGAGACTTTGTTTTTATACCTTATTTTCATTTAATGAGCATAAAGCGGGTATAAATGTGTATAAGTCGATTTATCGATACTATCGATAAAAGAAAGCCTTTGCGCTTACTTAATAAATTTTAAAGTATCTACACAGCCCTAAATATCTTCGTCAGTTTATTACTCCAGTAATATTGAGAATACTCGATAAATTGAGTCTTTTTAAACACTTTCGATACAATCGATTACAAAAAAAATAGTTTTGTTAAATATTCAATAAGTACACAGCCCAGCTTAACATTCAGTCAATTTATCCTCCATCTATAAGTTTAAAATGGATTTGATAACACAAATGAAATTTAGATCTAGTGTATTTTTAACCACTTTCGATACTATCGATAAAAAAAAAAAGTATTTTTTGCGTATTCAATGAATATTTATTATCTTTGAGTCAATTTTTTAACAATTTTTAAATTAAAAATGGATTTGATAATACAAGTGTTATTCAGAGCTCTCGATGGTATCAATTGTGTTCTTTTAACCACTTTCGATACTATCGATAAGTAAAGATTCGCTGCTTCTTTGATGAAAACGCAAGTATATAAATCTTTGAGTCAATTAATAAAACATTTATTTTAAATGTATTTGATAATACAAGTTATTACATCATTTCAAATAAGAAATCATTTCGATAAGAAAAGTAACATTCAAATTAATTAAAAATGTTTTATTAGTTTTGCATTTATTTACAATCTACTTAGAAGTAATTACAGACTGGTCTTTAGAGTCTTTTCCAAATTATCGTTTTTCTTTTGAAAAACTTAATAAATATCAACGCAATTCAGCTAACATTTATTTAATAGTTTTTCAAATTATTTCCCATACTTTATAACTCTTTACAGAGTATTTTTTTGTCGCTCATTTCTCAAGTTTGAGAGCATGCTCCAAGTTGTTTTATTTTATGCCTCAACTGATTTATTTGATTTGATAAGTCTTGACGCAAATGTGTTTCATTTACCTACTCGCACTCTTTCAACTGACTTTCCTGAAAGGATGGACAAATGAATGGACGACGGTCTGAGTCTGAGTCTGGGCCAGGGTTTGGGTTTTGGCCTGGGTCTGTCTGTGTTCTTGGCCTTTCCTTTAAGACTTGTCGCATAGCATTTGAATCGGCAAGTAATAGGGTCAGACGGGTTCAGGGGCAACAGAGCCGCAATTGAGAAGCAGTCATTTATTGCTTAAGGTTCGAATGAATACCCAAATACCCATTCCATTATTATCCATTTCTGGGATAATACTTTAATATCGTTATAACTTAAGGCTTGAAATGGCAAAGGCATACTTAGACTTAGACTGAAAGTTTTGTATTTCGAAATTTAATGAAGCCAAAATTTCGATACAAAATTCAAAAAAAAATGTTCTTCAGTATTATATTTATTTTTGATTACTTAACTCTATAGTTATCTGTCAATTTTCATTTATTTTTTTTATTCTAATTAACAAAATTAACAAAAAAAAAACCAGTTTTAACTCATATTTTTAAAAATTGAAAGTATGGAGTTTTGTTAAATTTTTATTTTATATACAAAAAAAAAATTATTTTGCCGTAATAAATATTTAAAAAATACAAATAAAAGTAATTCTGAATTTTTTATTTTTTTTTTTTTTTGATTAAGAAAAATAGTTTTATTTAAATTTGTATTTTAAAATTTAAAAATAATAGTTAGTTTGCCACTTTAAATTAAAAACAATTAAATATTGATATTATTTGCAACTTTTTTTCATTTATTTGAAAGCAAGAGTTATATTAAAATTTTTCATTTAAAAAATCAAACATAAATGTTATACAATTTGTTGAAAAAATCAAGAATAAAAATAAATTAAAAATATATCTTTTAATATGAATCTTGTTGAAAAAATCAAGAATAAAAATCAGTTTAAAATAACAACTTTTAACATGGATTTTAAATAATATATTTCTCTTTATATATAACAATCGTGTCTCTATTTATATAAGCATATATTTTTATATATTTCTGTGATAAAAAAAAACATATAAATTGCTGAAAAATACTTGAATTTAAAGCAATAGTTTTACATTACATTTTAGGGGGCTTTTAAACATTTTCTTTAAATGAATGTCCTTTTTTTTTTTGATACTTTAATTTTAATTGAGAGTTGGGGACTTTGGGGCCATTTGTTGGCTGCTTTTTAGCTGAGGCTTTTCAATTGATTGCAGCTTTAATGGCATCTGGAACTTGCCAGAGTTGTCAACGCAGAATCAATAGGCATTTTCCTTCTTTGAGTGTTATCGATATGTTTTTGCCTACACAAAAGGCGACTTTGATTGATTGAGCCGTTGCACACATCGCAACGAATAGCAGCTGCGTCTACTTATCCCAGTTAAGACCTATATATAAATATATATATATATATATATCTCCCCTACATGTTCTCACTGGTCAAGGTTCTCGATCTTCCAACAAGTTTATGAGCTACCCAATCCCCACAATCCATCTAAGCAACAATGTCTACGTTGTTCTCATTTTCTTTTTCTTTTTCTTCTTTTTAACTTGACATTTATCGCTTTATATGTTACGCATTTCCTTTTTGCCTGCCTGCCTGCCTGCCTGCCTGTCATTCAGTTTGTCCTTCTGTCTATCTGCCTGTCTGTCTGTCTGTCTGTCTGTTTGTCTGTCCTGCTGCCTGTTAGCTTGACATGTTTGTTATGTTTATAGAACGATATATTTGCCAACTTAATTGGTAACTATTGACGTTCAACTAAAATACTAGAGAAGCAAAAAAAATGATGCCAAAAATAAACGAAAAATAAATGTGATGGAATAGTGAAACGCATCAGTTATATAAGGTCTCATTGAAGCATATTAAATACAGGAAATTCGATTTTGATTATACATTAAAAAAATATATATATTATATTGTGAAAATGTAGCTAGATTTACGTCATTTTTGAAATTTGAAAAATGAAAAGTTAATTTAAAAGTTAAAAAAAAAAAATTTATTTTTTCATTTTTCAAATTCCAAAAATGACGTCAATCCAGCTAGATTTTCACAATTTAACAAATGATACGTCACTTAAAAGCTTGCCAATTTTATATATATTATATTTTGATTGTCATTTTCCATATAAATTTTTTTCGAGTTTTCAAAAAGTTAAAAGACGAAAAAAAAATGTTGTGTAAGAGCTTAAGAATGAATTCGGAATAAAAATTAAATATCTGTCTGTCTCCGTTATTAAATTTTTGAAAAATCAATTTTTTCGAATTTATAGTCTATTCTCTCTTAATTTTTAATAAACTTTAAAATTTGTGTATGGTCTAAAGGATTAATTCGGAATTAAAATTAAATTTCTGTCGGTCTCCTTAATTTAGTTTTTGAAAAATCAATTTATACGCATTTCTCTGTTAATTTTTAATAAATATTTAAAGTTGTACGTTGTTGAAAAATAACAGTAAGATTAAATATTAAAATCAAAATAAAAAAAAAAATTTCAATTTGTTTTTAACATGATAATTATTTTGAAAAACAAACAACAAAATAAAATAAAATAAAATTGAATTATAATAATTTAATCATTTTTTTGTAATTTTTTTTCTTTTTTAATATTTAAATTAAAATTGAATTTTTTATCTAATAATAATATGATTGTAGATAAATTAAATGTTTGTAATTTTACAGATTTTCTAGCGCCTATTTTTATTGTAAGCATATTATTATAATTCTATTGTAACATATACAGTTGCGGTCAAAATAATAGTAGTGCGTGTAATGTAATTCAAAAAACTCAAAATTAAAGGACTTGTAATTTATCTAAATTTTTAATTTATTTTTTTTATGGAACGTTAATATATTGTTAATCCATCTGAGATACCAAAAATATATATATATATATATAAGTATAGACATGTTATATGTATATATATATTGTAAATCTGTAATAAATAATTTTTCAGCTGTCAGGATTAATTTTTATGTTCTTTTAAGAAATACCCATTCTCTCTATGTTCAAAAACAAAAAAAAAACTCAAAAAAAACCAAAAAAAAAAATATATATATATATATATAAGATTAAAAAAAAAAAAAAATTATTGTTAAAATCAAATCTCTATATTATAGGCAAAAAAGAAAACTATTAAAAATTAACTTTTACAATATCAAAGCCTTACTACTCTTTCTTCTCCTTCTTTATAAGAAATCTCTTAAGTAAAAAAAATTCGTAGCTTACCTAAAATATCATATTACAATCATATAATAGTTGGGCCGCAATCCTTTTAACCCCTGAACCGGGCCTGGCCACAGAGTATCAATCAAGCGAGGGCTACCCAATACCTTTTTGGTTAATCAACAGGCAACAGTTAAATGATTGTCATTGTACGTTTTATGTTTCATTGTTGTGTGTGTGTGTGTTTGAGTGTGTTTGAGTGTGTTTATGAATGTCTTGACAGCGGCTATTTAATTGCTGCTCCTTTTCATTGTTACAATCATAAATCTCACTCTACGGTCGCCTTCAAATACAACACACAAGGCTACAACAATGAGAATCAAATCAAATTTGATACAAAATTAAATAAAGTTTGGCTTCCCCTTTTTGTTCATTCTGTTGTGCCTTATGCCAACTGTTTTGTAGTTTTTTTCTTTCTTTTTTTTTTTAGTACATTTACTTTATTTTATATTTGTAATACCCTGTTGTCATTTAAATGAGAGACAAAGGGTTATAGCGTTGAGGAGTAAACAGAAAATAATTTTCGAGTTAAAAATTGGTTCGTGAAAATTAAATTGGTATTACTATAATTAATTAATAAAATTAAAACTATATTTATGACTTTTGACCATTAAAAAAAAATGTTGAAATATTGTTTATAACTCTTTATTCATTCCACTTTTGGTTTCCTAAAAAAATGCATTGAAAATCGCATTTTTTAGTTGTTCTCAATTCCGAAAAAATATTAAAGAATATGCGATTTGACAATAAAATTGTATAAAAAATTCAAATAGAAATTGCAAAACAATTTAAGCGTAAGACTACACGATAATATGAATGTTGTTTACAACTCTTTCTCTTTCAGTTTCCACAAAAATTAATTGAAAATCGCATTTTTTTACTGTTCTCAATTACGAAAAAAATCAACAAAAAAATGCGGTTTGACAATAAAATTTAAACAAAAATTAAAAGAGGAATAACCTAACGATAAAATAAAAAAAAAAAAAGTTAAAGTTAAATTTTGGGAAAATTGTTTCCCCTTCAGTTTCCACAAAAATGCATTGAAAATCCTCATTTTTAGCTGTTCTCAATTCCGAAAAAATATCAAATAATATGCGGTTTGACAATAAAATTTAAACAAAAACTAAAATAGTAAAAATTCAATAAAATCGCATTTTTTAGCTGTTCTCAATTCCGAAAAATATCAGAGAAAATGCGGTTTGACAATAAAATTTAAACAAAAATTTAAAAAAATGTTTACCTATCGATTTGAACGTTTAATTTCGCAAACACGAGAATATTGTTCAAAATTTTTACCCCTTCAGTTTTCACAAAAATTAATTGAAAATCGCATTTTTTAGCTGTGCTCAATTCCGAAAAAAAAACCAAAAAAATACGGTATGACAATAAAATTTAAACAAAAATTAATAGAGGAATTACCTATCGATTTAAAAGTTAAATTTCGCGATAATAAGAATAATTTACAACTGTTTCTTTATCAGTTTTTACAAAAATGAGTTGAAAACCGCATTTTTTAGCTGTTCTCAACTCCGCAAAAAATCAAAGAAAATGTGGTTTGACAATAAAATTTAAACAAAAATAAAAATAGAAATTGCAAAACGATTTGAATATCTTCTCTATGACACAAATTTATTAATTTTAGAATTTTATTCAAACGTGTTCTATCTATTCGAACTACTTGAGATATCTCCCATCTATAGAATATCTTGAAGTTGTGCACTTTTAACTATGTAGATTCGTTCATAAGTATTTGTGGGGGTTTCTCCATAGCATATTCTCTTAGTTTTTTTGGTATGTGGCAAGTTGTAGCCGCAGCTGGCACGAAAAATTCAACTTTTGGCCAAGACTCAGTTTCGAGTTTTGTATCTTCGTCTCAGTCTCTCAGAGTTTTGTATCTGTATCTTATTTAATTTGAGGGAGCGAATGGTAGAAGATGCCGCCGCATGTTCGTTGACTTTATTTGCTGTGTGTAATAAAATTAAAGCCCTTTAGCTATTGTACTTTTAAGAAAGAAAAAAAAAATACAACAAATACAACAAATTGTAGCCGCACACACACGCGATGGGACAAAGGACGAAGGCCAGGAGGCAGGAGGCGGAGACGACCCAACGAGCCATGAATGTTGCCTCTTAGTTGTGGATGTGGCTATTAAGTTGGCCTTTTTATAGTCCTAGTTACATGCCTCTAAGAGGTTGGGGGGTGGAGGAGGTATGTCTGAACTCTGAGCTGCAGCATATTGAGAATATTCACATTTCGCGTTGTTATTTAGCTAGTTTATACTTATTATAAACCCAGAGGAGAGCCAAGCCGCGAGTCTGAAGTTGAAGTACAAGTTGAAATCCTTTTTGATGGCTTTAAGTGCTGTCCTTGTTGGCATTTTGTTTAAATATTTATCATGCAGCCTCTCTCTCTCTCTCTGTGTTTATAAATTACCACAAATTCCACACAAATTGTGTGCACAAATGAGCTGATTTACGATTATACATTTATTTAACCAGCTTTCCCAGTTGGGGAATTACAAATTCGAATTTTCCCCACTTTCAAATTGCATCACTGATAGCTGCTGTCAGAGAGGTTTTCTGTTCAAATTGTCCCCTGGATATAGTCCTATGGATCATTGAGTGTGTAAATTTCATGTAACTTGTCGTGTACACTTGTATATTATATTATTTAATTTTTTTTTTGTATTTAAATATCTACAATCAGTTTATTGAATTTTCCCTGGAGTAAGTTGTGTGTGACATAAATTCATAGCATTAACACTTATTGTCTGTGTGTTTGCCAATTAAATTTTTAAACTTTTCTAGCTTATTAAATCTTGTGTCGGAAATTGCAAAATATTTATTTATTATTTTAATAATTTATTTTAATTTTTACACTATTTTCTTAACTTTCTTTTTTGTTTAAATTGAAGCTTAATCAATGAAAGATTTAATGACATTTAGTCTACAATCTTTGTAGTTTATTAAAAAATATCTGAATAACATTTATATTCTTAATATTCTCAACATATTTTTATTTTTAATTAATCTTACATAAATTCATATTTTTAAATTGCATTTTCTATTTGGAAAATATATAATTCAGGGAAGGACATATTAAAAATAAATTAGAAAATTTTGGGAACACTGAAATTTCTTGATACTCTCTCCTATCGTTATGGGTATTCAAAATGGCCAAGTTCGTTGGGTGGGCGAAGAGGGGCATAGGAGACAGCTACATATAATTTATTATAATCAGAAAACACACATATGTGTCATGAATTAAAAAAAAAATAAATAAAAAAAAAAAATAAAAGCTCAACAAAATTATCTATAAGAATGGAAAAAATCTTAGATATACTAATTCAGCAATATCCTCGAAACTGGATAAACTGTTCTATTAAATTTTTATTATACAAAATAAATTTCTTTTAGACAAAAAAATAAAATTAATGTAAATGTTTTTGAATTTTGTTAATACAGAAAATAAAAAAATATTGGTGAATTCCTTCGGAATCAAAAATTCATCAGTGTCTAAAATGCAAAGCAGTCTCGCTCAGCAAGCTACCGCTTAAACCAGTTGAGAATTATAAGCGTCAACATTAAAGCCACTTATTGAGCAAAAAAAAGACAAGTAAGACCGACTACGGGACGCCCTGTACCCAGTAAGCAAGAGAGCTTATGCTTATTACATACATTTGCACAGTTTTATCATGCCCATTTCGCACATTTTAATGGGTATTGTGTAACTATAAAAAAGTTTAAAGATGGATCTTGATACTTGGAGCTATCTTTATGTTTTTGTTTGACCTGAAAATCCAATTAAAAATATTTTTAATGTAAAAACATTTTAATTCTAGAAACATTAAAAAAAAAACAATTTTTTAATATTTTTTTTTATTCTATTTTTTTTTATTTCAATGCTAGTTGAATCGGTGACTTTTCTGTTAGGAGCTAACACTTGCCAACTATCCCAAGCTCTCTATTTTTTTTAATTCATTTTTAATTTAAATTTAATAATCTTTGGAACTATTCTAATGAACATTTTAAACTTTTCCCATTTATTTTTTTTTTTAAATTATGTACTAGTTAACCCGGCGCGCATTGCTACGCCCTACATCAAAAAAAAAATATTTCATTCAATTTAAAATTTTCAGCATTAGATTCGTGAATTTCATACTTATGAAACTCAACAAATATCACAAGATACCTATATTATAAATAAATAAATTCTTCCTGTATAAATTTCCAATTAAACAGCTTGAAAATGTGTTTTTGAAACACCAAAAATAATATATATGCTGGTCATACATTGAATATCAAGTATTATTTATTTAAAAATCACTTACCACCACAATGATCCTTGAAGTCGTCACAACAATCGCCGAGCTTTAGACAGGCATGATCACAATAGCACGGCTTATCGCTGAGGTCCTCGATGATGGCATTGACGGGCGCCTTCTGCACCACACAGGACGAATCGCGTCCATTGCAGCAGAGCTGCGCCTCCCGACAGGAGCCACCCGCGGCCAGTGGCAGGCCGGACAGCCAGCCAATACTCAAACCCAACCACATAATCGTGGTCAACATTATGGGGATTTCCCCGGCGGCTATCGAATGTGACATTTCGAGGCGCTTTTTGGATAACCAAATTCAATGGGTGCTCTATACGTATGTATATAAATATATATATATATATATGTATAGATGTATATATGTGAGAGTCACACACACACACACACAGACAGTGGTATGCAAATGCAATTTACGCCCAAAAGCGGAAATTAAAACTAAAATTGAATTATGGCAATTGTGTGCCGAGAGCAGAGCTCCAAACTATTGAGATGGAAGAGGTGCAAGAGGGGTATATGCGACGGGCAGGGAATGGTAGTTAGCAATGGGTAACAACACGCAAGCCAAAAATATATAAAAAAAAAAATCAAATTAAAGGAAAACGCAAAGTAATAGGCCAATAGCAGCATTTAGAGCTTACAGCAAAATGAAAAAAAAAAAAAAAAATAAGAAAAAAAATGCACACAAATATGAACTCTTAACACGGCAAAACGCAAAATCTAAAGTAGTTTGGAAACAATCTGAACATGAACATACACTGTAAGAAAAAAAATAATAAAAATGAAATCGATACAGGGTAATTTATTTATTTGTTTAAGCTGCTTGATTTTTATATTTGAACCCTACACTAATTACCAATTTTAACTGTTACTATTGGTATTTTTTATATATAAATCAGAAAAAAAAATATTTTTTTTTATTTAAGTGATAATTAATAATTCTAAAGAATAATCGATATTTATAAGTTTTACATTTTTGCTCAACAAATTACATTTAAAACAGATTTTTTTCTTTTTAATTTATTCCCAAAAGTCAAAATTCTTTTAATTATTAATTTTATTTTTGCAATATTTGAAGAATAATCGATATATTTTTAAGTTATACTTCTTTCCTATTTTGTTTGAAGAATAATTGATATTTTTAAGTTTTACTTCTTTGCTCTACAAATTACATTTAATAACAATTTTTTTATCTTAATGTGACCAAGTTGGAATTTATTCTCAAAAGCCCAACATTTTTTAAAAATAAGTTTTATTTTTACAATATTTATTTTGAAGATTAATCGATATTTATAAATTTTACTTCTTGGCTCTGCAAATTTATCAATTTATCAATTTATTAATAATCGATTTTTTCTTTTTAGCTAAATGTGTCCAAGTTTGTATTTATTTTCAAAAGTCAAACCGTTTTTAAAAATAATTTTTAATTATACAATACTTGGTCGGATATATCTCTTTGCCTCCCTCCATTAAGAAATTCCTGGCCCTACTGCCTCTGATAAGCTATAAATTTAATTTCAAAGTCAATTAATAGCTCATTTAATATTTTGCATAAAGAATTACAGAATAATTCTATTAATTTTATTTAAATATCATTTCAAAACTCTTATTTAAAGCTATTTTAACGCCAATAAAAATAATTGTTTTGATGTTCCATAAATTTTAAATTTATTCCTTATTTTTGAGAATTAATATAAAAAATTAAAATTAAAATTTTTGAGTAACAACAATGCAATTAATATGGTTTTAAGATTCTTTCTAGATTCTGGATTCTTTCGCTCTTTCCAAAAAAATATTATAAAAATTAAAAATCGTTATATACGTTCTCTAAAAATATTTATTATAAATAGAGCTTGCAGCACCTTAATATTGAACATTTTCAGTTTCTTCAAGTTATTTTAAAAATTTTGTAGAAAATTTTCCAAGCAATAATTTAAGTTTTCTATGGTTTTATCAGTTATACAGAGATTAGAGATATAGTTGAGAACAGGGTTATTTTAAAAGCTCATTTTTATATAAAGCTTCTGCAATCCGAAAAAAAAGAGTTCTAATCAACTTTGCAAGGTTACTTTTCTATATATTATGTTAGTACAGGTAAGAAATTTTTTGACTTTTAAAAAAAAACTTTAAAATTCTGAACCGAGTGAAAAGAAATTCCTTAATTTTTGCCTCAGTGTAGTTACAGCTTACACTGAGACTAACCCTAAATCAATTGGCGGGCAGATATAGAAGGAGATTAAGAGTTCTATGGCCAAAAGAAGGAGGGGGAGCTGGAGCAGGAGAGGCTGTTTTGCATAAAATATTGAGCAGGTGGCAACAATGGCGAAAAGGACGAAAAGGTGAAAATACGAAAATACGAAAAGGCATCGATGCCAAGAGTTCTGGGTGTAATAAAACAAAGACTTCAATTTTCATAAATCTCGTTGCAAGCGATTTGCAAGTTATTCGAGTTGAGAGAATTTATATTAACAGCTGTGGCAAGAATGGACTGACAGAATCAATGAGCTGGAAGTGAATGGATTCATTTTGTACTCACGATTGCATTGATTCACCAAAGTGAATCACTTGTCAGCCATTTCAAATTAACATCTATCGCTTGATTAAGATTAACTTCAAGTTCAATTGATTCAAACATTTCAAGTAATTGCAGTTCTTTTTTATAAAATAAAATAGAATAAAAATAATATTAGAAATTTTAAATCAAAGACAATATATATTTTTAATTGATTTTCTAAATTTATATGGTAAATAAATATTTTCAAAGAAAATTTAACAAGTTATTTAAACTTCAATTTTTTATCGTTTATTTCAGTTTTTTTAGGAGATATTTTAGGTCCTCTAAATATTGCAATTAAATCTCATATTATTCATATTTCATATTCATTATTTGAATATTGAAACAGAGCTTTGGAAATTATAACTTTTATTGGAAATACTTTCCGAAGAAATTGATATATTTATTCAATCTAAGTTAAGAGCTTGTCTAGGCACTCTAAAAGACTCAAAGCTCTTAAATAAGTCCCAAAACGAATATATTCAAGCTTTACTTCCAATTGAATAATTTTCAATACTATTCAGATCATTTATCACCAATTCATCATAGTAAATATTTGCCTACAATTTATTAAATAATTTTATTTGATTTACGAGTTGCTCAAGCTATAAAGAGAATCATTCAAGTTATTTACATTCATTCAAGATATTTTATAGACAAATCCTGTAAGCAAATTAAGCTCCAATTAATATAATTTAAAATAATAAATAAATGAATATTATTCACATTCAAATTAAAATATATTAACAAATCATTCAAAATAATTAAATTTTTAATACTTTTTGTAGGAATCTTAATCTTTGTATTTAACTTTTCTTTTATTTTCAAAATAAATTTTTCACTTGTTATAATTTGTGGAGAGAGAGAATAGAATTCTCTAACAGTTATTTTGATATTTTACCATAATTCCAAAATGTTACAAATTTTTTAATAATTTTCAAAATTAACTAGAAATTTTCTAGTTTCATTAAAAATCTCATTGATTAACGATTATTCTTTTAAAGAAAAAAATCTTTAAATAAATCACATAATATGATTTTTAAAATTTAAAAAAAAAAATTGCATGTCTTAAAAATCCTTGAATAACTCATCCTGATATTACATAATTATATTTTTATAGTAATTATAATCAAGGATTTTTAAGAACTGCAATTTTTATTTTTTTAATTTTAAAATCATTTTATGCGTCTTACTTAAACATTTTTTTCATAAAATTTCGTTATTTAGTAAAACTAGAAAATTTTCTCGGTATTTTTTAAAATTTTTAAAAAATTTGACTGCATTTTATTCACTAAACTATTAAACAAATATTGAATACTATTCGCACTTAATTCACACTCACAGCAAACGCATTCATGAATATTAATCAAAATTCAATTAATTGCAAATAATTTCTCTTTTCAATTTAAATACTCTAAACTGCACTAAAATGTCTTTGAATGCATTCACTTTAAAAACGAATACACTCAAGTGGCAAATGGAGATGGGAAGGAGAATAGACGAAGAGACGGCGATAGAGGGACGAAAAGGGAAATGCGTAACTTTTGACAGTTTCCGTCATCAACTTGACGAAAGATGTCCAAAAATAGAATATATATGACGAATAAAGCGACATAAAAGAATCAAGAAGAATAAATGTAAACTTAAGCGTGTTGACGGAGCTCAAAAAAAAAAAAAAAAAAAAACGAACACAAGTTTAAAGAGGGCCATAAAACAACAACAACAACAACAAACTAAATTTCCGCTTTATGCATGCGTTTATGCTTATGCGTGTGTGTGTGTGTTTGTTTGTTTGTTTGTGTGTGTGACAGCAGCGCGACATAAATGTTCTTTAATGATTAATAACTTTTATTTTTTCACTCCTTTTTCTTATTTCGCACACGCGGCTGCTGGATGGGCGCAAGTTGCACGCGCCAAAGCCAAACGCCAAACGCGCGGTTTCAGTTTCACTTATAAAAAAACAAAAAAAAAATACAAAAAAAAAAAGAATTGTGAAAGACAAACTCAAAAACACAACAACAACAACAAGTACTTTAACGGCAGCTGGAAAACGTGCCCTCAAAATAAAAATCCAATAACCGCGAAATCCAGAGCGTCAAAGAGACAACAACAACAACAAAAACAATGATACAGTTCCTTTGGACTCCACACGTGTGTTGACAACTTTTACTGCTATGTTACGCTATTTTGGCGTGTTACCGTTACGTACGTAGTTTGCTTAACGTTATATTGGGGTATTTAATGCGCGACAAGTGCGAACACTGCGAAAGCCGGTCGACGACTGTGCCAGCTGCTGGCTCTGTGGTGAATTATAAGGCCCCCCAAAACAGAAAACAGCCAAACAGCCTTTCGGCTCAGCTCGTCGTGCAGCGACGTACGCGCTTCGGTTCGGCTCGTCTCGCCTTGTCTCGTCTTGGCTTGGCGCGCTGCTCGCTGCTTGCTGCTTGCTGCTTGGCTTGGCTTGGTTCGCCTCTGCCTTTGATTCACAGTTGTTCGTTCGCCTGACACGTGCATTGGGCGCTTTGATTTGTTTGTTTTGAGTAGGTTTTCCTTTCAGGCACAAAAGCCGGCTGTTGAAGTCACATTCAGAGTTGAAGTCACACAGTCCACACTTGCATATCCATTCCACCATCCCGCTGCGCGCCCACCCAAAAAACACAAAGCACTCTGTGGTGAGTTTTAAATGCCCTGCAGCTTAGTGACAATAGCAATATTAACTTTAAAAGGCATCTGCATGCACACATACAAGCACAAACACAAACCCAAACACACATGCAAACAAATACACACACACACACACACATACAAGCGTAGAGTAGTTAAATCAATGTTATCACTGTACGACAGCCAAAGCAGCGGCCTAAGCGAGCCGCTAACATACATACGAGGGCAGCTCAAAAAGTACATCATTTCAATATGATTGCAATTTTTGAAAGCGAAAATTAAATAAGACAAATGTTGGAATATTTGGAATTAGTCAGTCTAACATACATACGAGGGCAGCTCTAAAAGTATGTGATTTTTATATAATTGCAATTTTTGGAATATCTGCTCAGGGAAAAGCGAAAATTATATAAGATAAATGTTAGAATATTTGGAATTAGCCAGTCTAAGAAGTTCTTTATAATGTATGAAAATGTATGAAAATTATCAATATTTGTATGAAAATTTGCTTTGTGGAGCCATTTCAGAGATCAGACTATTTTATAATTTTTTAATTATTTTATAATTTAATATTTTATAAAAAAAAAATCCTTTAATAACATACAGCACCCAAAAAGAGCTACTTAATTTTTTTCCAATTTATTGGCAGTTTGCTTCAAAGGTTTAAAAAAACATCAAAGTAGCCATATAATATGACTTAAATGTCCGTAATATGACTCATATTACAAAATTTTGAATATTTTCCTATCTACTAGTAATATTACAAACTTTTGAATATTTTTCCCATCATAGTAGGCATGGAAAATGGAAATCTAACCCCTTAGTGTAGGAACTATAATATTCTCAGTCTGATTGTTGAGCTCAAACGAGCAACATCAGAAAATAAAGAAAAAATCCCAAAATTTAAAAGTGAACAAAAATTAAATATGTGAAATACAGAAGTACAAAATGTTACGGATCCGACAAAAATTCTAAATTATACGTTTTTTTAAATTTTTTTTTTAACATATTGGATAAATAATCTTAAGAAAAGAAAGGGGTTTTTCAAGACAAGTGCTAAAAATATTTATGTAAGGTAGGGGATAAGAAGTTTCGGTCGACCTTCATCCTTTGATCCTTTTATTCATTGCAGAAGCGATGCTACAGAGTCAACATCTTGTTTTACATAGTTCTACTACACACAAAAGATAAAACACGCTGGAATCATCATCAATTAAAACACGTGAGCTTCACAGTTGGACAGCAATTTCATTAAATAGTTCAAAATATGGTAAGTAATAATATAATATTATTATAATATTATTATTATTATTATTATTATATATTATTATATTATTATTATTATTATAATATTATTATTATATTGTATATTATATTATAACCCAATTTAATATATCTAATCTCCTATAGTTACTCGATTACAAGGACTTCAAGCCTACGGTACCGTTCTCTCTCGATGGAATGTTGGTTTTGCGTACTTGAAAGTCCTGCTTAGATGGGCCAATAAGCTGTTACTTAATCAAATCTTTGTTTTATACGCTTAAAACACAAAATATATACGAAACATACGTCAATTGTCAGTCTATTGTCTCATGGGGGTTGGGCTGGGGCTAGCCCAATGTGGTCAACCTTTAAATATATATGTATAGAGGGTCGCTCTTAGAGTTTTTAGCTTTAGCATATACTGACAAGGAATGTTATAAAATTGTTCTTAATAATTTGCTTAGAAAATTTCCTTCTCTATTCTCATAATATCAAATAATCCATTCAAAATCAAAATATTCCAGATAAATGTTCAATTTGGATTAATGGCTTATGGTTCGATCTACAATAAATTTATATCTATTTTTATTTTAAATTATGGTTATTTTTCAGCGTATGAATTAGAAGTATTTAATACTTCATTATGTGTGTGGAGATTACGTGTTCATACAGAGAAAACATCTAGATAAAGACTATACTAACTGGCCTTTTATATATATATTTATATGTAATTGTGCAACCTACAATATATATGTAGTTTTGTACGGAAATTTACAGTGTGTAACTATTTTTAAAAGTTAAAGTGCAATGTTGAACTATTTTATAAAATAAGAGGCAAACGATACGAAACCCAAAAGAGCTATTTAATTTTTTCCCAATTTAATGAAAATTTTCATCCTACTACCACCTAAAATTTTTAAAAACAAAACCATCAAAGTAGTCTTATAATACTCTTTTGAATATTTTTCCATCATAGTAGGCATGGAAAATGGAAATCCAACCCCCTAATATTGGAACTGAAATATTCTCAGTTTTATCGGAGAGCTCAAACGAGTAACACCAGAAAAAAAAACAAAAAAACCAAAATTGTAAAGTGAACAAAATTTAAATTTCTGGAATACATATGTGAAAAATTCAATATATTCTGAAAAATGTAAATTTCTCTTTTTCGGAAATATATATATATATATATTTTCCTAACACATATTGGACATAAAATAATCAGGGGCTTTACAAGACACGCGCTGAAGGTAAGGGATATCTTTTGACCCAAAATAATTTCTGTGAAATCTTATTCTTTGATCCTTCTATCCATTGCAGACTCGTCTGATTACTCCTGTGCTCGCATTATACTCTCGCTCGTACACAAACTCAAAATATTAGGGAATCGTCAATACAGTTTGAACACAGATAAACAGGAAATCGTCAAAGAAGTGCATAATAACGTAAGTAATGTAAGATATATTCCTTCAACCCAATTTATTTAAATATATTATATAGTCTCCCCTCCATATATAGTTACTCGGCCATAAGGACTTCAAGCATACGGTACCGTTACCTAACTTCCTAGGAAGGATGGAATGTGGATTTGCGCACTTAAAGTCTTATGGGTCCTTTCAGAATGTTGTTGACAAATCAAATCGTTGTATTATACGCTTAAAATGATTACATGTATGCAGAAAACAATTAATTGCAGGTGTTTTTCCTATGGGGGTGTCGTGTCTTATGGGGGTTGGTCTGTGGGCTAGCCCAATGGGGTCATCCTTTGACAATCAGTAGAAATCTTCATAATTTTCTAAAAAAACATAAAGCCTATCAGCCACCACTTATGTCCGGAATTAGTAATAATTTTAAAGCTACTAAACAAATTAAAAAGGTAGTTAAAATTTTTTTTTATTGTCGAGTAGTAGCCTTTATAATAGAATAAAACATTTAAAACATTTTTTACTTAACAAATAAGAATAACCACGCTTTATCATTATTTCGCTTTATTATTTTATTTCGGAAATTCAATAAATCGAACCCGAGTATTTCTGTTTCAAGCTAGGCGAAACCCCTACCACGAAAAAATTATCTCTTTATTTTATTTATTTTAAAATAATTCTTGACATTTTATGCCAAACCTGCTAAACATTATATTCTCCTATTAGAGAATTGCTTGTTTGTAGAAAAATAAAAAGCAATATTATTTAAAACTATCGATAATTATATAAGCAATCTATGTTGATATTAATGAAGGTCACAATTGAAATGATCTATAGTGCCATTAGCTACCCATGAATAAACCCTTCCAGAACCCTTTTTGAACTCTTAAATAGGGTTATAATGATACATTAAAATATACCAGGCCTAAATTCACAATTTCAGTCATTTTTTCTATATTTTTGTTTATTTTAAATTTCATTAAATACACTTAATTTAAGAGCTAAAAAAATGAATGAATTTGTGTTAATAATAATTAAAAGTTTTTTTTATATTTAAACAATCCTACTTTATAGAAGAATATCCAATAGTAACTCACCTTCATGTTGTTGAAAGTGTGTTAGACACAATCGATATTAACTATCGATACTATCGATTACCAATTAAAGCAGCTGATTTATTGTCGCGTGCACTTGGCATCGTCTCTGACCGGTGGGGGCGTGGATAGGTTTTGAAGGATTGGTGAATTGAAGGATTGGTGATTTGAAGGATTGGTGAATTGATGGCTTGCATCTGAGTCTAGGTTTTGAGTCTGGCAATGGCCAGACAATGGGTTAAGTTGACATAGTTACATAGATTTGTGTGATGAGTGGCAAAAGGGGGGGTGGAGGATGGTGGATGGAGGATGGAAACGAGTGACATTTATGCTGACACCAAAAATCATCATCAACAACAATGGAAACACGAGCCCCCGCTCCCTCCACCCCTCTTAAAGGCAACTTGACTCGCAAATATTTGCCGGTTAGGCAAACTTGTGCCATTGCCCCTGGCCCCTGGGCAACTCTTGGCATGGTTAAGCGTGGGATCGGTGGGGGTGTGTGTGTGTGTGTGTGTGGGTTAAAGGATGCTTCTGTTCCGTGTGTTTGGGTGCGTTGAGTTTCCGCTCCAGATCATAAACAAAGGCGTAAGTTTGTAGTTTGTTCCCTCGGCCCAGTTCCAAGCGTTCCCCCTCACTCGACATTTTACATTGCATGCTTTTAGGCGGCGCTTGTTTCAGCCCCTGTTCAGCCGTTTCACTTTTTTGCCAACCGTTCCCCGGAGGCAACAAAAAGCCAACGCCGGCGGATAATTTAGAGTGTATACTTTTAGGCGGCGCTTTTTATTGTCGTTTTCCTTGCCAGCGGCGCAACAATTAAAAAAACAGCAGCTGCCACCTGCCACCTGCCACCTACAACTTGCAACTTGCAACCTGCAACAATAGGCCCAAAGGCTTCATTTGACAATTAATTGAAATGTCCTCGTTTGGTTCAGAACGCAACAGATATATTTCATAGCGATCGAATAATAAATATCAAAGCCACTGCTAACTGCTCGAACTGCTTGAACTGCTTGCTGTTCTAATTGTGTTTTGCACTGCTTGACTTAATTGTGTTTGTTATGGACTGGGTACAGCGTATCCAATAGTTGGGCTTACTCTGCTATTGTTTGCTCTTAAGTCTGTTTTAATGTTGCTGATGCTTATAATTCTTAACAGGTTCTTCAACAATTTTTTATTTACTTATTTTGCTTATTTAATTAATAAAAAGTGCCTTATAACATTAACAAGAATTTAGTTTGTGCAAAAAGCCCACAAATACAACAAATAAAAAAATTATGCATATTTTTAAAACTTTAAGTTAATTTCAATTAAAAGGCTAAAAAGGCTAAAATCATAGCCAGAAAAATATTTCGCGTAATCGAATCATATTAGATAAGCACCTAGATAAATTTCTCCTAAAAATGTTGAAAAATTAAATTATATTATTTTCTATGGCCGGGTATACTCGATACACACCTACTTAACTGTTCTGACATGAACTCCAGACTAAAAATAAATAAATTTAAAAACAAAAAATTGTCAAAAAAGGAAAAAAAATTTCAAATTTTTACTATTAATAAGATAAATTGCGAATCCAAAAAAAATTCATATAAAATAATATTTTAAAAAAACTGAAAAAAAATATATATATTTAATAATATAATTATATATACAATATATAATAATTTAATAATCAAAATTATATATTAAATAAGAAATCATTTTACTTTGAAGAAAACTATTTTCTCTTCTTGTCAAAAATTATATTATTATTATTATATATTCAAATTGTTTCAAATTGTTACCGAATTCTTAAGTTTTAATCAGGGACCGCAAATAATAATTATGTGTTCAAAAAAATCAAATCTAAAAAATATTATCTAGATAATTGGAAAAATCTTACATATATCAGTATTACAAATTATTTTTAAATTTTTATAATAAATATCAAAAATAAAAATGATTATTCAATTTATATTATATAAATTGACAAATTAAAATTGAATGTAAAAACCTTTGGAGCCAGTATCCTTAATCTTGATCATGCTGTGTATTATATAAAAATTACACATCCTAAATGTTTTTAAATTTTGGTTTTACAGCATCTTGTTCCAAAGATATTTATATTCAATTTTTATTTGTCAAATTTTATATTAATATAAATAATAATTATAATTAAAAATTGAAAAATATTTTTTAAATTTGACTTTTATTATGAAAATTAAAAATAATTTTTATTTCTGCTTTTTATAATACAAATTGAATAATAATTTTAATTTTTAATTATTTTTTATTTAGAACAAATTTAAGATTTATTTTTTAAGCTTTTCATAAAAATCCACAAATTTATTTTTATTTTATAATTTTATAAATTATAATAAAAATTGAAAAATATTTTTTAATTTAGATTTTTACTATGAAAATTAGATATAGTTTTTATTTCTGCTTTTTATAATACAAAATTGATTAATAATTTTTATTTTTAATTATTTTTTATTTGGAACAAATTTAAGATTTATTTTTTAAACTTTTCATAAAAATCCACAAATTTATTTTTATTTTATAATTTTATAAATTATAATAAAAACTGAAAAATATTTTTTAATTTAGATTTTTACTATGAAAATTAGATATATAGTTTTTATTTCTGCTTTTTATAATACAAAATTGATTAATAATTTTTATTTTTAATTATTTTTTATTTGGAACAAATTTAAGATTTATTTTTTAAACTTTTCATAAAAATCCACAAATTTATTTTTATTTTATAATTTTATAAATTATAATAAAAATTGAAAAATAGTTTTTAATTTAGATTTTTACTATGAAAATTAGATATAGCTTTTATTTCTGCTTTTTATAATACAAAATTGATTAATAATTTTTATTTTAAATTATTTTTTATTTGGAACAAATTTAAGATTTATTTTTTAAGCTTTTCATAAAAATCCACAAATTTATTTTTATTTTATAATTTTATAAATTATAATAAAAATTGAAAAATAATTTTAAATTTGATTTTTATACGAAAATTAGAAACAGTTTTTTTCTGCTTTTTGTAATAGAAAATTGATTAATAATTTTTATTTTTTTTTATTTAGAACAAATTTAAGATTTATTTTTTAAGCTTTTCATAAAAATCCACAAATTCATTTTTATTTTATAATTTTATAAATTATAATAAAAATTAAAAAATAATTTTAATTTTTTTATAAAAATAGAAAATTTCTTTTTATAATAATTATTTATTTCTATTTTTTTTTATTTAGAACAGATTTAAAATTAATTTTTTAATCTTTTCTATAAAAATCCACAAATTCATTTTTATTTTATATTTTTATTAATTTAGATCAAAATCTAAGAATTATTTTTTTCTTTTTTGAAAATCAAAAAAATTATTTTTATTTCTAATTTATTTTTTATTTAAACAGTATTTACATTTATAACTTTCTTAAATATCCACAATCTTATTTATTAGAATTGTTATTTTTTTTTTTATTCTATTTTATTTATTTTTTTTTGTTTTGTGTGCCCAAGTTAAATATGCCTACATTGTGGCATTGGCAGCATTCGAGATCTGAAAGCAGATCTAAAAAGTTTTTTTTTGTGGCCCAAAGAGTGTGTGTGTTTTCAATATCATAAATTTATAAATATCATCATTTGATTTCATACTCTAGACGTCTGTCAGCGTATAGAATGTGCTGTATGTTGTGTGTGTGTAGTGTGTAGTGTGTAGTGTGTGTAGTGTGTAGTGTGTGTGTGTGTGTGTGTTGTGTGTGTGCCCAGAGTTGAAACTATGCCAAATGCCGGAGACGGAGACGACAACACGACAGTTGCAATTTGTGCGCCGCAGTTTGAACAACGCGTGGAAAGTGTCGAAAAATTTTGAATTTAGTTGTCATATTGTTGTTGTTTTTTTATTGTGGTGAGGTTGTGGTGGTATGATTTAGTGATACCATGCGAGGGTTTAAATCGCCCGCGTCGACAAAAATGCCCGCAAGGAAAAATGTAAACAACGTTGACAGATTATAGGGGGGGGGGGGGGGGGGTATGATAAACCAGGGGGGGGGGAGGGTTGCTTGTTGAAATATATATATTATATATATATATATATATTTAATACAAGTAGCGGGTTAAGCTCACTTGTCTGAGAGAGAGCTGCAAGCATAATTAAAAATTAATTTATCACGCAATAAATATATGCACATTAAATCTATTAAAAGCCCACTGTGCCTCTGTGTGTGTGCGTGTGTGTGTGTGTGTGTGTGAAAAACATTTTAATGCCAGCGTAAAATAAATATGGCAAATGAAAATGCAAACAAAAAAATTCGCAATATTTATTTTAATTATTATGTTTATATTATATGTTTAAATTTTCTTCTTTTTTTTTATAAGATATTTAACAAGCAAATTATTGAAAATTTTTACTAAATATTTAAAGCAGATTAAACTTGCAAAGAATTTAATTATACAAAAAAATCAATTTTCAATTAATTGACTTGATATATATGATATAGTATTACGATTTTAAAAGGTAAGAAATGCATTTAAAAGTTTGATTGCAGAATCTTACAAAAAATAAACAAATAATTTTATTTAGACAAAAACTCAGTTTTTATATGTATTTAAACTCTTTTAATCTAGCTGAAATTAGTTAATGGTATGGATAATAAAATTGTTGTTTATGCTTCTCTATTGAAACCGGCATAAATATAAAATTGGAGAAAAATATTAAAATTATTCTATCTACGCTATATCATTTTATAAAAAAAAAAAATATATATATATAAAAAATATTAAAATTTTATATCTACGCTATATTGTTGTATAAAACAGCAAACGCCAAAAATTTTAGATTTTTTTCATAAATTAAAATAAAACTCAATAATGGTTTAAGCTTTCGGGAAAATTGACATTTAAAGTTTAACTTTATATTTATATTTAACTTTACAGTCCAACTGGGTTATCTCCTAATTAAAGTTCAATAAAATTAAACTTTAAAATTGCATTAAATTTATTTCATTATTTAATTTAAGTAAAAATTTATTGAAATTAGTTTGTATATGAATTTCAGATTTGCGTTGATTCAGAATTATTTTCTAAATATTTTTTTTATCAAGCTTAAACCCTCAAAATAGCATAGAATGGCATGGGTTGAAACTAGTTGAGAATTATAGCCGTGCGCCGAAATGGGTACCAATGCAGTGTAGACGTTTTTTTTTTTTTTTTTTTTTTTTTGTAATTTTTTCTATTAGTGTTTAGTTCATTTTTTGGTGCTTTCTTTACTCATCTAGCTATTTTCTAATATTTTTAGCAAAAATTTCACTTTCTGTGAAATCGAAATAAATTAAAATTTATATAAATTTGCTATATATTTATGTATACTTATATATATTTGTAGAAAGATTTAGCGGTGTGTTATCTGTAGAACATTTTGGTTGTCATGTCAATTTTGAACTGACACTAAAATGACAAAAACTTAATTTATTTAATTAACAATTTCCTCAATTTAATATAGCATATATGCAAAATTTTAGAAATTAAAAAATTAAAATTTTTAGTGACTTTTACACACTGCAGCCATTTAAAAATGAAATAAACACCAAAATTATTTAAGAAAATATATAAACCAAGAGATCAGTTTACACAGAAGCAAACTTTATCGATTCTATTATTAATGCTGATATATAATATGAGCTCGAAAATATCTTTATACATTTTGTGATAAAATTATGTGTATAATTGTCTATTAAATGATATTCAAAAGATTTTACAGTTTTCATAAACACAAGCCACAAATGCAAACATTTTTCTTGTAATAAATATTTGAATGTATATATATATTATCACACCCAGTTCTATTAAATATTTTTATTGTATTTTTTCTATCTCATTTTATTTAATGCCTTGTCTAATTGAAATGCATCAAAATTCCTCGAGCAACCACCAAACAAATAACAAAAAAATAAAAATTATATATACAAGAAATAAACAAAACAAGCTGCACCACATGTCATTGAATTCCGCAGTTGACCCGCTATATAACTATAAAGATCTTTTACTATAGAAACAAACTTTTGAAGCACTCTCTGCACCGCCCCCTGCACCATCATCGCACCAGCCTGGGCCACCCTGCACCGCCGCCCTGCACCATCATCGCACCAGTCTGGGCAAACCGCCGATCGGCGTGTTCCGCGCCTATTTATAGAGCGAACAATTTGTTTGTGGAGCGATTTTCTGAAAGACGCAATCTATAAATAATCCCTATAGACATTACATATATATATATATATACCCCGCTAAGACCCCCTCACAGCCTCACAGCTAGCCATTGCAGCCCATTCACAAATTGCAATTAATTGGGCAGATATCATTTGACATTTTAAATATTAAATATCTGTGAATAATATATAACTAATTTCACATTTTTAATTTTCAATAATTAATTTTTATTTTATATAGTCTAGAAAACTCAGAGCTGCAAATTATTACACCTGATTCTATTCTCATTAGATCAAATAATCTATTTAAAATCCAAATAAACTAGATAAATGTTTTTAATCAAGTTTCCTTTTGGATAATGGCTTATGGTTCGATCTTCAATAAATTTATATCTATGTTTATTTTAAATAGAAGTTTTATATTTTAAATTGTGAATGAAAATTTAATTAAAGCTTTTTTAAATTATGGTTATTTTTAGCGTATAACTTAGAAGTATTTAATACTTCATAATGTGTGACGATAAGTCGTGTTCAAGGCTATATTAACTGATTTTAAAATCAGTTATATGAAGTACAAATTTTTTAATTAAATCTATAAATATAATATATCGCAGATGTATATATATATATTATATGTGATATATTTTGGTTGGAAATTTGCATTTTGTAGCTATTTTCAAAAGTGAGAGTGAAATATTGGACTAGTTGATAAAATACAAGACATTCAATAAGATACAGCACCCAAAAAGATCCATTTAATTTTTTCCCAATTTATTGAAAATTTTCAACCTACTACTCAAAGAATTTAGAACAAAAACATCAAAGTAGTCTTATTAAACACTTTTGAATATTTGTCCATCAAAGTAGCCATGGAAAATGGAAATCCAACCCCCTAATATTGGAACTGAAATATTCTCAGTTTTATCGTAGAGCTCAAACGAGTAACACCAGAAAAAAAAGCTAAAAATCCAAAATTGTAAAGTGAACAAAATTTAAATTTCTGGAATACATATGTGAAAAATTCAATATATTCTGAAAAATGTAAATTTCTCTTTTTCGGAAATATATATATATATATATTTTCCTAACACATATTGGACATAAAATAATCAGGGGCTTTACAAGACACGCGCTGAAGGTAAGGGATATCTTTTGACCCAAAATAATTTCTGTGAAATCTTATTCTTTGATCCTTCTATCCATTGCAGACTCGTCTGATTACTCCTGTGCTCGCATTATACTCTCGCTCGTACACAAACTCAAAATATTAGGGAATCGTCAATACAGTTTGAACACAGATAAACAGGAAATCGTCAAAGAAGTGCATAATAACGTAAGTAATGTAAGATATATTCCTTCAACCCAATTTATTTAAATATATTATATAGTCTCCCCTCCATATATAGTTACTCGGCCATAAGGACTTCAAGCATACGGTACCGTTACCTAACTTCCTAGGAAGGATGGAATGTGGATTTGCGCACTTAAAGTCTTATGGGTCCTTTCAGAATGTTGTTGACAAATCAAATCGTTGTATTATACGCTTAAAATGATTACATGTATGCAGAAAACAATTAATTGCACGTGTTTTCCTATGGGGGTGTCATGTCTTATGGGGGTTGGTCTGTGGGCTAGCCCAATGGGGTCATCCTTTGACAATTGGAAAAATTCTTAGTAATTTTCTAAAACAAATAAAACCTAATAAATCAGTCGCCACTTATGAGCAAAAATTTATACTTAAGAAATATTGAAGAATTTATTTATTTTATTTATTTATTTATTTATTTTTTTTTTTTAATTTTTTGGATTTTTTTATAATAAAATTTTAACTGTTAACGTCGGGCCTGCTAAGTATTTTATTTTTACATAGTTGATAAAGGCTTGCTGGTTATTTTTATATATATAAATATATAACTATTTAGACAGACAAACCTGCAATTTACACTGTAGATTCTAACTGTATTGTAGTTTTGCACTCTAAAGAATATTTGCTAATAAAATATCGGTAAGTGTGTAAAAAATGCATTTAAAAATTGTATACTTGGTGGATCTGTTTGGTGGCACCGGGTAAATACCCAGGGTTATCTATTAGTAGAACATTAAAATATATACATGCCTCTGCCATGCCAGATACAAGGATTCTTCTGATAATGAATTTTGATTGTCAAGCTATATACAACAAATTGATTTCTTGAAACTTTGAATAGATGCTTTTGCTTGTATTACACCAATATCTTTATCTGAACCAGCCGAATCGTAATACTATATCATATAGCATAAGAATTATTGATTGAAAAAGTACAATGTTCCAGGTAATGCATAAGTTTTTATTATGATCCAAATGTAATTTAGATCTGAGAACTATAAATCGGAACCGTAACTATTATAAGTTTTATTATGTCACTGAGTTTTAAATTAAAGTGAGACATAAATATTAATATTTGAGCAATAAGAAGTACTTTTTTGCAATTATCGTTGTTAATAGAACTTAATATTATTGCCCAAAAAAATATACACATATCAATATAAATTTAAGTATATAAAATATATGAACTATTTTTTTTTTTAAAAAGAACCAAGACCCAGAATAAACATGTTACAAAATTTAAAAAAATTTGGGAAAAAATATTTTTTCTTTGAAAATAAAAAAAAAAATTGAAAATTTGAATTATAAATAAATCGTAAAAAATACCGCACAAAATATCATCATTTTCTAAATTCAAAATCAAATAGTTGCAAAACTAGTAATTTAAACTTAATAAGGTATATGTATGATAAATAGACCCTTTTATTAGCTTTCAGAAAACGTAGAGCATTTGAAAATCGGTTTGTAAGATTCTCGAGTAATGCTAAAATCTGTTGGCTTGCCTCTGAAAAAAAGATAAAAAATAAATACCAGATTACAAAAATTTTTTAAAAAAAATTCTTAGCATAGAAAAATTTTTAAAGTGGTTTTTCGTCATCAGGGGCACCATTTGTATCAGAAAAAGTAGATTTGATAACTTATACAAAAAAAAAGCTAAATTTTGTTTTGCATTGGAAATTATTGAAAACTAACAGTGAGATTATTTGATAAAATATGGAAAAAAAATTCTTTCAAAATTTATTAACAATTGAAAAATTATGTTTTCATTTTCTTCTTGACTTACTTATTGAGAATTCATAACATCCTTGCCATATTTAGCTATAAAAAGGTCGTAAGATAATATTGAATTTTCTTTTTTTTTTAAATAAAAAAAAATATGAATATTTTTAAGCTCTATTTTTTACTACACTAAAAGCTCATAAATATTTCTGATTGATATATTTATAGTTATAATATAAAAAAAAAAATAAAACCTAAAAGTATGAATATAAAAATCATGAGGAATATGCTTAGATTATCCTGTAGTCCACGCCAAATAAATTGTTTTTTAAATTTCAAAATATTTTTTAAACTATCTATGAATATATTTGGGGTCAATGAAACAATTTGATATGCATTATTTAACGCATTCCACGCTTCAACCTAGCCATCAGCTAAAAATTGAAAATTTGAATTATTGGCATTTTAAATTGTTGAAAACTAACATTGAGCTTAAATAATAAAAAAAAAGAAAAAAAAAATTCTTTAAAAACTTCTTGATTTACTTATTGAGAATTAATTACATCCTTGCCATATTTAGCTATAAAAAGGTCGTAAAATAATATTTAGTTTTATATTTTTAATAAAAAAAATTCCCAATAAATATGAATATTATTTTTTTAAGTTTTATTTTGTATTGAAATTTGGAAAATTATATTTTTATTTTCTTCTTGACTTGCCTATTGAGAATTCATAACATCCTTGCCATATTTAGCTATAAAAAGGTCGTAAAATAATATTGAATTTTCTTTATTTTTAATAAATAAATATAAATATTTATAAGCTTTATTTTTTACTACACTAAAAGCTAATAAATATTTCTTATTGATAAATTAATAATTATAATTAAAAAAAAAGCGTAAAACCTAAAAGTATGTTTATAAAAATCATGAGGAATATAAGTAGATTGTACTGTAATCCCCTTTTCCATGCAAAATGCGCCAAGTAAATGGTTTTTTGAATTAAAAAAAAATATCTAAATATTTCAAACTATCTAAAAATTTATCTGCGGTCAATGAAACAATTTGATATGCATTATTTAACGCATTCCACGCTTCAACCTAGCCATCAGCTAAAAATTGAAAATTGAAAATTGAAAATGGAAAATGGAAAATGTTAAATGTAAAATGAAAATTGAAAATTGAAAAACTGGCAACTGGGGCGTGTGTTGCATTCACCTGTTGAGGTTGTCGGGGCTTTGTTTGCCGCTGAACGCTGAGTCATTTGGCGTTGAGTGTCTTTTAATTGCCAGCTGTTGACAACGATGCCACCCGCTCCTCTCCCTCCCTCCCCCTGCTGTGGCAGCCCCACTAAAAAGGGGGGTGTGTGGCAGGGCCATTGGGGCCATTGTGATTAATGAGCCGGACACGAGGCATGGCAGAGCAATTAGAATACAATTAGCAGGGAATGTGGTGGCAACCTTTGAGGTGGCCATGTCCACTAATGAGCACTTTTCTTTTATGCCGCAATTTTAGCAGAGGCGCCACCACCAGAAGCACCAGGGGCAGCCACAACAACAGCAACAACAGAAACAGCAACAACAACAACTTGCCACCAAATGTCCATATCGTGTGGAGCATTCAGAGCTCTTTGGTCGCTATCTGGTTGCCAATCGTCAGCTGGAAGCGGGTGAACTGCTCATCAGGGAGGAACCCCTGGCCATTGGTCCCTGCGTCAGCTGTGATCCCGTCTGTCTTGGCTGCTATCAGCCAGTGCGTCTGGAGGCGCCACAATATCGCTGTCCCGGCTGCGATTGGCCCCTGTGCGGTCCGAGCTGCTCTGGACTCAAGCAACGTTGTGGCCACAGCATCGAGGAATGCGCATTGTATGCGGAACGACGTCCTCTGGCCGGACAGCTGCTCACGGCAAAGGCAACGCCTGTCCAGGTGAGTTATGCCCCATTATATACTCGGATTTCTAGGGTAAGAGTGCGTTTGAATCTGTTCAGGCAAAGGCAAATAAAGTTTCCTATATAAATCAATATCTCTAAGTTATTTAAGGAGAACCGCAACAATTTTAAGTCTTACTTAAAACCAGGAAAATTAAATAAATAAATTTTGAAATTAATTAAAAAATTAAATAAAACTCAAATTTATTTGCACATAGGTAAAAGTGTTATTTGAAACACTTTAAATACAATTATATCTCAAATATGCACTTGTTGAATTGTGAAAACTTATTTAAATTTTTAATTTATTTAAAAATTAGTAAACCTACAGATCCAAAGAGTTATACAAAAAAAAACAAAATTTTAGCTATCGAAAAAAATTGCAAAAAAAATAGCTTTTTGTAAAATGGGCTTATTTTTAGGCAAAATTTTCATTTCAATTCTCAATAACTTCTTAACGAATTATCAAATTAAAAAAGAGTATATAACAGGTTTATAGGCCATTTTATTACCATTTTAAAAATATAACCATTTTTAATATCAATAAACTATGTTTGGAGTTATTGTCATATTATTATAGCTACCTTTTTGAAAAGTAGAAAATCTCCCCTTTTCTCGGATTCAGTGACCCATTTTACATATATGAAAACATAAACTATTGATATTGTTATAAAACAAAATTACTGGGAGCTTTTCCGTAGAAAAATACGTGATTAAAAATACGATAATTAGACAATACTACAATTTATTTGCACATTGCCAGAAAAAGTGTTTTTTATAAGACTTTAAATAAAATTATATCTCAAATATGCACTTGCTATATGGGCAATACTTTTTTAGGTATTACAGCATTTCATGTAATGGAAATATAATCGATTAAATTGTTTTAAATAATATTACAGCGAGCTTTTCGTTTAAAAATGCGTGATAAAAAATACAATAATTATTTAATACTATAATATAACTATTTAGTAAAGTAAAAGCAGATAAAAGTGTCTTTTGAAAAACTTAAGATAGAATTATATTTCAAATATGCACTTATTGTAAGTGTTATACCTATTTAGGTGTAATGGAAATATAATCGGTATAGGATATAGGAAATATAGGAAATACTTATTTAAGTATTACTGCCTGCTTTCATGTAAAGGAAATAAATTCTATTTATATTATTATAAAATAACTGACAGCAAGATTTTCCGTAGATAAATACATGTGAGTTTTTATTAATTATATTAAAAATTATGAAAATATTAGGAAATATTTGCAGAACTGTTTCGGGTGCAAGCGCATCTTTAGACAGTAAAATTCTCGAACAAATTAAATAAATTGTTATTTAGAAGAGTCAAAATGAAATTATATTTTAAACATGCTCTTAAATAGAAAATACTAAATTAAGTAACAGGGCCTTTATGTAAAGCAGCCCAAAAAATTCAAAGACAAGTGCAAAAAATCAATACATAAATATTAAATAAATTTCAATTTTAACACAAAAAAAAATCTAAACGAAAAATATGATTCGATTCGGTCGACGGAAAGTGCCCGACGCACTCGTACGGTCGTCGAAAAGTGCTTGACGCAGTCGTGCGGTCGACGAAAAGTGTTTGACGCAGTCGTACGGTCGACGAAAAAAAAAATTTGGCTTGCTTATGAGAGTCTCTGATATAGAGGAACACATTGTCCATTATTACATAAACTTGGAGCCAATAAATTGCTTGATCAAGAAAATGTATACTCTATATAGTCGAAAATGCCTCCTATATATGACTCCCTGATAGGCACTTTAAATACATTAGCTACAGAGTGTAAAAAAATGTAAAAATTTACAAACTTTTTAATTTATTTATTTCATTTGCATTTATATATATTTTTATTTTATGTATTCCTTATATATTTATATTATATTTTATATATTTTATATTTATTCGAGTATATACATTTTAAAAATTAATTTCTTAAAGTTTTTCTTGGTTCACTTAGTAAAATAAGAAAAAATAAATAAATAAAAAATAAAATAAAAAATAAATTGTTGTTTAGTCCGATTTAACTAATATTTTATTTATTCAAAATTTCTCATTTATTAAAACTCGAGCAAAAGAAATTATTAGTTTTGATTTGTATATTAAAATTGGAATATTAATTATAGAAAAAGAAATGCAAAAAAACTTAAAAATTAATGTATAAAAGCATTAAGCAGAAGCGTAGATTAATCTGTAAGGATAATTTTGGTGTACTCCACATCTATTTAAATTATTTCTAACTAAATCATTATTTTCTCACAATTTGCAGGTGAGAGATCTCTATGAGCTGGTGCTGATTGTGCGAATTGTGCTGATGCGTGAACTGGCGCCGGAGGAGTATGCGTTGATTCGTCGCATGGAATCGCACACGGAGGAGCGACGTTTGAATGCCACATTATGGGAGCACTACGAGCAGAAGGTGGTGCGACGATTGCGCGAGGATTGGGGACTGGGCGAGCGACTGGAGGCGGAGGAGTTGCATGAGATCTGTGGCATATTGGATGTGAATTGCTTTGAGATTGGTCAGAGAGGCGCCAAGGCGCGCACGCTATATCCGAGCGCGTTCCTGCTCGCGCACGACTGCAGCCCCAATACGGCGCACACGGACGATCCACGATCCTTTGCGATCATGTTGCGCACATCGCGACGCGTGCGCGAGCAGGAGCCGTTGACGCTCAGCTATGCGTACACGCTCCAGGGCACATTGAAGCGTCGCACCTTCATCCAGGGCGGCAAGCTGTTCTGGTGTCAATGCCAGCGCTGCGCCGATCCCCGGGAGCTGGGCACCGACTGCAGCGCCCTCGTCTGTAAATCCTGCCATCTCGGCACTGTCCGAGCCACAGAGCCATTAAACCAGAATGCCGACTGGACGTGAGTATATCAAAAAGGTTTCTTTAGATCTTTGATACAGAAAATATATATACTATTCCATAGGAGTGTATATATCAAATTGGTTTAATCTAGCATATTATTAAAGATATATGATATAAAATTACATGAAGTGTTTCAAAAGTTGAACTCAACCAAAAAAAAGTGTAAAGAATTGTTAACATATTTGAAAAAAGTCCTTTTTAACATATAAAATATTTTCTACAAATTTTTAAAAATTTATAAAATATTTTCTAAAAATTTTTCTATCATTAGAAACTCATAGAAAAAAATTATTTCAGAGCTTCTAAAAATTGTTCACCGGAAAGGGTTATTAAAAAACACGGTAGTCTTAAATTTCTCCTATACGTATTTCATCACAACTTTCCTAATTTTCAACCCATTCTGTTCAAATAAGCGTTTTTGCATAGAAAATTGATTGAAAATTAGTTTAAAAATTTTTAAAAAATTGGTGCAAAGGAAACTTTTGGACTAAAGTGCGATCAAACTCAAAAAATGTTAATGAATTGAATGAAAAAAAAGCTAGATTGACAAGTTTTTATCTTAAACAATACGAAGTATATAGTATGGATATATATATACATATATGATTTGAAAGGAAAAGGTTTATAAGTTTGCCACAAAAATGTGTTACTAACTGTTAAGTATAAAAAGAGCCTCGAAAATGGCCATAACTTTTGATTTTGGGGGTTATCTGAAAATTTCAAATATGCAGTAATTCCATACTCGACTAGGACTACAACGTTCATAAGTATAGTCAATTCCTAAAATATTGATTCTTGTCTTTTTTGTCTTACAGTGTTATTATTCTATTAAACAAAATTTTCTTTTTATTAAAAGTTATATTTTTTCAAATTTAAAGTCCAATATTTATTTAATTTTACAATTTTTAATAATTGTAATAATTTTTAATAATCGAATAAGTTCTGATAAGCATATAACTCAAAAAAGTACATAGAAATCATCTCGAAAGCTATTTAATTAAAAATATATATATATATTTCAATTTTTTCGAAACTACACACCAAATTACATAAAAGTTACCCCATGAGCTTATAAAGTAAAAATTTGTAAGGTACTGTAATGAATAAAAAAATTCTTGATCAAAAAAAATTTTTTGAGAAAAATTATTATTAAATCAAAAAAAATGTATGTTTTACCTACTCAAATACAATAATTTTAAGACAGTTATTTTATTTATTTTATTTAATAATCTTTAGAACTACATAGATATAATTTATGATAATCGAATAAGATCTGATGCAGATTTTAATATATAATTGAAATTATTGTCATGAAACCAATTTAAATAAGGAAATTTCGAAAGCAATTCTTAAAAAATAAAAAAAAAAACAAATTTTTTTTGAAAACTACACAACAAATTACATAACAAATTCAAAATTGATTGAATTTAAATATTATGAGCCCTTGGAAACTTATCATAGTTAAACAAAATTAAAACAAAACCAAATATTTTGATATTTTAATATTTTGCTTATATATCAGCTGCGATCATTGTGATTATCATCTCAGTGCAGTGGAGCTGGAGCGTTTGCTGGATCGCATTAACGATGACCTTGAGTCCATCGATGTGCATGATATACCAGCATTGGAGAACTTTCTCGTACGGTAAGTGTATAGAATTAGGATCAAGGATTCAAAGCAAACATTATACTTGTAACTTGGATAACTTCCAAGTTTACAAATCAATCATAATGAAACTTTCAGCTAAGCTCAATAACAATCTATTCTATTTATATACTAAATTTCCTAATCATATCTCAGTAACTGCGTGGTTAGTATATTCCTTAATGCAGCATTCATTAAACTGATTCTAAAGCTAAAACTAAATAGAGTTCTTTGAATATACCTAGATACCAGAAGTTGTTGCGTCCGAATCATTATCTGCTGCTCTCGGCGAAATATTCGTTGTGCCAGATCTATGGTAGAATTGAGGGTTATCTTCTGCCCCAAATGTCGCCACAGGATATAGCACGCAAGGAGCGTTATTGTCGCGAATTTCTATCAATTATTGATCAACTGGAGCCGGGTCTAACTCGACTGCGAGGTGAGTCTTGAAAAGGAAGCTCAGAGAATCTGAAGTTTTTATTATTTTATAACGCTCAGGACTCATCATGTACGAGCTGCATGCTCCGATTATGGTTCTGGCCCAGTTAAGCATTCAAGGCGGTGACATAACACGCCAGGAGTTCCAGCGTCGCATCAAGGAGGTTATCAAGCTACTGCAGGATAGCGCACATATCCTGCAACTGGAACCTCCTGGTTCCAGTGAACATGAAATGGGACTCGCCGCTGCCGATGCCCTGAGCAAAATGGGCTGCTAAAAACCAATTATTAATTAGTTTTTATAATAACATACTTATAAAATATATATATATATTTTTTTTTATATATTATAATATTTGTGTAATGTTGTAAAACTCATTTTTGAACCTATAAAGTACTTAGGTACAATCATAGCTGTTTGTTCTATGTAAACTAAACTCATTTTAAAGATTTATAAAGGAATTAATGCTTCAATATCGTTTATTGTTGTCATAGGAATGATCAGTCCAAAGTGCTGATTTATAATGAAATATTTTTTCATTTATATAGGAATTGCAAATAAGAGTTACAAGTTTAAAAAAATCAAACCAAAAAAAAATTTTATAGATGAATGGGAAAATTTTATAGAGAAATTGAAAAAAAAAAATTTTTTATCTGAGAAAATCTTAGATAAATGTGAGAAAAAGCTAAAAAAAAATTTAAAAAAAAATTTTTTTTATCTTAGATAAATGTGAGAAAAAGCTAAAAAAAATTAAAAAAAAATTTTTTTATTTTTATCTCAGATAAATGTGAGAAAAAGCTAAAAAAAATTTAAAAATTTTTTTTTTTTTTTAATGTGAGAAGAAGCTAAAAAAAAATTTTAAAATTTTTTTTTATTTTTAGCTTTTTTTCACATTTATCTTAGATTTTCTCAGATAAGAAAATTTTTATTTGATTAGCAATTCAGCTGGACTATATTTAGTAGAAGAAATGAAAACATTCGAACTTTCCGATTAAAAGATATAAGCAAAAATAAGCGATGACGTTACGTGACAAAAATAAAAGTCAGTTTCGACTTGAAGTTGTAAAAGCGCAAAAATCTGCAAAGTGTGCAACGTTTTTTGTATAAAACTTTTTAGTATAAATTGAAATAATGTAAGTTAATTTTGCGGGCAATTTCATTTAAAAAAACTTTTTCTATTTTTTTTAACTAGCCTTTGTATAAAACGTTACGTGACATAAATTACCATGGGACATTTTGAACGCACACAAACCATTTATTTCGGTTTCAAGATTAATAAAAACTTTAATTAATAGAAAAATTAAGTAATTAAAAAAATACAATTTTGTACTTATTATTTGTGAAAATAATTGTTTTTTTAATTCTTTAATTTAAATGTTAAAAATAAAAATTGATTTTGAATATTTTCAGAACCAGCTTTGTATTTCAAAAGCTGATCTTCATCTCAATACCTGTTCAAATAACTTTTTAAATACACAGCTTGGTTCAGAAAATAATTATTAAAAAAACCAATTTTAATTATTTAACATTAAAAATTAGCTTTTATATTTCCACACAAACAATTTTATTTTTTGAATCAAAAATAAGAGTTACTGCCAATTTGTTTGAAAAAAAAAATCATTTAATAATTCCTACTCATAATTTTTAAACATAAAATTTATAAGAGTTTCCCTGGCTACTTAAGCTCAACTGCACTAAAATTTGTTACTATGTTTCTCTTTTATTTTGTTGTTTAAATTTGAATTGAAATCATTTGGAAACATTTGGACAACAATGCAGCAGCTGCGATAAGAAACCGTTAAACTTACAGTTGGCAACAATTTTTAATTAGTCAACATTTTGTTGCTGCTTCTTCTACTTCTCCTAGATTTTATTCTTTTTTTTTGTCCCAAATGTAGTCAAGCACATCGAAATCTCTGTCGTCTTTTTATGCTTTTCTTTTGTATTACCCATTTTTTTTTATGCGAAGAATGTAATAAAAACTAAAAAAAAAACTCGAAACTTTCGCCGCTCAATCAGCTCAAAACTCAGAATATTCTGATTGCACACTTGCACAAATCCTTGACGCTTCCTTTTCAGCTGCTAATTGCGCCTCGAAACGGAAACTCACTGTGACAACAGAGCAACTAAAATGGAGTCCGAGTCCATAATCACATCTTATTTCCCTTCGCATTTATAGTTCCCATTCCCAAACTCATCATTAATAGTTGACAGCCAGTTCAACTTTTATTACAATGTTAATTAATGCACATTTTTGACGCCGCACTCAAATGGAAGGCGACACAACTTTTTAGTTGGCCTGGCAACGCCCCACGCCCCAACAGCAGTCTGGCAACACCCTGCGCCCGTCTGGCAACTCGCAAAAAGCATTCGGCGAACTGTGTTAAGTTCATTGTTAACAGTTTGTCATTAGTTGATTAACTGTAGCATAAATCAACTTTTCAAATAATTCTTTTTAATGTTTATACTAAAAAAATTTTATATATTAAAATAAATAAATATTTTGCATATTTGGGAAATCACTATTTAATAATGAAATATACTAAATCCAATTTAAGTGTTAAATCAAAGTGTGTTGTTTTATGTAAATTAATTAAATTACAACTATTTTATTTAGATCAGAGAACTTTAAAGAATATAAGAAATTTATGATATTTAAAAATGTATATATATAAAAAAAGAAAAATTCTGAAATTTAAATTATTTGTTGACTTCTATCAAAAAATTTAAAAATAAGTCATATTTAATAAAAATAAAAAAATTTTATAATAAAAAATAAAAATAAAATTTTAACTTTTCTTTTTTAAATTTAAGTCTATTTTTTTAAGGTAAATTTTTATTTTTTTATTTTAAACTATATTTCTAATAAAAATAAAATTTTATCTTTATTTATTTAAATTTTTATTAAGATAAATTTATATATTTTTATTTTAAACTATAATTCTATTTCCATATTTCTGCATACCGCACTTTCCCTTTATATCTTTAACTTATTATATCTTTACCTTAACCGTATTTTGCCTAATTCTCCAATTTATTTCCCCCCAAATTCCACTTTATGTTCCTTAGATAAACAATATTTTCTGGTTATTTTTTTTTTTTGACTTCTTAAATTTTTTTAATAGTTGAGTTGTTATTTCAGTAGCAAAACATCAAGATCTCCTTCCATTCAAAGAATTGTTTATCTCGCTTTATAAAAATCTTTCTTTTTATATTAATTTTTTTCTCTATGTCCCGCTTTATTTCTAAACACCTATTTCTGTTTTGTAAAAGTTATATTTATAGGAAATGCTCAGATTTATATTTTTTTAATTTAATAAGTTTCAACCTGTATTCACAACACACTTATTCAATTAAACATTCAACATTTATAGCATTAAGTTTATTTTATTTTTTCTTGCCTTTCCTCAGCTTTTTACAACTATTTTTATCCTCAAGACACTTTGACACTTCCGACAACACTTTTCAATTTCTTTACTTTCAAATGTTTCTAAAAGTTTCTACTACAATTGCACATCGCATAACTGACTCCAACAGGTTTATTGTTATTTATTTGTTTGCCACGCTCAACCGGAAATGGAGGGACAGCCATCGTATCCTATAAAATGGAATCCAGAGATAGATATACACATACACACACTCCCTTCTCTGTCTCTTTCCCCTTCTCTTTCAGACAGCAAGCGTATGGTTATATTAAGATGAAAGGAAAACATTATTAAGAATGCATTGAATTTCCTTATTACATAATCAATATGTGGCAACGATGCACAGTTAAGATAAAGTCGCACAAATGCAGATACTGTACAGTTAAGTTGCAGAGTTAAGTTGAGACGGATAAGGAATATATATACTTTACCTTGTACAGTCTCCCATTGGCGGACAAAAATATTGCGACGGATTTAAAAGAATAAATACATATATCATGTAATGCCAATTTCCATGTATACCAATGTTCTCCATTTATGCTCAAAATTGTATTTTTTAAATTTAAATTTTTGACCTGAAGACCGCTGCTGCCATAGCCATGTAATAATCTATAATATATAATTTTATTTTATTATTATTAAGCTAGCTCTTGAATAAATAAATATATTTTTTTATTTGGCCTTTATTTACCAGTTTTATAAAATCTTTGCATGGGAAACAAATAAGTAGCAAAGTTATAGATGTTCCTCTATTAATCAGCATCATTTAGTTAGATTTATGTTTTGTAAAAATTTCTTAGATTATAAAAAATAAAATGCGAACATTATGCAAAAACTATTAAACAGGCAAAATACATTTTCAAATTTTATATTTTACTTGATCAGCCTTGCGTGCGTTGCTACGCCCCGTTCCCGCCAAAAAAATAAAATAAAAATAAATTAGGAAAAAAAAACTAATCAAATCTACAATGTAGCTATTATTGTAGCGTACTGCGCCACCTAGGATGTTTTAGATGAGATTTTCCTATATAATTTTAAAATGCATTTTCCACCCACTTTTCGATATATTTTTAATAAAATTTTTCCAGATTGCCAACCTACAATTTAATAGATAGCTACCGTAAAAATTGCAGGGTTCTAGCTTATACCTATTGGCCTGCTCGTGAGTCGCCAATCAGTCAGTCTAGTTGATGAGTTTTATATATAAAGTTAAAGCATAAAGTTAATGATAATTTTAATTTTAATAATTTTTTCTTTATAATCTACTATATCAGCCCGGCGTGCGTTGCTACGACCCGCTTTCGTTACCGTTCTAGCTTATACCTTTTGGCCTGCTCGTGTGTCCTCAGGCTGAGCAATTTTATATATAATTATAGAAGTTTACTATAGACTACTGTATGACCAGATGCTGACATTACTTCGCTCTGAACACAAGTCAGTTTTATTGGCTTTGTTTTCAACAAAGCAAATAAAATCCTTGTAGGAAGAGTAAGAAATTTTCAAATAGGATGGACAGGGCTAGAACAACTTGGCTTTTATGAAGAGTTTGAGATGAGCATGAAACCGTATGAAGCTTCAGATGCAGATGCACATTTCACAGTCACAAGTGTCGGAAGGCAGTTAAAACGCCACAGGCAGCCTCCTCAGGTTGAGTTGAAGGGGAAGGTATCATGACTATCATAACCATAAATGATATAAAAATGGGAAATACCCAGCTGAAACTAGAACATGTGCACTTAAAATTGAGAATCAAAAAATCTTTTGGAATTTTTAAGCTCCAATTCATATGTAAATAAGTAAATGTCATAGGCTAAAAAGTTTTGCTGGGGCGGAAAAAATAGTAAAATATCAAAATATGACTTCTATATCTAATATTTTCTATTGGAACAATCAATGCTGAACTAAATTTTTTTACCAAAAACTTATCGCAAATTCTAAAATAAATAAATCAAATTTCCCAATCCAAAAATACCTCACTTTACTTTATTTTTTAATGAGAAACCTAGAGAATGTATCATTAATTAATTTAATTTTCCTTCTTTTATATTTAATAAAGAATATTTAAAGTTGATAGCAAAAAGTGCAACACATGAATTTCATCATGAAAAATGCAGTAGTTGGGCATGCATTATTTCAGTGACGCATTTGGGTCTCACTCGGCTATACACACATACATATGCACATTTATGACAGTATTTATATATGTATATGTGTGTGGGTGTATATATAGATATATATATATATATATATAGATGTATCTACAAAAGGCATAAATGAAAGAAAAACAAGAAACGGCAACAACTAAAAGCGTACGATAAATATAAATTGCATTGTGCAATAATCTTCAAAGTGCAACAAAGTAAAAACAACAACGGCAACGACATCGACAACAACAACCACAACAGCAACAACATCTACAACAACAACAATGACAACAACCACAACAAAATATAGCAAAGGCGCCACAACAACACAACAATACAATAAGAATCTGGAGCTGCTGCATGAAGCCACATAAAAAAAAAAAAAAACAAGTCAGAATAATGTGCCTAATTATTATCGACTGCAGTTTACTCTGTTTTCAGTTTATGGAAAAAGTGAAAAAAATAATCTTAGTTTAATCACTCAAGGGAATTAACAAAACTTGTAATGTCAAATTTGAGGAAAAATGAAAAATATAATTAAAGTTTAATTTTAAAAGTTTAAGTTTTTACTTCTATGAAAATACATAATTGAAAAATTAAATTCAAAATTGCTAAGCTTTATTACAATTTAACATTACTTTTAATACATACAATAATTAAGTTTAAAGTTCAGAAAATTTTTAAGACTGCAATTTCCGTTTAAAAAAATAAAATAAAAAAATAAAATAAAATAAAAATAATAAATTTTGGTCAAAAATTAATTGTAAAAGAAATTAATTGTAAAAGAAAAAATTCAAAATATTTTATTTAATTTTTTTCGGCATTAATTTTTGACCAAAATTTATTTATATTCATTTTTTCTTGGCTTAAAATTTAAAATAAAATGTGAACAACGCAAAGAAGACATTTTTCTTTTTTGCCAATTTGGTTTATTTTTAAAACCTTGAAGGCACTTTTTTTAATACTCTTGGTTTTAAAATAAAATCAAAATTAAAAATTAAAAAAATTCTCTCTAATTTGCAATACTTTTGATTTAAAAAATTAACCAATATTCAACAGTATTTTACAGTTCCACAGAAGGTTGTTCTAGCAACAATAAAAATATAGAAATTGCAAAAAGATAAACAGACAATGTACAAGTCCAATACACACTTCTTAAGCTTGTGGCACAGAGTATATTAAGACGACGCCTGGCAGCCAGAGGAAGTGCAGCAGCAGCAGCAGCAGCAGCAACAGAAGCAGCAGCAGCATTCTCGGCAGGATGTAACCACACAAAGTAAACGAGGCAGCCAGGTTGCCTTGCCTCACCGGCAACAGCTCGATGGAGTACAGAAGGCAAGAATATCTGTGGCAGGGAATTGGTGCAGCACAGTACAGCGTTTGGTTGCAGTGGCAGTGGCAAGCAGTCGGGCTTGATGGGCCCAAAGTCAAGAGCATTGACGTCGCACCAATGGGATATACTTGTAGTTAGGCTCGTTTCCCCCATCATCTGCCTGTCAAAGTTGCTGTTAGCTGACAGGCAGCTAAATTTAACAGCTGCTTTTAATTGTTACAAATATTTTTTAAAATTTTGCAAAACAAAAAATTCGGAAAATTTATCGATAAGCAACAGCAAATGTATCGATTGTTTGTGTTCAAGCATTGCGAATTTTTTGACATTTATTTCTTAACAGTCAAAAACTAAAAATCAATGAGGATTTATATTTTTTAATTTTATAAAATAAAAAATTGTGTAATTTTTAAATTTAATTGTTATTTTAGACATTAAAAATAGTATTAAAGATTTTTAATTTTTAATTTAAAACCCACTAACAATATCTATTCGTTCTTCTTAACAATATTATTGTTTATATATAAATCAAAATCATTTATTTACATTCTTGTAAGATAAAAGTTGTATTAGTAAGAAAACATTCTAGAAACAGCATAAACATTTTTATTTTTAATATTTTATTATAACAAATAATTTTAGTTTTTATATATACAATACATTATATTTTTAAATAAGAGTTCTCTTTAAAATATTTAAAAAAAACGCCAAATAATTTTAATTTCATAATTTTACTATTTTTATTTATAACTATTACAGTCCCTGGCTAAAAGTCAAAAATAATTTTTATAATTGCATTATATACATTTAAGTCTGAATTAAAAATTCATGGCAAAATTATAAAGCTTATTATATGTTTGTAAAATTTATTATATATTTAATGAATAATAAATCGGATGCTTTAACAGAATATCACACTTTAAAAAGCTTTAATTTATGAATTTGAACTAAATTGGTTTTATTTTTAATTTAGGTTTTTAACTTCCTAATAAGGTATTAATTTTCTGAACTATGTGAAAAATTTATTCACAGAATTGCTAAAATAAAAAATGAGCTATCACTTCTTCATTTTATTTTTTTTTTTGAATTAATCAAAAGCTGGTTTTTTTGTTATTTAAAAATTTTAATCACAACTAATATATATTAATTTATTTGATTTAATAATGAATTTAATAATAATCAAGCTTGAAAATTCTATTATTTTTTCTTTGAAGACTAAAATAATTATTTTTGTTCATCAATATAAAAATAATTTATTTTTTCATTGAAGACTAAAAGAATTATTTTTCTTCGTTTGGTATAAATTATTTTATTAGATATATTGTTGACTTTAATAAAATAATAAAGTTTAAAAATTCTTTTGCCTGATAAAATTATTTTGCATCAAGTCTAAATTAGGTACAGTTGTGTTTAAACACACACTTTATTCTAACCTTAAAAATATCTATAAACTAATTTTAGATATTTTTTAGAACTACAATAAAAATACAAAAGTAAAAGCTAAACTTTCAATTTAAAAATAATTTATTTTCCCAGCCTTTTGTGGGCATCCTTAGGTACAGTTGTGTACATTTTTGCTACTCTGCGATTTTGCTTGAACCCTCTTTGAGGAGACGCCACTGGATGTTGCCGCAATGGTTATGGCAGTCAGTGGCTAGAGCTGATGATGCCGAGTATCTTTTGTATTTACTCGAGCTGAAGCTACGGCCGCACATTGCACATGCAACATGCGGCGACAGCGTCGACGGCAAGGATAATGCCAGGATATAGGAGGCAGCGTCGCCCACCCACCCCCTAGAAGAAGCTGGCTATCAAAAGTGTTGCTTATTAAAATAAAATTTATTGCTTGTTTGCTGATAAAAATGAAGACAGACGCCAGCAAGGCAGCCAGCATGTTGCAAAGGACCAACCGCCAGGACTCAGCGCCAGGGGGCGCTGCTGCCGATGCTGCCGTTGCTGCTGCTGTGTGTGGCACGTAAAAGTGTTAAAACGATAAGCGGCGATAGTACAAAACATAAAGAATATTGCTGCAACAGGAAATGCAACGTTATAGAGCTACAGGACCACAGGACCAAAAGGACCACAGGAACAGAGGACTTAGAGCTAACCAGCTAAACAGCTAACTAGACAAAAGCCAAAACGCAATTAAAGGTGTAGAAAGGAACGCAAATAAGCGACCAAGCCTAATGAGCCACTGCCGTGCTGTGGAGATCCTGGAGAGCCTGGACCAGGAGCTGCCCACCAAAAAAAAAAAAAAAAAAACCATCAGCTACTGAGGCCACTTGAACATGCTTCGCTCCACTTCAACTTGCCACTTGACAATGGCAACTCACAAGTGCAACAGCAGCAGCAGCAGCAGCTGTCGCAGTTGCCCCAAACTCTCGAGTAACGAAAGTTATTCTGCCATGTATACCCTGTAAAAAGGTTATTATAATTCAGTCACAAGATATGTCAGCTGGCAATAGAAGAAGCTACAGCTGGAAAAATTGCAAAAGTCTGCCTACAAAATAATATAATATATTTATATATATAATGAAAATATATCACAGATTGAACGTTCTATGGTCCCTTAGCTACAAAATATTACAATATGATATATAATCAATTTATTAAAATTTAATTTTAAATTAATATTATTTTTTTTATCTGTTGTTTCCTTTCTTTAATAGAACGTGTATCATTTCCTAGCCATTATATGGATATATTTGTTATGTCTTATGGAATTGGATTATTAGATTGTTCTTGATCAAAAAATCACGAGCTTTTTAAAAAAATTGCAAGAAAATTTTTGATTTGATAAAATGCATCTATAGTACATATATTTTGATTTTAAAAAAAAAGTATGTATTACTTAAAAAATTAACACTTATTTTCAAATTTTTGTCTTAAAAAAATAATAAGTTAAGTAAAAAATTACAATATTATTATTTAAATTTAATACTTATCTTGTAATTTTCTATCCTAAAAAAAAATAAGAAGCTTAATTTGTAATATTCATTTTTTATTATTCAATGAGCATATATTTACTAATTTTTAATTTTAAATATCAAAAGCATAAATGAGAAAATACATTATTGTACATATTTTTAATTTAAAAAAAATGTTTATTAGTTATACAAATCAATTTTATTTATTTTTATCTTAAAAAAATAAAAATAATTATTATTATTATTTGGAACTGTCATAATTTGATATTTAATTTAGAAGATATTTTCTAATTTTTAGTTTTAAAATAAATAACTATAGTTTTTCTGCAAAAACTTTAGTTTACAAAACAAGAAAATTTTAATTATACATATTTTTGTATATACTATATATTAAACGCAGCTCTGTATGCACATCTGAATATATATTGATATGTAAATAAAACTACTTATTATTTTTAATTTGGACTTACTTTATCTATCAGAGATTACTAATCGTAATTTTTGATATAAAATTTATTTGTTTTTGGCAAAAATCATAGTTTTTTAAAATTTCACTTAACACTTATTTTTAATTTAAATATTACATCTACTAAAGATTATGGTTTGAATCGATCGAATTTGAGAAACCAGATATTTGTAGTATTAGCTCTAAGAACCAGGGACTATAAATAGCATAAATGTTATTGCATCAAATTACTATATAAAAATCTATATTAATTATTTTTAAATATTAAATAAAAAATTAACAAAAAATATTGCTTGTTAGGTTTAAATTTTTTGAATTGAGACTAAGAGTTATTTTTCAACTTTTATTTAAAAAAAACGAAAACAAAATATTTAAAAAAATTTCTTTACTTTTATTTAATAAATATTTACTAAAAATTAAATGCAACGGCTTTATTAACACAATTGCAAAAATATAAGGAAAATAAAATTTTCAACTTTTTAATTTAAAAAATCAATAATACAGAATAAATTTTATTTTATTAATAGAATAGCTTTTATTAAAAAAAAGCTAAATTTGATCGATTTGAAATACCTTTTAAGCTACATGAATATTTAAGTGGTATTTATGTATTATTTTTAACCTACTGGTGTATGTAAATATTCATATTTAATATTATTGCGTAAACATATGTTTGTATATCTGAAAAACGTGTGAAAATTCCTCTGCATTAAAGGCTTTTAAAAAACTAAAAAAAATGTCTATAAAATCAAATTTTATTAAATATTGTAAGGGTATTTGATCTTTGTGGCAAACCTAATCACATTTTTCACCCCATTTCAAGTGCCTTGTCTAGACGATAGAACCGAAAACCCAAATATCCCTTCCAAAACTCCAAATCCAATTTAGTGAATCTAAAGGAACACAAAAAATAAAAGAAAAAAGAATCACAATTGACAATCTGGTGCTTGTTGAAAGCCTATATATATATATATACTTGTATGTATGTAATTTGAAGAGAACTAAGTAAGTTAACAAAAAAAAATCTCAATTCAGATGATTTTCATATGACTTCAATTCAGTAGTTGTTGTAGCCAATCTCGCTGAGCAGGGTATTGCCATCGGAGGAGGTACCGGGAGGGTCCTGCATGTTGCGCAGCATGCGATGACGGAAGTGCATTGTCCTCAGGCGTTGCATGCGTCGCTTCAGGTTGCAATAGACGGGGCAACAGTCCGGAAAGGGTTTATACATGAGATCCTCCTCATCGCCCTGTTCGCACTGCTCGGGCAGTATGTCCAGGCAGCTGGCCAAGTATGAGAATGAGACAAAACGAAAATATGTTGCATTAGCTGGCAAGTGGCAAAGTGGTAAGTGGCAAAGTGACATGCAGCGGCAAGTGGCATGCAGTTATGTAGCATGCGGACTAAAATCATTTTGGGGGCACTACTCGTTTGGTCTAGACATTTTTTCCACTACGAAAATAGACCTGGAACGCGGCATTATCTGATTATTCTCGCAAAACAGATTCGAGCACAGGCTGAGCAGGACCAAACGGCGTGGCAGGAACTTCGATTGCTCCCACATGCAGCGGCGATAGGTGCCTAAAAGAGAGAGACAATTAGAGAATTATACAGAACTCCTTTTGTAGACAAAACTCTACTTACGCAGCACGCTATTGTCGTTCTCACCGGAATCCTCGGGATTATTGTAGCCCCGCTGCAATTGATAGTGCTTCATATGGAACTGGCCAAAGCCCTCCACACTGGCCACATAGAGGGTTAGACCCACTCCTAGGCATAGCCATAATAATGTCATTGTTCTTGTCTGTTGTTGCATCATGTATGAGGCGACTCTATGAGGCGACTGGTATGTGGCAACTACGCGCTTAACTCACACCATGTACCCCAGCAAGCGGTAACTGAAAAAAAAAATATTTCTACATTACGTATACGCAATGTATGGCCAGTGTGTGTCTCTCTCTCTCTCTCTCTCTGTGTGTGTGTGTGTTGTGTGTATTGTTAAATTGACTGCGGCACTTGATTAAATCAACAAAAATAAAAACATAATAATAAAAATCATCATCTTGCAAATGCAAAATTTTTTGCGTTTTACATGCGCCCATGATTAATACCCCCCAATCCCCAAATCCCCAACAGCAACAACAATAATTTTGAATATTCACAATCGCATTTGGGGGCAGTATTTATGCACACAAAAAAATAGTTGAGATAATTCTTCAAATCACAAATATGTATAAAAAATAAGCTCTTCCGGCGTGCGTTGTTACGCCATGCTCCCGCACCAAAAAAAAATTAAAATAAAAAAAAAACAAAACTAAGCATATTCTACAATGTCACTAAGATTTCAGCCTACTGCGCCTCCAGCTGAGATTTTCTAATAATTTTAAATGCATTTTCCACCCACTTCGCGATATATTTTTAATAAAATTTTTCCAGAGTGCCAACCTACGGTATACTAGAAAACATCAGTAAAAATTACAGGTTTCTAGCTTCTACCGTTTAGCCTGCTCGTGGGTCGCCAATCAGTCAGTAGGTCAATCTGTCAAGGTTAAACAGTTTTATATATATATAGATATATTCGACTCACAGTAAATAAATATTCCAAAAGTAGTTTAAAATCAACACAGTCAACCATTAAAAAGAAAAAACAGAATAGTGTTTTTTGGTTAGATAATTTAATAATAATTTAATTAATATATAATATATATATATATATATATAATAATCATATTTTTAATTGTTAGTTATTTTGATTATAATAACCAATAAGTGTTTATTTTACAACAAAATTAAATGCCTTGCAATTTCTAAGTTTAATTTACAGTTGACATAGTAAATTTACCAGTTGAACTAGGTATCGCACTTCTCATAATTTTTACATACATATTACATTGTTTACATAAAAAAAATATGAATTAAGAATTGTTTATTCAGCTTTCCATAAATATTGGCATAAAGGTCTCGGCTGCTGGCAAAAAAAAAATAAAATTGTAAATTAATAATAAAGCTTCAATATTGTATTTAAAAATCATTCTAAAAGTTGCAATTAAAATTGATGTATTTTCATTAGGCTTTTTTTATAAATACTTTCACCAAAATTAAGAAATGTTATAATGTTTATCTTTTACGAGACAGCATTATTTATCAAATAAAATAAAAATAAAATAAAACATTGCTCTTTTTGAATTTTTATATTAAATAGATAAATGCTTTAATCAAATTAGTTAAAGTAAAGTATTTTATATTCTTCTGTTTCTTTTAAAAAAATATTTCGTTAATTTTTTATTATTATTTTGTGTTAATTTGATGGGCTTTGGTAATTGAGGCTTTAAAACAACAATATAAACGACACAAAAACCGTTTGAGAATTATGAAATACCCAAAAATATATACTCACAATTTATCCAAGTAGATTTACTGTAGATTTACAAGTAGTAAACAACAAAATGCATTTAAAGATATTTAAGAAATTATTTAGTTAGATTATCTGTATGAAAAAAAATTACAAATTGAAAAGATTTATTTATTTAATTTATAAACAAATTTCTGTCCCTATTTTTTTTTTGTGTGTACTCAAATATTTGTTGATTCGCACTCATACTCATATCATAGCCAATTGTATGAGCAGTTTGTCATAATTGTCGCCCAGCTTAAATTGCAACTAATCCTCATAATGTCAAGTGCAACTTTTTGTGTCACAGCCTAGGGGCAAGGAATTATTTTAAATATATTCATATCATATATAGTTTCTAGACTTAATTGTGTATTTCCAGTTTCAAAAACTCTGGAAAAGTCTTTTGCAGAGCATGAGTCAATCTAACTATTGAAGTCGATAGTAGAAAAACTCAACTTTAAATTAAATTTCAAAATTGAAACCCCAATATTTATTTGCAACTTTTGCTTACTTTGTACCCAACACCAGGAAATATATATTTATGTAATGTTAATATTCTTTCTTTGGATACATAGTTGTCCACATCAGCAGTCATAATAATAGTCGTTGTCATCATCATATTTGTTATCGTTATCGTTATCGGTATCTGTAAATAATTCAAGTCGAAACAACTTTTAATGTAATCCAAACTCAATCGCAAACAATTCTACAGTTTGGTGTCGGTAGTTTGTGAGTTGTCCAAGTCGAAGAAGTGGTGTCCGGGTAAACCAAAGATGATTCCGTAGATTCCTCGGAGACACCTGAACCAGATTCTGTAGTTGAGCTAGCCGTTGTTTCCCAGCTAGAAGAATGGTCTGTAAATGGGGTTGTTGAAGACTCAGTTGAAGACGATGATTCCTTAGTTGAATCCGAAGTTGGTGAAGTATCTTCAACTGTAGAAACTGGTGGAGACGAGGAAGATGATTCTGGGGAATAAGTTGTAGATGAAGACGATTCCCAAATGTTCTCTTCAGTCAAGTCTTCTGTTGGGAAGGTAGTTAACTCTGAGGATCTAGTTTCAGTTGAAGACGATGATTCCTCAGTTGATAAAGTATCTTCAACTGTAGAATCTGATGAAGATAGTGACGATGAGTCTGGGGAATAAGTTGTAGATGAAGAAGATTCCCAAATGTTCTCTGTTGTCAAGTCTTCTATTGTGGCTGCCGATGACTCTGAAGAACTAGTTTCAGTTGAAGATTTCTCAGTTGAATCCGAAGTTGATAAATTGTCTTCAACTGTAGAAACTGGTGAAGACGTTGAAGTTAAATCTGGTAAATTTGTTGTAGATGTAGAAGATTCCCAAATGTTCTCTTCAGTCAAGTCTTCTGTTGAGGTTGTAGAAGACTCTGAGGAACTAGTTTCAGTTGAAGACGATGATTCCTCCGTTGATTCCTCAGTTGAAGAAGGGTACCCTGAAGTGGAGCTGGTTCCAGGTAACTCCGAAAGCGTTGATTCATCCGATGTCTCCGAGGTTGACGACTCTGTCTTTGTTGGGGTCTCTGTCGTGAATAGTTTCTGTGTAGTCTGTGTGAAGGATGGGTTATCGGTGGGTATAGTTGTTGTCTCGGTCGTTTGTGGTATTGTCTGAGTTGTATTTGGCGGTCTGCTGATCGGTTTAGTTGTTGTTCCTGCTCCAGAGTCTGATGACAAACAGATGATATCATTGCATCTGGGATAAGTATTCGCGTCAAACAGGTGTGTGCTGCAATTGTCGACGCTGTGGATAATTCTTTTTGGATTAGAAGTGGATAGATAATTTACAATACTGAAGCTTACAGCAGTTCATTATCGGGCTGGCAGCTGAAGTCACATCTCCTGTAGCCTAAATGTTTTTCGCATTGATAATCTTGGCTGTTCACTATAATTTTTAGGGAACGATGTCAGAGATTTGAAATATTTTAAATATTGAAGGAGAAACTGTAAACAACGCATATATTATTGTAAACACCAAATGTCCATAATTATTTTTGAGACTTGTTTTTATATATAAATATTTTTATATATTTATAAATATATTACTTTTCTAAGTTTTAAAAAAAATATTGGCCATAACAGTTATTTTGAGAAATAAAAAATAAAACACTAAAATCACTATTAACAGCTTAAAAAAAAATAAAAAAAAATAAAAATAAAAAAATTTAAATACTTAAAAAATTAAAAAAAAAAAAAATTCCATGATAAATAAATTTTTTAATTTATTTTTTCGTCACTTCGGACGTCATATATACCAGAAAAATTAGTTTTGACAAAAAAAAATTTTGTGTTTTACCTTGTGTATTTATTATTACTATTTTTGAGCAAAAAAAAAAATCTAAAAATTTAAATTGCGTTTTTATAGCTAAAGGTCTAAAGTTTGTCTCAATTTTGTCTCAATAAAAAATCAAAAAGAGCCTAAAAAAATATTTGGAAAATTTTAAACAAAAAAAAAAATTGTTTCCTATCAAAAATATTTTCAAATTTTTTTGAAGTTATATTCGTCATTTTGAGAATAAATTACAAACTTGCCTCATTTAACTATAAATCTCGTAACAGAAGTTTTAGTTTTTGAGGAAAAACTAAAGTATCTACAGTTCTAATTGAAGAGAGGCATTAAAAAAAAATATAATAATATCATAAAGAATGGGTATAGATTATCCTGTAAGGATCACAGACCTCTTTTCTACAAAGCTGCGCCAAGAACATAATATTTTATTAAAAAAAAAAAAAAATATATCGTTATATACAGTTCCTTCCTTATAGTTATAATATAGCAATAATAAATATCGAATATTGTATTTTGAGAGTACTTACCGGTTTTTTTAAAATTTTTGCAATATTTAGACTGCAGTTTGAATTGGGATTGAAATGTGAGTAGAGTTCTAGCTTGTGATCTGGCTGTGAGTTCTGTAAGTAAAGAAAACAAACAAAAGAGTTGCGGCTCAGCTCTACTTCTTCTCTTCTTATATATATATATAAATATATCTCTCTCTTTCACTCGCTAACTTGCTGCATCGGGATTCAGTTTGGGCGCCACCGGGAACAGCATCAGCAGCAGCAGGAGCAACAGTTCCTGGATGAAAAGTAAAAGTTTCATTCCGTTTATTTTTTTTACGCTCTACCCCTCGATTTTCTGGCACTTGAATCACGCTGCACGCGCTAATACTCCAAAAAAAATTAAAAAAAAAAACCAAAAAAAAACCGAGAAAAAAACTTTTGGAAAACTCAGAAATCCCGAAAAACTTCGACTTGGCTTGAGCTGGATATGGGATGTGGGTTGTATGTTTCCCGTTTGGTTTCTGGGAGTTTTGTGGCACGGCCGCGTTCAATGGCGTTTTATTTATATATGGCGGATGAGGCGTTTATGGGGACGTAGGGCGTGGCAAGGCACTTGGAACTGTCTGAAAAATCGTATAAATAATTTCTTGCAATTCCTGTCTTTCTGCCATTTTGCCCCTCTCGCCACGCCATGCGCAGTTTTGAAGTACTGCACTAACGAAAATGATTACAAACTTTTGCAAATGACATCGTAAAAAGTTAAATAAGTTTCTTTTAGCAACAACAACAGCAACAACAGCAACAATAACAACAACAAAAGTTACTATAAGTAAGTAGAATGCCACGATGAGTGCCAGCAAATTCCATGCGTAATTGCATTCTGAATATTTATTTGTCGTTTCAGCTGAATATTGCATACAAATTTTGAGATGACAAATTCATTGATAGTGCCAGCACTTAGCAGTTTCGATAGTATCGATAAAATATCATTCATAGTGCCAGCAATAAAAACAGTTTCGATAGTATCGATATACATCTAAGCAATATCATTGATGGTGCCAGCATTAAAAACAGTTTCGATAGTATCGATAGACACATAAGCATTGATATATGTTTATATTAAAAAAAAAAAAAACCTTAAGAAATTTTATAAACTTGTTTTGTTAGGCACTGTTAAAAATGATTGCATATAAAATGTTTGTCTAAAAAAATTATATTTTTTTATATAAACAATTTATTTATTTGTTTTTAAATCCCACGAAACAAATCAGTTTCATATTTTAGCTAAGATTTTTTAAATAAATCTTCAAGCCGTCTACTACATATTCTGTATCTATCTAAGATCAACTTTCTATTATATTTTCTGTCTATTTTCTGCCTATTTTCTGTCTATCGTATACATATCTTCAACATTGCTTCAATCTATTATCTTCTTTCTGTCTTCAGTCTCTCTTCTATCTATTTTAAATCTATTTTTAAATTATCTTCAATCTATCTGCTGTTTATCTACTATCTTTCTTATATATATGAAAATATCTATCTTCAATCTATCTTTTAATTTAGCTTCAATCTATTTTTAATCTAATTTCAATCTACTTTCAATCTCATTTCAATCTACCTTCAATATAAATTCAGTCTATCTTCAACCTATCTTCTGTTCACTGCTTTTTTTCTTATCTATATCGAAATATCTATCTTCAATCTATCTTTTAATTTATTTTCAATCTCATTTTAATCTATCTTCAATCTATATTCTGTCTATCTTCAATCTATCTGCTGTTCACTGTTATCTTTCTTAACTACATCGAAATATCTATCTTCAATCTATCTTCAATTTTTCTTCAATCTATTTTCAACCTCTATTCAATCTGTCTTCAATCTAAATTCAGTCTATCTTCAATCTATCTGCTGTTCACTATATTACAATATCTTTCTTCAATCTGTTTTCAATCTATCATTTCAATCTAACTTCCATATATATTTTTAATATATTTTCAATCTCATTTCAATCTATTTTCTGTCTTTCTATCTATCAATCTATCTGCTATTTATCTGTTATCTATCAGCTGTCTCTCTTATATCTATCTTATCTATATCGATATATCTATCTTCAATCTATCTTCAATTTTTCTTCAATCTATTTTCAATCTATTTTCAACCTATTTTCAATCTGTCTTCAATCTAAATTCAGTCTATCTTCAATCTAGCTGCTATTTATCTGTTATCTAACTATCTATCTGCTGTCTCTCTTCTATCTATCTTATATATAACGAAATATCTATCTTCTATCTATCTTTAAGTCTTTCAGTCTTTCTTCAATCTAATTTCAATTTATTTTCAATATATTTTCTGTCTATCTTCCATCAATCTGTCAATCTTCTTTTTAACTTATATATATATATTAATATATATCTTTCTTTTGTCTATCTTCAATCTATCTTCAAATTATCTTCTCTACCTTTTACCTATAGCTCCTATCTATCTTCTGTCCATCGAATACAATGCAAGAAAAAAAATTATCGATATATCAACAAAACAATCGATAATGTCAACATAAACGCCATAGATAATATCGATACTATCGATAGTGTCATTTCAAATAAAAATATCAAGATTTTTTAAAAATTTTATTCGAGATTCTCTGTCAAATACAATTTAAACAATCGAAAGAGGCAAAAATATAATATCATCTTAATTTTCTATAAATATTTATCTATGAAATTTATATTTTACAAATAAATATATAGAACTTTAATAAGCTAAAACTCTAATCATAAAAATAACGTATGCGCAGCGTTGCACACTGATTTTTCACTAGCACAACAATTAATCTGACTACTAATAAATCATATTAGAAATACAATTAGCCTGCTGTAATATGTAAAACTACTTAACAACACAAACAGATAAACTCTTAAATATTTTTACAGGAAATACAATTTATTATTTATCATATTTAATGTGTGAAGAACTAACAATTACTTGAATAACCTGTCAAGCTTAATATATTTTAATTATTTCTATTATTCTGCTACTGTGGTTGCTGCCCTTAGAAACTTTTATAGTATCTAAACTGTCTTGAAAATTGATTAATGTTTCAATTAGTTTTCACCTCAAAGGCATAGTTGAAGCTTTAAGGTAAATTTTAAAGTAATTTTCTTTCATTAAAGTTATTACGGTGTACAAAATTAAATGCCGCCCGAAAGAACAAAACATTTTCAATTCTAAAACGTATAGTTTAACCAGGACACACTCTGCCCCCCCACACCTTTCTATACCCCTGCCTTAGCTGCTCTTTGGTCAGACACTTTCCCCCCACCCCCCTGAAAAACCTGGACTCCAGAGATGTTCTGTTTTATATATTTAGAACGAGCCAAAACCAACCAGCCAGCAATTAAGTTTGTAAAAGTTAAAAGTTTTCCCAGCGACAACATTGTCTGGTGCGACCCTTTTGTTTGCACGTGCCCCAATACGTTGCTATTGTTATACCCTGTAATCAAAAAAGTCGCTTAAAGAGGGTATTATGAAATTAAAGGAATGTTTAAGTCTATATTGAAACTATAAAATTAAATTTAAGTTCATTCTTTTTATTTTTTAGCTTGAGCTAAACTTTTAAATTGCGCAGCTCAAAAAATATTTTTATTTTTTTTTTATTAATTTCTGTACCAGTTAAAATAGTTTAAAAAATAAACAATTTGCAGCCACTATCCAATAGTTTTTATTTTCTATTATTATATGAATTTTATTATATAAATTTTCTGTAAAAAAGTCAACATTTATTTATATAAATTTTATTATATAAATTTACTGTAGAAAAGTTAACATATATTTTATTAAGTGTTTCAATTTATTTAAAATATTTATTTAGGTTAATAAATTAAATTTAATTGTGCATAAGGCAGAATTTAATTTTTTTCGTAAATTATTTTAGGTAATTCCTCCTGCTTCACTTTATCAAAATATATAAATATATTTTCATATAAAAGACTTTATTGCATAGTAATTTTAAACTATTGAACCACAAAATAAAAATCATATTATAAATATTTTTAAAAATAAATTTTATTGCTTATATCATGATTCTTTTTAAAAAAAAATTTTATTGATTTTATTTTTGCAATTTTTATCAATTATTTTAAATAAATGATTTTTTTTTTAATTTTATTTTAAAGTCACTTAACATCTCTTATTAAAAAATGTTTTTCCACTGACAAAAATTATTGCTATTTGTTGAGATTTTAAATAGACTTAAAATTTGATGTTTTCGTTTTACAACATTTTTAAATTATGTTTAAAATGCAAGGATCAGCGTTAGATTATTTTATTGGTATATTTTTCAGACTCTCTTAAATTTAATATATAAGTGAAAGTTTTATTTAGATAAATTAAAATTAATTTATCCTTAATTATGTACGAGCCTTGTTTGTAATCAGGAGAGTTATATTACCTTTAAATATTGTTGATTAATAGAGATAAAAAAAAAGCTCTTAGTAAACATTGAATTTTATTCAAAATAAATTGAGTTTTTACAGAATTTTAGCAGAATTCTTTAAGTAAGATTTTTTTTATTTTTTCAAACAAAATCTGCAATAATATTGATAAATTAAGTTTTTAGTAAATGTTAAATTTAATTTAAAGTTGTTTTCTTTTTTTTTTTTTTTTTTTGATTTTTTATGATTTTTATTTATTTTATTTAGAGTTATTTTAATTCTTACACTTTTAAAAGTGCCCTCAAAAACTGACAGCTATCTAGGGTATCTGCAGTGCGATCAAACTCACAGGTAGCACGCTTTCTTGCTAAAAAGCAGTTGTTTTTGTTGTTGTCTGTATTACTATACTGATGGTATCCTTCGAGCCGTATCCTGTATCTGTAATTGTGGCCGCGTCTGCACGTGTTCTTAGACGAAAGGCGTAAACTGTATTTTTATGACACTAAACAAACAATTAACTCAACGCCTAAATACAACGCGGCCAGGACAATGTACAAAGGACATGCAAACACACACACACCAATACACACAGAGAAAGACAGAGCTTAGTTGTGTCCTGGACTGGTTACTTCATTTTTGGGCTCATGTCAATTAGAATGCTAATTTTTATGCAAATTTCTTGCGGATAGCTTTCAGTTTTTGGACAGAGCCTAGGCCAGGTTTTGTTATTTGTTGTCCTACTGTCGTCCTGTCGTCCTTGTGTCGACGCTTTGTCTGGCGCTTTGTTTATTTGCTTGTTTTGGCACCAGCTTGTTCTTTATTATGGCCGGAAATAAACTAGATTCGCTGCAAAAGGAAATTGCCAGCAGGTTGGCACAAATTAATGGACACTCCACAGATGGCCTCACTGCCAGGATAATTCCATTTAAAATACTATCACAATTTCTTAAAATATATCGATTAAATTTTTAGCAAATATTTTCATTACATTTTTATTAAAGCATACAAATTAAAAATAGACAAAAAAAAACATATAGCAAGTAGTGTATTTTAAAGCCACATAACTATCGATAGAACTATCGATAATAGTCCTTGAGGAACAAAACCTTTAGAAGCTGTAAAAAAAAATATTTTTTTAGATTTTTTTTTGTGGTATTTTTACTTTTAAGGAACACGTTTTTTAATCGATAGTTTTATCGATAGCTTTGCAGCTCTGTTGTTTATATATAAGAGAACCAAATATACTATATAACCCCAAAACCACAACCGACTCAATCAGTAATTCTGTTCGCTGCCAAAGAATGTAAAGGTCTCATTACATCGTATCTCATAGCAGTCCGGAAATGATGTAAAGTGTCTCGATAAGCGCAAATCGAATATGAACTCACAGTACGGATAGCTGTAAAAAAATATATATAAAAATAAAAATTATAAACATTTTTTAAAGTAACAATGGAAATTGAAAGACAAAAGTTAGCTAAAAAGTAATTTTAATAGAGAAAAATAAAAGAGAAAATTGAAAAACACTTTTGAATATTTAGACTAATTTTAAAATTTATTTTTGCCGACTAGAAATGGTCGTTATTAACTTAAAAATGCCGCTCTAACTGCAAAAATTAATTTTAAAAATATATTTATATATATTAAAAATTAAACTCTAAAATTAGAAGTTCTTATAAATTTTTTAACTAGATTTTTCCCATTTCAACATCCAAAATCTTTTCAAACTTCAAAATAACAACTGCATAAATAAATGTGAAAAATATATAAATAAAAATATTGGCATATTTAAAATGAAACTATGAAATTTGAGGTTTTTATAAATTGTTAACTATATATTAAATATTAAACTTTAAAATTAGAAGTTCTTATAAATTGTTTAACTACTTCTCAACCTTTAAAATAACAACTACAAAAATAAATTTTAAAAATATATAAATAAAAATATTTGCATATTTAAATAGAAACTATGAAATTTGAGGTTTCTATAAATTGTTAACTAGTTTGCCCTTTTGGACACAGAAAAACTGCACTTAAAAAAATTATATATTTAAAACACATAAATTCTGAATTACAATTTTTCAAAATTAAGCGATTACCAATTACTAAATTGTCTTGACGTTTTGTATAATTAACTACAAAGCCTTTTTGCTCGCAAAGGAAATATATATAAGAAAACATTAAAAATAAAAAATCTTTAAAAAAAAGGAATAAAAAAATGTTAAATTTAATGTCTAGCAATGTCTCGAAATTGAACTGATTTAGATAATTCAAGGAATGCTTTAATTCATTTTTGCTCAGCAATAATGCTCAAAGGAATAAAACTTATAAAAGATTTATTAAAATATTAAAAAAAAATAAAATAAAATATTTATAAAAAAATTTAAAATTTATTGTCTATCAATGTCTCGAAAGAGAACTGATAAAAAATATATTAAGTGCTATTCAGAGTAATTCAAGGATTGCTTCATTGCTTCTTTGCTCAGCTTGCAAAGGAATAAAAATTATAAAAGATATTTTGAAATATTAAAAAAAACTTTAAAAAATTTTTTTTTTTATTAAAAATTTACTGTCTATCAATGTCTCGATACAAAACCAATTAACAAAAATTAATTACTTTAAATATGTACTCTAGAAAGACCTATTTTAAAACCCCTTTTAAAAATTCTTTCAACTTTGACCTAATATTAAGAATATCCTTAAAACATTGCTATAATATTTAACACAGTCGAATTAAAAAAGGTTGGCAACACTGCCAGCTAGTTTAATTGTTCCCCCCTTCCCCGCTTTAACCAACTCCCAAGTAGCTACTTCACCTACAATCCTATTTTAATATGTATAGAGTAGTTTTGCACATAAAAAGCAGAAACTCCCGTTCAGTTTTGTTTTAAAATGCAATTCACACGAGTTGAAAATAACTTAAATTGTAAATTCAATGTGAGGTGGGTTATTTGGTATGTTAAGGACTTGTATAGGAGTTTTGTGATTGTTGATTGCTTAACTTACATTGGCGGAAACCAGAGGAAACAACGATATGTGCAGAGTATGCCAAACGGTCGCTTAAATTCACCGTCCGGCGTTTGTATCGAACCGGAATTGTGTTTCTTCCAGCATTGTGAGGCCCAGCCTGAAAAAGAAATTGCAAACAGAAATTCCTTGTACTTGGACTAGGGTCAAGATTGTAATATTTTAGTGAGAATTTACAAATCGACACGCAATTGTATTAAAAAATTGTTAGAAGTTCAAAAATCATAAAATAATGCAGGCAGTTTATTAATAAAGTGTCTTCAAATTGAATATTTTAATGATATTTTCTTGGTAGGTATTTTCTGGTATTTTTCCGATATTTCTCTGGTATTTTTACAGCATTTTAGGGTGTGAATAGAATTTTCCTGCATATGAAATAAATTCAAAATTAAAAAATCTTTTTTGCACTTCTAGCTGCACTCAAATGGTTTTAAATTCAGAATAAAATAATAATAAAAAAATTCAAAAATTATGCACAATTTAAGCAAACTATTGGTGAGTTTTCTAATATTTATGGCCACCTTATAAAAAATACCAACAGACTTTTCTGGAACTCATAACTCGGTCAAAAAAGCCAGAGATGCATAAATATTAAGAATTTTTAACAAATTTTTTTTGATGTATTATATTTGCAGCCGATAAATCAAAGCATCAGATGTGCATAATAGTATGTTGTGATTCCTATTTAGCATAATCAGTATATGCATATTTTCTGATATTTTAGTGCAAAAATCTTTGATAATGGGACGCCATGGCGTATGCGTAATATGCGCGATTCATCAAATATGCAACAATTAAATTATAGTCACTCATTAACGCACACACACACACACACACATGCATGCATATTAAAATGCAAAATTCAGTTTGCCACACATACACAACAAACACATTACGCATACGCAACGTGCGCCCGCAAGGCACAAAAATGTTGTGCAATTTTCAACAAGCCATAAATTAGTGCACACACAAAATTCATATGGGAAAACCACACACACACACACACACACGCATACAAAAACAAAAAAAAATTGTGAAAAATATTTATATAAAATAATATATATAAAATGCACTATTGATTGGCGTTCAAAAGGCTTTTGAGGTTGCGTTTCGATACGTACTTCCATAATTGTAATCACATAAACAACATAAAATTAAAAGCAATATAAATGTGATTGTTGTTGTTCGTGTTGTTGTTCTTGTTGTTGTTGTGTTGTTGCGTGTATAATATGCTCGTGTTGTTGTTGTTTTTGTTGCTGTTATCGATTTGGCCATTGCATAACAATCATAGACACACTGCTTCCAATTTTGTGGGATTCTATTTTCTATTTTTTATTTATTTTTATTTTTTGTGTTTTTGTTCTCAACGCCTTTGCCCGGGCATCAGAATGCGATGTTCAAACGTTTGTCTCGGCGCGTTTTTAACTGCCATCAGCTTGAAGCTGGCAGTCTCTAACGAAGCCTATGATAAGGCACACACACACGTTTATACACACACTCGCACACACACACCACACACACACACAGGAGCAGCGCCAAGACAGCCGCATCAAATCAAAATCAAAATGAAAATGAAAATAAATATAATATATATATATGTATAACAACAGCAAAGAAATGCCACAAGTTATTTTTTTTTTTTGTTTATTTATTTTTATTATTATTATTTTTTTTTTTTTGTTATTTTTATTGTTGTGTATTGTGTGTGCCCCCCTAAATTGATGACAATTGATAAATTATCGCAGTCGCTTATGTTCTGTACAAGTGTATGAGTGTATGAGTGTTGTTTGAGTGCCACGCGGTGAGTGTTTGCGAGTATTCAATTTTGATATCGCCACCCTGATATGTGAGACACAACAGAGAAAGAGAGAGAGAGAGAGAGAGAAACAGAGGTAGAGAGAGAGATTAGACATGTATCCATTGTCCAATTTAGACACATTTTATTTTTAAACTCTTCTTTCTAAACTATACTCTAAGGATAAACAGGAGTTGCTTAAAAGAATAAAGAAATATGTGCTAAAACTGAATCAATTTTTTATATTCCTCAAACAATCTTTTTTCTATCTGTAAAGTCAGTCTATAATTTGGAAAATTTATATTTAAATTATGTGCAAACATTACCAAAATCTAAAAAATCAAAATCAAGTTTCAATTTTCTTGTCCTGAGCTGTTAAATAATAAAAATTTAATTAATAATATACAACTTATATCATCTTGAATAAACCAACTTATATTATCTCGAATAAATCTGCATTATGTCAATTAAAATTATATTTTTATATTTTATTAATTATATATTTATATATTATTAATTATCATATTAAAACTTTGCCTATAAATAATTAAACTCTTTTTCCTTATTTCTAATAAGTTTGCTACAATCGATATTATCGATAACTTAAACTATAATCGATATTATCAAATGGCAGCTCTGACTTTAATTAATTCTCAATTCAAGCATATTTATGTTTAAGCCCAAAATAATCCGTTAACAAGAATTATTTAAGGAATAGCTGAAGAATTCAAAATGCAATAAATTTAAGTAAAATATTTATGCTCCAAAATAATTTAGTTTCCCAAGTGCTAAATAATGAAATGCTATTAAAATGTTTGTTTTTTTTTTAATAAAATATATTCAGGCATTTAAAATGCATTATAATACGTCTACAGTTATCTGAAAATGTTAAATAATTACAATAATATATTGTAATAATAGCTTAAATAATAATTATTATTCATTGCAAAGCAAACCCCACAACTCTACATATAAACAAAGTGTTCAAAGAGATTCTAACCGATTTATACGAGTCTGTTCCCATTCTCACTTTCGGTAAGATTTTGTGGAAACGAATTTTCCTCTACAAATTTCCCTCCAAAATTCGCTTATTTGAAAAATCACTTTAATAAAAATTATACATAAATTTTCTGTTGTTTTGACAATGACATTGTATCTCTACTTTTGTAGCTTTATAAAGCTAACGCTGTGGAATAATCGCATGGGAAATTCTAGGGAAATACGCTGGGAATTTAAGGGAAATTCGGCAAATTCTTGCGTATTTAAATACGCAAAGTCCCACCGAAAATGGGAACAGGTCAGATTTTTCTTTGGAATAGAAAAAAGAGTAGAGAAATATATTTATTTCTGAGGAAGACTCAGAAGCAGACACTACAGATCCTAGAGGATACAATGCTCAATTTGTATCTGTATCTGTATATATTTAAGTTTACTTTTATTTGTATCTATTTCAGTGTCAGGCCTCACTTTCTCTCATTAATGAAAATGTTGACACCTTTATGCCTTTATCAAACAAACAGTCAGACTACCAGTCAGTCAGTCTGTCAGTCAGTCACTCTGTCTGTCAGTTAATCAGTCTACAGAAATTATGAGCCAGTAGGTGAAAGTTGGGAGTTGGGCGGGCTACTTCTCATAATTTGTAGCCAGTTTTGTAGTGTTGTGTTATTTATAAAAAGCATTTTACGCTTGCCAAACTCAATGTGAAATTTTTGGAATTAATTCACACACACACAAACACACAGTTACACCTCAAAAGACACACACACACACATTTGCCTAGACTTAAAGTTAATTCAAGTTTTCAGTAAATAATGCGATTTATTCACTTGAATTTACTTCACTTGCTCTTTAAAATCCATTTTAAATAAATGAATATTATATTGAATTGTAATAAAATGTATTTACAAAAAGAAAATTACTGTACAGTGTGACTAAGTATTTTACTTCGCTTTGATAAGTTTTAATTTTCATAGTATAATAAAATTTCTTTAATTATCATTTGATAAAGTGACAAGAAAAAAATCTATAAATTTCTGAAGGGCTAAAAACAATAAAAGTCAATTAAATTAAATTAAAAAATTATCAAATAGATTGCAATACAAGGCTTTAAGGTCATTAAAATCCATCTAAAGTATTTGTGGGCTTCGAGTTTTACATGAATTTAAAATATAATTTTTTTTTTTTTCCTTTTTTTTTTTTGAGTAAATCAATAAAACTATTTATTTCTAGCCCTAGCCATATAGCTAAGTATAACTTGAATTTTTTTTTTTTTTTGGGAAACATTTAATTTTACTGTTATTTCTCAACAACTTACATTAAACTTAACAAACAATAATAACAAAAACAACTTAAAAAAAAAAAATAACAAAATTATGTCTGGTTAATAATAAAAACAAAACAACTTAAAAAAAATCAAAATTAAGTCTGTTTAATTAAAAATATAAAAATTTGAAAATTCATTGAAAAATTTATATTCTCGAATTGTTTAAATATATATGTAAATATATATTATTGTAGTAGAACAAATATCGGACTTGCATATCAATAAATAGCATTTTCACTAATATTCCTTAAATTAATTTTATTTGACTTGAGTTTTGTTATTTTTTTTTTAATTTTTCTGACTTAAGCCAGGCATAGATACATTCACTTTTCTATAGAATATATAAATGCTAATATATTTTATAGAAAATAATATAAAGCAAAACATTCAGTGAATGTAATTTTATTTACTTGAGTTCATTTTGCAATTTGTGTATTCAAATTATTTGACTTAAATGTGAATTTATTTAAAATACATATATTATGCACTTTACTAAAACTCATGCTCTGGTATCTTAAGAGCTTAGTCACGTGTCTCATTTAATCTCGATTATAATATGCATTTATATACAATGTAGTTTATGAAATTGCACAGTGAGAGAGATATAAAATATAAAATGAATAATAACGATATAAACGAGACATTTTGGGGTTGAGGACTCTGATATGTGACGAGTGTCAGTTGAATTTGTGTTTGATGCGTAATAAGCGCAATTAATTTGTTTATAACTATTTCAAAATGATCTAATTTCATTTGCAAAAATTGCTGTAATTTGCCAATCAGCATTGAAACAGTAGCCCCAGAACGCAGTATTTGTAATTCTAACAAGCCAATCAACGCACAACGACCACGACCCAAATCCAGATACAGATACAGATACAGCTATAGATAGATATAGAGATACAGCTACAGATACAGATACAGCTACAGAGTTAGTTACAGATACAGCTGCATTTAGAGCTGCAAAAAAATATATATTTGTATGCGTATATCCAAAGGCTACAGTTAAAGATACAAATACAGAGCTATAGATACATTTATATAGTAAATAATGCGTCGCTTTAGCTGTGGGCAGGTGGACAGGGTGGGGGCAGGGTGTATAAAAGGGAGGCCTGGTGGCCTTCAGCGATCAATGTCATTTCGTTTGATTTCATTAAAATGCGACCCCATAAAAATAACTGAGAATTGAGAATTGAGAACTGAGAACTGCAAAACTGAAAAAATTTTATACTGAAAACTGACAAAGGCGAAACGTAACAAAGGCGAAAATGTGGAAATGGGAACTGGCAAATGTGAGTTAATAGGTGGGAACAGGGAACTTATAGATGGGCAGGGTGTTTGGAATCAATCGTAACCCTTTCTCTCCTTTCCCTTTCCCTCTCTCTCTCTCAACTGAGCAGCAGCAGCAGGTGCGTAAGTTAACAGCTCCATTGACTACAGCCACATAATTTATCTTATTTTTAGCTTGGCCCAAAACTTTGGGGGGGCGGCACCCTTCCCTACAAATTCAGCATAACTTTGACTGGCTTATAAATGTCGAGCGATTTATTTGCGGGTGTTTGCACAGGTACGCTACTTCAACAAGGGGGAGTTGGGGCAACTTTACCAGATATCACACTTATACAAACATATATATACATATATATTTATTTATTTATTTATTTATATAGCTCGTATCGCTGCTCTGACTCAGCTAACAAAGTGTTTGAAATTTGTTTACCGCTAAAAATAGAGAAAACATTTAAATTCCCTTTGTGAATGTTTAAATGCTCTTATAAAATAATCGATAACATTAGCGATAGTATCGTTGTTTGTTGTAATCTATGGAGGGGCTTGTATTATAAAACTTATAATATTCCTATGTATGCTATATCTATATATATATAACTGTTAAGGCTGACTGACTGACTTACTGACTGATTGACGACTCACGAGCAGGCCAAACGGTACAAGCTAGAAACCTGTAATTTTTACTGAAGCTTTCTATTATATCTTAGGTTGCCAATCTGGAAAAATTGTATTAAAAATATATCAGAAAGTGGGTGGAAAATGCATTTAAAATTATAAGAAAATCTCAGCTGGAGCATATTGGATGGCGCAGTAGGCTACAATCTTAATGACATTGTAGAATATGATTAGTTTTTTTTTTTTTTTTTGTATGATTTTCTTTTTTTTTGAGCGGGAGCGTAGCAACGCACGCCGGACGAGCTACTTTATAAAGAGCTACTATGAAATTTTTACTGTAGCTTCCTTTTATATCGTAGGTTAGCACTCTGCAAAAATATATCGGAAAGTGGGTAAAAAATGCATTTTAAATTATACAAAAATCCGATCTGGACTATTTCAGGTTGCAATTACAATAGTAGTTACTTTGTATAAATTTTATTAGTTTGTATTTTTTCCTTTTATATTTTTTATGTTATTGTTTTTTTTATGTTTATTATTATTGACAATGTCTTTTTTCCTATTTTATTTTCCCATATTATTTTTTCATTATATAAAGTAATTGCTTTCGATAGCTCTAGCTTTATTACAAAAACAATCGATTTAATGTACTATCGATTTTAGTTTGAATTAATTTTTCTATATAAAAAACTTGATTCCTGCTAAAATCCAAGCAAGAAATAATTAAATTTGTCGGTTTTATTATAATACTAAAAATATTCCTATGTGTGTTTTATGTATATATAATTTTACTGCCCTCAATAGTTCTAGCTTTACCCAAAAAGCTATGCTGAATATAGAAACCTATTGCTTGTTAAAATTTAAAACAAGAAAATATTTAATTTTTTGTTAAATTTTTAATAAAAGACTTTTTAGCTTTTAAAAGGTAAATTGGGTTACCCGATGAATTTTACAAGTTTTCTATACAGCAAAAAGTAAACTTTCGATATCCATAGGTTCCATAGCGACTATATGATATTGTAAACCGATTCAACCAGCTTTACTTTTAACAAACTAGCTTTTAAAAAAAAAATTAACAATGAGGGTGTTCACTTGAACCTGGCAGGCTGGCAGAAGAGCAGGATTGTCATATTAACTAAATTTTTATCAACATATTTTAAAACTAAAAATAGTAGACATAAAATACAAAAGCTTGAGCATACTTCTGTAAGAAAAGAACTTCAAGAACTTCAAGGTAAAAAAAGTAACTTCATCAATATAATGTGTACACTTCATAACAAACTTCAAATACCCGACTGCAAGTGTATACTAAAAACTTTGAATTGCTTTTAGACAGCTCTCAAGTGGCAAAAGGAGTAAAAATAGAAGTTTGACTAAGAGTAGAAGCTGTTGGTAGTACAGGTAATTGGGCGTGGCAACGCCTTCAACACAGGTCACAGACATTGATAGCTTCTATGGTCTTTTGGCATTGGATTGACTTCAGGGAGAGTTCGAGTGCAGCTTTAATGGGCCACTCAACTGCAAAATGAATAAATGAATGCAGCACAGCACACACGACGTATACGCAATCCGCAATCCACAATCCGCAATCCGTAATGTCCAATGCAATGCCAGGCACGTCGAAGGAGTTATTTTTGTTGCTTCGACTTTTGTTGCCTGCCTGTCAGTGTGTGTGTGTATTCGAAGGACCTGCCAGGACCTCGCAACTGTACGTATAAATCCAGTGAAGGCAACACTTCATAAACAGCTTGAATGAAAGCTGTTTACACTCAACAGGCAATTAATAAAAGATTCAAAGTGCGCAAATTAGTTGAATGAAAACACATTAAATCTAACTTATTTATTCAATTGAACATTTTTGATATTTTATTCATTCAATTAAAGCAACTTAATACATTCGCAATCTTTGAGTCAATATTGAATTTTAAGTGGGAAAAGTGGCTGTTTGCCCAAAGAGTATTAAATGCCTGAAAAGCTGTAGCTAAGTATTGGTAAAATAAGTTAGAAATTATATTTATTTGTATACTAAAAGGTCAGCATAATGTAATGATTTTGTAGCTGATTCGTCAATACAAATATCAACACATATTTGACGTCATTTATATGTCCAATAACTATATTTACATTGATCGAAATCAACATAGATATCATTGATATCATGACAATTTTATATATTCGTCAGATTCTACATCTAACACTCAGCCAGTCTTCAGTTATTTCGTTTCCCTTTTATATATAAAAAATATAAATAAATAAATAAAGTTTACTTTAGCTGATTCACATCAAAATATCAGCGTCAAATCATTACAATTTGACTGATCGTCAGCTTGTTGTGCTGATCCTGTAATTGATTTAGATATTTTATGGTAACTAATAGTCGAGCATACTCCACAAATTAATTAAACTTATGTTAAAGTTCATTAAACTGACAACAATATAAAGAATTCCTTTAAATATTTTTAAACAATTTAATTTTTATTTATTTATTTATATTTAAAAAAAATTAACATTTTATTTGAGTTTATGCATAAATAATTACAACAAAAAAAAACATTTCAATTGAAACACATGTCGTGGATTAAGATTTATATATTACTCATTTCACACTCTCTATATAAAATTAAACATAAATTAAATGTAAAATTACAATTAAATATAAAATAAGCTTAGACAAGACACAAAAAAAATAATGGGCTTAAGCATAATGAACAAACTAGAAATTCATTTAGAAATTGAGTACAAATATTGAACTGACCAAAGGGCATATTGCGATATTCCAAACGTTGCTCGAATCTAGCTAAAATAATTTAAGAGCGTGCACTTGACATTGGTGCAATCGGGCAGTGAAGTGAACAAAACGCAGGATAACTTGTAGTCGTAGATAAATTCGCAAGTGGGATAACTGTAACCAAAAAGTGTTAAATTAGGAATATGATAAGAATAAATAGTGATTGACTAAAAATACCCTGTAAGTATGCCTTTATACCTAAAGATGTACAGATACATAGAAAAAAAGATGATTTTTAGAACTGGGAGGAAGAAAGTTATGAGAAAAGACAGCGCTTCTCGTTTATTAAAAGATAGAAGCATAAGAAAAAAAAAAGAGAAGCAAAAAGAAGCAAAGAGAAGCAAAGAGAGAAGCAAAATTTGTCGCTGCTTCTCACAAAAAATAAAATTTTGAAAGAGCAGTAAATGTGAGAAGCAGCGACTTAGGCAAAAAAGAGAAGCAAAAGTGAATATTTGATTCTTTCTTCAGATAAAAGTTTTCTTTATACCCTATGTATTTATTTCGATTCTATTATTATGAAAGTTATAGGAATAGACAGATCATAAGCCAATATATAAGTATACAAAGTTGAATTTATTTTGGCTTTAAAGTGCTTATGATCTATACAGATACACAATCTATATAGACAAGACATGAAAGCTAAAGAAAATAAAGTTAATGATCATTTAAAGATTTATCTCCCCCTTTTTCCTTTACAATCTACTAGATCATCTCGGCGTGCGTTGCTACGTCCCACTACCACTCCGAAATTAAAAAGAAATAAAAAAAAAAAACAAATTAATCTTATTCTACAATTTCACTATTATTGTAGTCTTATGCGCCACCAGATATGCTCCAGCTGAGATTTTCATATAATTTTAAAATGCATTTTACACCCACTTGCCGATATATTTTTGATAAGATTTTTTCAGAGTGTCAACCTACGATGTAATAGAAAGCTACAGTAAAAATTACAGGCTTCTAGCTTTTACCGTTTGGCCTGCTTGTGAGTCGCCAATCAGTCAGTCAGTCAGTCAGGTTGAACATTTTTTATATATAGATATTAATTTTATATTTATACATAGTAAATTTATTTTTAAAAATGAAAAAGTTACAACTGAGTTGCTAAAACTCTTTAAATTACTGCAATCATAATCATAAGCTTTAAAACATATAAAAAAAAATATTTTAAAAAATCAAAATAAAATCTCCCAATATATAACTTTCTTCCCTAAATCAACAACTCTCTTAAAAATACCCACTAAACAAACTTACAGGGTATATTAATACCTGAATCATGAATTTAAAATGGAATTTAAGAATAGTAATGATTAAGTGGGTATTAGGACCATACGTATACCTTATTGTAAAGAACCAAGTGCACTTGAAGTTGCACAAAATGCCATAAGGTTTCTTCATCTGCTCCTTCTTGTTGACAATGGTGTTTTGCAGATTGTAACCATCGTAGCGTCGCCAGCAGTGATTGATGTTGCCTGTGATTGAGGATTGGAGGCGATTGGAGGTGTGTCAGTTCACAGAATGGAATCAAAGTTGTTCATTGAAGAGATTTATACTGCAAAAAAAAAAAACAACAAACTGACAGTTTGCCAGTCAACACTTACGTCGTATGTGATGACTGCCGCCATGATGATGAAAATCACGTCCTTCCAGCTGGCTGCCATGGCCATTCGTTGCCTCCACACCACTGCCGCCAGCTCTGGTGCCGCCAAAGAGCAGCAGATACCAGAGTATCACCGAGCTAACGATGAAAATATAAGTCACTAATTTGGCCATTTCCTGGCGACGAGACGACGACGACGACACCTCCTTTGTTGGCTGCTGTTGCTGGGAATTGGAACTGCAATTGGAACTGGGACTTGATCCAGGTTGTGTTCCTTCTTTGAATCTTGGGCGGGGTTGTCGCCTGTTAAATGCACTTTGCACTTTACACACTTTTTTTGCCCCCTTTGATATTTTTTCCTGCCTCTCTGTTATTATTTCCCACCCAAATCTTTGGGTGTATCTGTGTGTGTGCTGTATCTGTGTGTGTTGGTGTGTGTGTTGGTATGTGTGTGAGTATCTGTGTGTGTATTATGGCTGTCGCTTTCGTTGCCGCTGCGAATGTCGCCCCTGCACTGAATACATTTTCTGAAAAAGTGAATTTGTTTTGCTTGAAGCTCTCCTGAGTTGTTTCTAGTACGTTATGCATCGTTGTTCGTTGTTCTCGTTGTTCTCGTTGTTGTCGTTGTTCGTTGTTCTCGTTGTTCACTTTGCTTTGGCTCTGAATTTCATATCTGCACACCATTTGTGTTTATTTTTCCATTTTTATTTTTATTTTTGTGAACCTATTCAATTTCAACATTTCGCTTAACATTTCGTTTCTTTTTTTGGGTCTGTCACTCATTTTGCTAATTTAGCTAATCAACGAAGAATTGGCTTACTCTACGTTCTACATCTGCGTCTCTCTGCCCCGCATTCTCACCCTCTTCCAGCAAACTAACGGCATGTCACGGGGCTACGAACCCCCATCACAGTCAACGCACCCATAAAAATGTGTGTATCTAAATATAGATCTAATTGCGATAAGTCTACTCTTTTTGGCATTTATCGAAATCGCTATAATGTATCGATATAAAAATGTTATCGTTTTAGACGCTTTCTTTTAACTGTACCTGTTGAGGCTATAAAATTAAATAAATTTTCAAAGTTTCGATTAGTTTGTATGAGGCATAGAAATTGTTGAAAATAATGCGTGAATAACCTAACCAAACTTGATTATGAAAAAAAACTATTTCAGCTATATGTTTTGCTAAAAAAAATTAACGATATTTTTTGATTTAATATTATAAAATAAGAAACAAAATAATATTAAAAAGATTAGCTTGAAATTCCTTATTGGCGCCCGAGCAGGGACTTTGGCATTCACAATGAATGAAGTAAAATTATCGATAATTTTTTCTTAATAAATAATAATTATTATTGAAAAGTTATTTTATCTTAATATTATTAGACTGATTATTAAACATTTTTAATTACCTTATTGATTGTTCGCAATGAAATTTCCTTTAGCATTAATTATCCCTAAGCAGCCTGTTACATCGATAAAAGAAATCGAAATAATCGACATTCTTAAAATTTCGATTAGAGAATTTTTTTCTTAAGTATTTAATAATTAAAGCGCCAATGATAAACTCTAATTGGAATGATTCTTCAACATTCTTTATTACCTAATTAATTTCTCTTAATAAAATTTCCCATAAATCTAATTGTTCTTAAGTAACATGTTTTATCGATAAAAATATCGAATTATCGTCATTCTTAGACTATATTTTTTATTTATGAACTTAAATTTAACACAATAACTACCGTATAATTAAATTAAATTAATGATATTAAATTAGTTGTATAATAAAATATTCAGTTAAGTAATTACACGTTGTGACTAGCAAATTAAAATATAACTTCATGCTTGTAGTGCTGGGAAACCAAATAAATAAATAAAAAAATTCATTTTATCATAAAAAATTGATTATCATTTATTAGAAAGTATATAAATTAGCCATTCTATGGATATATATTCCATATCTTTAAATAAACCAATATCAAAAATTATCAAATAAATAAATTAAAAAAAATATTCATTTTATTTTTATTAATTTTTTTTGTATGTTTTTTGTTTGAATAATAACAATAATAATTTATTTTTTAATTGCAATCATATAAATTGCTTATAATCTATTGGAAAATAAATAAATTGGCCATTCTATGGATATATGTATATTATTTATGTTTTAAAAAAAAACCAATTTAAAAAACTTAACCTATTAAAATAAAAAATAAATCAAATTTATATAGGTGTCATTTGCTTTAGTTAATTAGAAAATTAAATAAATTGAGGCTACAAATAGCTTTTGATTATACTAAATGCAATTTTTTACTATAATTTTAAATTAAATTTCGTAATTAAATAGCCAAAACACAAATAAAAGCAACTTAAATTTAATATAAGACTTTGGTGACATAGAAGTTAAGAAAATTTAATAGAGCTATCTATATAGGTATATAGACTTTCTACTCTTACTTTAAGATATAAATCACTTTATAGCCCTACTTTAATATCTTCAGGAAACTGGGCACGCGCCACATTCACGAATACACGCTTTATTCACATTCATAGTCACATTCATAGTCACATTCACATTCATAGTCACATTCATAGTCTAGTATTCACATTCAGTTCGACGTTGACATTCCGAGCCAGTCAAAGTGTAATAAATTAAAAATTTATTTAACTGCAGTTGACAATTTATTTGCATTTAATTTACCACAAAAGAAAAAAAAAAAGGACGATGTACAAGGAAGCAAAAGAAACCAGGAGACCAAGTAGACACACAGGATGCAGAAAGTTGTGGCTTGAGAATTGAGAGCTGAGGATTTCAGTTTTGGGGTTTAGAGGTTGCTTTGTACTACATTGCGGTTATGTATATATGTATATATGTATATGTATGTGGCATATGCAACGGCAAGTTGCAAGAAACGAAATGCAATGAAACGAAATGAATGTCGCTGAATGAGTGCATGAATGAATGAATGAATGCATAACTAACACGCAGGCGGAGCTCCAGCCGAGGCAAACGCATGTTTCACATTCCTTTGCCTTTGCCCTCACAAACTCAACCACAATCCAGAGTTGCCAAGTACTTCACTATATAGTTCAACTTGTGCTCAATGAACTACTTAATGAGTCAAACAAGTAGTTTTTTTGGTTCTTTGGTTCATTCTAGTTCATTTGGGTTCTTTTGATTGTTTGGCCTGATCGATTGTTTAATTGTTTTAATTTATATTCGAAAAAAATCAGTAAATAATAAAGTTTTTGTCGTAATTTTTTCAATTGCTTATTATATGTAAATCTAATTTTTTTTAAGTTAAAAAAATAAAAGTCAAGAAATAACAAACGAAATTTTTGGAGGAAAAAAACTTTTCAAAATATTTTATTATATTAATTTTAAATAAAATTTAGAAAATGTTGATCAATAATATTAAGAACTAAGCTAATCAAAAATCAAAACTAAAAAATTGTTTAAATGGTAATTTAAGTATTTAAATAAATCATATTTATATATATATTTATTTATTTGATTCCTCCAGCCTCACTTTATAAGCATATACAACGATATTTACATATATCCCTATTGAAAAGCAGTTATTTGAAAATGATTTTGAATTCTTGAGTGACAAAATTTTAAACATTTTATAGCTACAATTAAAAGTTTTATTGAATTCACTGAAATAATGAATTAATCAATTAAATGGTTGCCCCTTAGAAACAGTTTCAAATAAACCAAAAAGTTATTTGAAAAAAAATTTAAAAATAAAAATAAATTTTTTTGCGCTCACAAAAAATAATTATTATTTTTTTTTTTTTGTAAATTTTGATCAATTAGAAAACTATACGTTATTTTTTACAATTATTACAAGTTGTTATAAATATTTTACAAATCGTGGTAAAAGTGTGAAGATTATCGTTAGAATATTATTTTTGGTATATTTCTCTAAGTTAATGTAAATGAATATAAATGAAAAAAAATAGGTTAATTAAAATATTTATTTTTTTTCTTAAAAATTTAATAACCTTTTTTTTGTGAATTCCCTGGTTTGTTATGCTCGTTTATTTGCATGATTCGATTGTTTAGTAACTTCGCTTACTTAAATCGATTATTTATTTATTTATTTAGCACGCTTGTTTCTTAATCTTTAATGTTTTGAGTTTAATTGTTTCATAACTTGAACCTTTTTGCTTGATTTTTTAGTTCAAACAACCAATTTAATTAAATGCAGATTTTCGACTTATTAAAAACCCAGTTCAATTGAACTAATTCACAACGAATTGTCGTTGCAACTCTGCCACATACGAGTGTAACTCTAACGCCCACACTCTGCCACAGGGTTGTCCCAATCCTTTAGTATCTTCTTGGAGTTGTCAAGCTGCAGCTCAACTGCAGTTGAATGAAGTGTTTGGCAACACTTTAACTTGATTAAAAATTTAATAGCCAGCAGAGTAAATATATTTCTACTGTTGCTTCCTGTTATAACTGGGATTCCCCCCCAATTGCACAACTTGGCACAACATTTACTTGCTCTTGTCTTTGCATATGTGTGTGTGATTTAACCCAATTTATTTGCATTGCATTATATTACAATTAAAAACGACATTTATAAAGTCATATGAAAAGGTTTATATACTGTACTCGATCGTCATATAAAAGCAATTCAAATTTGTAAAATATAAAACTATAAAATAGTCTATTATGCTTTCAAGTGATATTTAAGCTTTCAAATCAGAAAACTGATTAATTCAAAACTTTTCAAAGCTTTCAAGCTTGATCGATTGTACTTAAAGCTCGAACTAAGCTCAACAATCAGTTAGATTGTCAAAAAAGTTATATATTAAGTCTAGCACAAAGCTAAACCCCAAAACAACAAATTGAGCTCAATTGAGCTTTTGAATTGAATTTTCTAGAATTTTCGATGCTGGCATATTTTATATTGAGTTTAATTGTGCAAGCATTCTCAATACCAATTTGCAGCAATAAAGCCGCAATTCAACTTAAAAAATAATGAGCACTCATTCCATAGTTTTGGACCCAGGCCCACACACTCGAAATCCCAAAGCCAAAAGCTCCATGATAAACTCGCTGACCCAAGCCGCAAGTAACATAAAGACGATGCCGACGGCGACTTCAATTAAACAGCAATACATAATAATCAACAAAAACAAAACACAAAACACAAAAAACAAAAAAACAAACAAATGAAAATGAAAATTAAAATTTAAAGTTTACTTGAGAATTGAATACCCTTCTAATAATTTTTATAAAACAATTAAATATTAAACATTTAAACGATCTTTTATAAAGTTATAGTAGAAATATATTTCTCTAATTCGATCGGTTTCAGTGAATTTTTATTTTTTTTTTTTTTTTTTATTTAACTTTTTTTTATTGGAAATATGTCATAAACAATTTTTTCTTTCATATTCCATCTGTGAAATCTAAAAATTAATTTGTTTTAAAAAAATTATTATAATATTTGTATTTATTTTTTTTATGGAGGATCTTACAAATTTTCATTCAATTCCCATTCTTTGTCGATAAAATAACCTAAAAAATTATTAAATATTTGTATTTCTTTTGTTTTTATAAAGGATCTTAAAAATTTTAATTCAATTCCCATTCTTCGTTGATCAAACAATTTTTTTTTATATATTTTAAATATCCTAGTTTTATCAAGCTTTATCCTTCATTTGCTAATGGGAACTAGGGGTATATAAATGCTTTAAAAACTACAAATCTATATATATTTAAGTGTATAAAAAACTATTTGATTTTTTGCTATATACTTGTATATTAATGAATATTATAGATATATAGTCGACGCTACAAATAAGAACTATTTTATTTGGAAGGTAATTTCTGAAATATTCTAGAAATAATAGTAATAATAATTTCTGAAATATTCTAATTTAAGAACGTTTTTTTTTGTATTCAAATAAATAGAAAATTGAGTATATTTACTCTAAAAAGTAAGAAAAGTTTTTCTATTTTTTGAAGTTAATTGTATTTGTAAAAACAATAAAACAAAAGGTAATAATCCACTGCCATACATATTATAAGCTCCTTTTCTTTTATTTAAAAATATATATAAACATGAAGTCAAAAAAAAATGCTACAAAATGTATTACAAACCCTAATTCTAATTTCTGGAAATTCTTATTACTTAAGGTTCTAATTTGTAAGCGTCGACTGTACTTATATTTGATTTATTTCACATTTGATGTATATATATATTAATATATTATATATATATTTAAATTATATATATATATATATAAGAATTAAGCTATCATTATTTATAATAGGATGACAGTTTTCTTCGTTTCCTATTTATCTCTATAAGAAATCTAAAAATATAATTTTTTTATTTTTGTTTTTTTTTTTTTTTATTTGCGCACCTATTGATATATTTAATATACTCTATAGCAAGAGTATAAAAACAAACCAATTGATCCGCGGGTGCACAATACAACAATAACAATCTGAATCTAGACAATATTGTAGTATTTGTCACAACGAAATGCCGATGTCGATGTCGATAACGATGACGATTTCGATGGCATAGCCCAACTGGGACAAGCGTCTGGTATAGCTCCATTCATAGATCGACCCGACAGCTGCTGACAGTGCCAATTTGAACACGAACGCGTCGCAATGTCTCAGAAAGGTTTAGCATATGGAAGATATGGAATCTTTGCCAGCTTTGGGCTGTTTCTAATGCTGCAGCTGCTCCAGCTGGCGGAGGTGAGTGCCTACAGGGCCCTGATACCCATCGATCCAGGTATGGAATTTAATAAACTCTAGCAGAATTCTTCTAACACTCTTTCTCTTTATCTCTATCTATCTATTTCTTGCTCTCACTCTCACTCTCTTGTGATTAGCGAATCCCGGCAAATGCATTTATCGCGGAGATTTACTTCAAGCGGGCATCAATAATGGCATCCCGCCCTGCCAACGTCTCACATGCAATGAGGATGGATCTATACTTATCGAGGGGTAAGTCTGGCCATGGGCACATACACTGAGCACCAAAAGTTTGAGCACATCCGGTGAAAAACGATTAAAACAATACAAAACATGCCAAACAAAAATATTTAGCAATTCTTGATCACAGGGAAATATATGTATAAATATCGTATCTTAAACATTATAGTAGCCAAGGAAGTTTTATTTTAGAGAGAATTGATAAGAGTATAATGGATAAAAATTTCAAGATTATAGTTTATACAGTTTAGATTATATTGAACGTTAAAGGAGAATGTAGAGTATAAAGATATTATTTTGAAAAGCGAAAAAGTAATACATAGAATAAATAGAATATATAGAATATATAGAATATGTAGAATATGTAGAATATATAGAATATATAGAATATGTAGAATATATAGAATATATAGAATATATACAGCTTAGAATAGAAAAAATATATACTATATGTATGCGGAGAATGTAGAGTATAAAGACATTATTTAAAAAGTCGAAAGAGGAATATATAGAATAAATAGAATATATAGATTATATAGAATATTTGGCATATATATAGAATATATAGAATATGTACAATATATAGAATATATAGAATATATAGAATATTTAGCATATATATAGAATATATACAGCTTAGAATAGAAAAAAAATATACTATATGTATGCGGAGAATGTAGAGTATAAAGACAATATTTTAAAAGTCGAAAGTGGAATATATAGAATAAATAGAATATATAGATTATATAGAATATTTAGCATATATATAGAATATATAGAATATGTAGAATATATAGAATATATGGAATATAAAGAAAATAAAGAAGATATAGAATATAAACAGCTTAGAATAGAACAAAAAAATACTATATGTAAATTTAAATATTTTTTTATTTTTACTTTAAATAGACAAACAAAATATGTAAAAAAAAAAAAAAAAAAAAAAACAGAAAATATCTTTCCCATCTATTATCACATAGTGTTATCCAAAAAAAAATAATTATATTTATTCTTGAATTTAAAATGTTTTTAAATGATTTTAAATTTAAATTTAAATTAATTAAGTAAAGACCTCACACAATTTTTTACACATTAAATTTCACAATCACTCAGCGTGTATACAAACTGTTTGTACTCACTGTGCATACATATACAAAAGAGATAGACAAACATTTGAAATGTTTTGCACTGATAAGACGCTAAAATCGACGTCGACATAGACAACAACTAAAAGATTTCAGTTTTTTTCAGAGTAATTTTTTAAAAGTTGCGCAAATGTTACAATATTAATTTGTAGGTCAATATTAGTAGCTCAATTGAATGAAATAGAGTGTTAATAATATTTATAAACAAGTCTTCAATAAATGTCAAATGTAATTTAAGCATTATGAAAGATTTTCACTTATTTAATTCAATTACACAGCGAAGTCATTAATATTATAAATACAATTACAAGACAATGTTATGCTCAAGTTTCCATGAAATGGGGAATTTTTTAAATTTAAAAATAAAAATACATATATTTATAAGGAATTTTAATGGGAATTTTTACTGTATACAGTGCTAAAAAATATATAATTTTGTCTTAATAAATAGAAGTTTTAAATGCTTTATCTTAATCTGCATAAACTAAACAAAACTAATAACATAAACGGAATATTTAAGATAAATAATGAAATATTCATTCCACATAGATATTGTTAGGCATATATATATTTGGGAGGTTCCATGAAAATTGGTAGAACGAGACAGTCAGAAAAATAAAAAATAACCAGTAACTCAAGTAAAATAAAATAAATATTTTAAAAATCATTTGAAAAGGAAAAATTTTTAAAAACGCCAAGGAGAATAATATTTATAGGGCAATATACTTTAACTTAAAGATCAGCAGGAGGAAACAGAAGCTGTGACCTCTACTTAGAAAAAAATGGGAAAAAAAAACAAAAAATTAATTAAAACAGTAAATTAAATAATTAAAAGTATAGAAAATAAATATTTCGATTACTTGCAAATCAAAATACTCCTAAAATAAATAAAATTATAAAACATAGTTAGTTTTAATAGATTAATAAAAAAATGGTAAAATATCTTGAAAAAAATATGGCAACAATATTAAATTAGATTTTTAGTGACTATTAAAAAAAATCTATCTCCATCTCTCTTTCCATCCCTCTCTCAATTTTACTCCTTCTCTTTCTCCCTATATATCTGATTCTTTCTCCCCGTAGATGCGGCAAACTGAGCATCGAGAAATGCAATCGCGGCGAGCGTATTACTCCATCGAAACCTTTCCCGGATTGCTGCCTCCTGAGATACAAATGCAAACAGGCGGACGGAGCGCCCTATTTTATAGAGCGGGACGCTGCAGAGGGATCGTAGGAAACCTGAATATTCAGATGGAGATTGAGTTATCCCCGCCAGGGAATCAGTCAACAAGCTATGCTAATTTATTTTGTACATTTTTCATTTTATGTATATCGAATCAAGCAACTGTTTTTTTTTTTTATGTTTTATATTTCTTTAATACATAATATACTATATATTTTTTTGTAAATTTATTTGGTTTGTTTGTTGCCTTTTTTTTTGTTAAATACACGTATTTGTGCAGCCAAAAGAAATTGTTTAATTACTGAGACGCCGACCCGCTCATAAACAGCAATTAAAGCGTGCTTTTCTTGCCCCTTTGCCAAGTGCCACACAAAGTGGCACAGAACGTGGCAACTGCAACTGTCAAAGAGAAATTTTTTAAAGCAAGTAAGAAAACTGCAAGCACAAGCTCCCGACTATGGATATACTCTATTTTCAGTTTGTTTGATATTAGCGGAATGTGAGACTAAAATATCAAGCGATGTCTTTTTATGAAATTCGTAAATTAAATTGGTTAAAATTAATAAAAAAAAAACATTTTATCATTAAATTGTGATTATTTTTTTATATTGTCATATGAAAAAAAATAGAAATTTTTAAATGAAAATATTTTATTGTTTAAAATGAGAAAAATAAGAAATATAAAAATTGATGGCCGAGAAGTCTACAATTGACTCAAACTCTTGGGGAAATTCACAATTAATACTACATTTAGTAGGTTAAAACTAGTTGAGAATTATAGGTGTCATATTCGTTAAACTGTGTGTACCTCTTAATTTTACTCTACTTTGAGTCTGTTTACAGGATAAGAAATTTCCAGAAGGCTACTAATTTAGTGTTGATATATATATATAATGAATATATATTTTAATTTCGATTTCAGGATAAACAGAGCACAGAGCGATCTGGGAAATATATCTTCTGTTTTGGCACATTTTCACAAATTTTTTAAATTAATCATACCCCTTATCTTTTTTGGGAAATAGAGTACATTAAAAAGTTGCACCTTTTGTCGCAAAACGTTAATTAGTGCGAAATAATGAACGAGGCCAGGTGAATTGAGCAGTGGGGTATAGAGAGAGGAGGAGGGGGTCGTGACTAAAGTGCCCCCAAAAATGGAAACAGTGTCAAAGCTTAAGATGCACATGAAGCAGCAGCAAAATAAGTAGAGCTCCTTGGGGTTGCCAAATTACCCGCAATTTGTTACCGGGAGTTCAACTCACAGAAATTGAGCTTTAGTATAACGTGGAAAACTGAGTTTAGACAAAAGAAAAACTATGTCAATATTTTTCTTAAAATTCATTTAAGTTCCCTACAAAGTCTTAAATGAATTCTTTTTTGACAATAATAATTTACACAGAAATATAAGATTATATTAAGATACTGTTTGGGGCAAAAAATTTAAACTTTGCATTTTCTTTATGCACACAGTTTATAGAGTAATATATAGGTTAGGTAGGCTGAATAGAAATCGAATGAATTTTGACCAAGTAATGGGTGTATTAAATCTCTTAAAATAGCTGCTATAATATAGAATTTTTTTAAATAAAATATATAATGGACTTTAATATAAATATTACCATTTAATAAACAGAAACATTTTTTAATAGAAATTTTTTTTTTTTTTTTTAATTTTATTTTAACTAAAAAATTAAAAATTAACTAATGATTTTATTGTGGAAATATTTTTTTTTTTTAATTTTATTTTAACTCAAAAATAAAATAATGATTTTTTTATGGAAAATAGCTGCTAAAGTATAGAATTTTTTAAAATAAAATAAAGAACGGACTTTAATTTAAATATTACCATTTTTTTTTTTCATTTTATTTTAACTCAAGAACAAAAAATTATATAATGATTTATTTATGGGAATATTTTTTTTTTTTAAATTTTATTTTAGCTCAAAAATTGAATTGACACAATGATTAAAAATACACATTTTGTAGATACATTTTGTTCCATTTGAAAAACTCAAAATAACTTCTTAATTTTTATTATTGAGGAAACAATAAAAAACTCAAGGAATAATCATTATTTTATGAGCTCAATTTTTATTTATTTTTAAATTTTATTTTTAATTTTTTGCTCAAACATAATGTTTTTATGGAGTTGGTAAGTTGTACAATAGTCAAAATTAAACAATATTTTGTAAGAAAATTAATAAAAATTATAAATAATCATTTTCTGCTATCAATAAAAATATTTGTAAAATTAGTAAAAAATTATAAATTATCATATTTTTGTAGTTCTTATAATAAAACTTATAATAATTACAGTCCCTGTTTTGTTTAGTAAAATATTCTTTCTAGGCTTCAAAATTTAAACGATTTTAAAAACGAAGCTTAACATGTGTTCTAAATTTGTTTGAAAAATTTTAATTTTATACTCTTAATAAGAAAGTTTAAAACTTTCTAGCTTGTTTTGCTTTGAATTATGAAACATCGAAATTATTTTTTAATCGATTGCGTATAATGGCAAAGCTAAGTACTACATAAAGTTAAAGTTTCAATACTTTGTTTGCATGCTAATCTATCTAATTAGAAACGATTTAGAAAACTCTTTGGCCAGCAGAAGGAGAAGTTCTGGCTATAATGGAACTTGATACAGGAAGAGGAGAGAGAGATTTTGTATTCTTAAAGTTTTTCAAGTGCTGTCTGCAAAAAAATCAAAATTAAGTATTTTAATGGATAAAACCGCCTCACAATTTCTTTATGTGTGTGGAACTTGGAAAACCCCAACTGACGTTAGTTGACTCTTTTAATAACCAATTTGGCACAAAGTCACCTTGCAACTTGAAGCATATAAGGATTGTCCCTCTCCATATACCTGTGCCCAGGATAATAGCAACTCTTATACTTACAACCAGCCAATCGCACTGTGGCAGCTTGCAAGCAAGTTACAACTGCACGGCAAATACATCGTCGTCTTTAAGTGATGCCTTGCACAGTGGAACAAGGGTTGGAAATACTTGAATTAAAATTAAAATGCCTCTGTGTTTGGTTAGAAAAATAATTATTTGCGATTTGTAAAATAATCTGGTTTAAATTTTTAAAATAATCAGGTTTAAATTTTTCATCTCTGAAATGTTATATTGAAGTATTAATTATAATTTATAAAATCTTCAGTTGTATTCTTAAGTAGAAAAGGCTAAGTCGCCTGTACTTTTAATAGAAACAATATTATTACCCCACTTGTAAATCAAAATTTCAACATTTAAATGAATCAAAAATGAATTGAAATTTAAAATTGGAAATTCATATACAAAATGTTGCATACTTGTAATCGCTATTTGTTGCATAATTTTGTGCCTATAATTCTCAAGCGATCTTAGCAAAATAGTATATAAGGCATAAAGGTTTCTCTATTTAAATTTTGTTTTTAGAAATTTCTTTGTATCAGAATAATTTTGCACTCTAATTTTAAGTTGAAATATTAAATTTCGATAGGGTTAATTAAAAAACCACAAAATTTAAATAAAATACTAACGAAATTTTAATAAATGAGACAGAAAATTCTTGATTAAATTGATCTTAATATCGTGATATTAAATTTTGTAAAACAAAGTACGAATAAAAAACTAAAACTCATCGAAAAACTGAACGGCGATCTTAATTAATTATTTTAACCCGAATTGGGAATTTGACCAATGTTTCTAATATTAAGAAAACGCGTTTATTACAGACTATTGTCTAAAATAAAAAGTCATTATTTGGGAATTAATATTTTATTTCAATTTATTTTATTTTTTAGTGCAAGCATGCTCGCTGAACTGCTTGATTTTTCAATTATAATTTACACTGCTTGATTAAAATGTGTATATTTGTGCTTACGGATCACGGAGTGGTACAGCGTGTTCGGTAGTCGGGTTACACTACTATTACATTTTTTTTTTTTAATTTTTATTTTATTATTTATATTTTTTTATAATATTTTTTTTATGTTTTTTGCATTCACACATTTTCTATAGTTTGTTGCACTGTGCTTTAACGCAACGCGACGGGCAGGTGGTAACTTAATGGAAAAACACACACGCACAACCAACCACACACACGCACAACCACCTACACACACATACACACACGTGGGACTTAAGTCTTGTATTATGAAAAGCTCATCTAATTTCAATCAATTGTGCCAGTTGGGGGTAAATTTTAAGTGCTTCCCAGCCAAAGGTGCAGCCGCGTTACAAAAGTTTTTCAAGGATGCACGCGGGCAGTGAGGTGTGATGAGGGGCCAACTTAAGATGGGGGGGGCGTGTCTGTTATCTAACGGACAGAGAGAGAGAGGGAAAGAGAAAGAGAGCGTCAAATTAAATTCAATAAAATCAAAGTGAAATTTAATAAGAGCCAACAAAATGGTTCCACAGCTGTTTTATGGTCTAGCCAAAGGCCGATAACGATAACCGATAACTGCGTAGATGACGTCACGAGCCCATCCATCAACTGGCTAAAGCCAACAATTTCGATTTTATAGACAAAGTTTGAAGTAACTTGAATGCCCAAGCCGAATGGAAAGTGGCACCACTAGCAATCTCTCAATAGCACCACCACCTCCAGCTGGCAACCACTTAATCATATCAGCGTAATAAGTCAACAGGAGACGCACAAAGGTAATAAAATTAAATCCTTGCCGCGTGTGCCGCCCAACAAACCTTCAAAAGCATCTCTGCGCGCTTAGCGGAGCAACCCAGAACGATATTAACCCACTCCACACCTCTTAGCGAGAAGACGCCCGAAAATCAACAAGCGAAATCAATGGTAAGTCACCCGACGACACCACCAAATACCCCCACCCACCCCGTCTCTATCTATATAAGCTCGCCCTTTCGGCAGGCTAACTGTTCTGCGATTTGCGCGCAAAAAGGAAATAAAGAAAATAAGTAAAGCAAACGCGCGCTAAACAGTAACATTAGAAAACATTGTGGCATGCTCGAATTTGATATACCCTGAATAGACAAGAGTTATAAAATAATAGATAGTAAAAAATTAGAATGAAAATTAAAAATAATCATTATTAATAAAAATTAAAATAAATAAATAAATAAATAATAATTTAAAAAAATAATAATTTATTATGTACTTTTTATAATAAAACTTATAATGATTACAGTAAAATATTTTATCTAGGCTTCAAAACTTTATCTATTTTAAAAAAGGAATCTTAACATGTGCTCTGCGTTTGTTTTCTAAATTTTTTACTCCTCATAAGAAAGGTTAGAGATTTCTATTTTTTTTTTTTTACTTTTTATTTTAAATGAAACATAAAAGAGTTATAAAACAATAGATAGCATAAATTAATATCGACATTATATCGTGCGAATTTTCTATTCTAAAACCTTGGCTATGGACACCAGCTCATACGGTAGGACCTGGAAATTTTATATCCTGATCTTTTTGGAGTAGAAATGTATGTAAAATGTGTCAGTAACTCCGAAAAAAAAATTAAAAAAACTTGGTTACCGGGACCGTTTTTGAGATAATCGACAAAAGTTATATTTTCGACTTTTCAAAAGGTAGCTTTGGTAAAGTGACAATAACTCCGAACATAATTCATTGATATTAAAGGTGTTTATATTTTTGAAAAGGTAATAAAATAGCCTATCAACCTGTCATACAACATTATTTATAATTAGATCATTCGTTTTAAAGTTATTAAGGACTGAAATGGAAATTTTGCATAGAAATATGTCCATTTTAAAAAAAATATATTTTTTGTGCAATTTTTTCTGCAGAACTAGAATTTTGGCTTTTTGAATCACTCTTTGGATCTGTAGGTATACTAATTCTTAAATAAATACAAAATTTATTAAATGTCAATCGAAAAATATAGATGTTATTAGCTTAGGAGTCAAAATTTTATATTTTAAACTTTTGTGTAAAAATTTTTTTGATACTTTTAAAATCTTTGGAAAATTTTAAAAATATTTTAAAAACCGTGCCCTGATCCCTTGGATCCTAACGTGTCAAACATCTATTAAAATGTAAAAATCTATAAGTAAATGGCCAAGTTATAGCTCTTAACCCAAACTTACCACAACATACCAAAAATCATTTTTTTGCATTGAGAAAAACTTTGAACTATTCACATTTCGATACTCACTTGTATACACCAGTATACCCTATCGCTCGCTAGCACTTAGGGTATACAAAGAAAACTGCTTACGCGCATATTAAAAATGGTTTATTTATGTTTCGGGTTGGGTGTGAGGTGGGAGTTAATCGATTTATGTGCTGCTATTTACAATTTGTTATTTAAGCGTCACACAACACCAAAAGCTACCCCTCATTCCCCGCCAGTCACCACCCCCTGTTATTCGCCAAAAATAGCCGTATCCTGGCAACTCTGAGGCGAGGCAGGAATTCAAGCAAATCACAGTTGGACAAAAGTATCAAAGGAGCTGTAAATGGAGTTGGAGTTGCATCAACTCATCTTAGCACAACTTTAATTTAATTGTGCTTTAAAGATTGGATTAAGCATACATATATATATATATATAATATATACTTATATTCCAAAAAACTTTAGCACAAACAAAAGAAAAACGAGCGCAAAACAAATCAAATAAAATATCTAGCAAAAAGTTTCTAAAGACGCAAATTGTAATGAAATTAAAATAATGCTCTGTCGTCCCATCAGCTCTAAGCCGCGGCGCGTGTCCAGCACAAATCTAATCCAAAGTCCATGACTAAGACGTAGAAAGTCTCTCTAATTGCTCTCTAAGCTGATTTGGTACATTAGCAGCATTTTTTTCTATTATACAATATTTAGCCAGAGAGAAGGCAGAGAAAGCTCAAACAAGTTGAATAACAAGAAAAGTAAAGCCAGAAAAAACTTTTATATATACGTTTTTGAAACAAATTTTTAAGTAAATTAATATATAATTGAACTTGCAATTGTAGATATTGATTTTAGAGATTTTTTTTGCTATTATTAGCAGCTATAAATATATATAGATATATATAAAACAATTTATTAAATTTCCCTTTCTCGGCAATACCAATATTCAACATATTTAAATGTTTAGAGAAGCTATTCTCTCTTATAAATCTTCACAGCTTTAAAACTATAGCCTGTTAAAACTGAAATAAATTCTTTCAATTCAAACATTATTTCAAATCACATATATACGATCCAAGTCCATACGATTCAAGTCAAATCACATATATACGATTCAAGTCCGCCTTCAAACCATCAAATTATTTATATAATTTTCTATGCAAGCAAATAAATCAATTAACATTTTCTTTCTTATTATAAAAGTAGCATTTATTTCTTGTTATATATATCATATTAAATAATATGCTTTATTTACTTAGTTTAGTTAGTTTTTTGTATACACAAATCCATTCGACAGACTTTATATCAATTGTCTTTTTTTTATATAATTTTTTTGGTTCAGTACAAATTATGTCGATAACTATCGCTGGCCTTAGAGATAGTATCGACGATAGTCTTAGCTTATATAAAAAAAAAAGCATTATTAAAATTGTGATACCTTTGGAATTTTTTGATGTTTAAATTAAGACTTACAAAGTTAATAGAAATTCATTATAATTTAAAAAAAAAAAGTATTTATTTTAGATATGTCTAAGTTGTTCGATGCGTAAACAAAAACCATAAATTCAAATGTTATTTCTGGCCCTGAGGCTTAACAAAAATCACTGTAATATATTAGATATGTGTACTATATAATATATGCTATAAATGTAGTACTATATATGTGATTTTCTAGTGATTTGCAGACCCTGGAAAATGCTAATCACAGGCGGGAGACGCCCTCATTTGCATATAGCTGACAATTGTCACAGGATGTATTTTCATTTGTGATGGTTGCGGTGGTTGTGATGGGTGTAGCGGTGGTTCTTCTATCCGAATTTCTGACCGTATCTTTGGTGTCGTTGTTGTGCAGCGACAAGCTCTCAGGTGCCTCATCAAAACGCACCTTTGTTTCCGGTTTGCTGCTGCTGGTGGAGTTGGAACTGCAACTGGAACTGGAGCTGATAACTTTGGTGCTGCCAGATGTGGAGGCATCGGTTGTTGGCATTTGGGTGCGACGCAATTCCGTGCTGATGGACTGCAGTGTATTCAAGCAGCGTCTAAAACTGGGACGCTCCCAGGACTCGGAGCGCCAACATTGCAAAAGCAGTGCATAACTGTAAAGGATACAAAGGATATGCAGACAATGATAACGAGAATTCGAATTGAACGCCTTTCAGAACTTACAGCTTTTCGGGACACTGCTCCGGCGGCTCCAATCGTCCGCCATCCTTAACATGGGCCAACACCTCGAAATTGTTGCGTGCCGCATAGGGTTGCTGCCCCAGCGTAAGTATCTCCCAGCAGAGTACACCAAAAGCCCACACATCCGACTGTGTGCTGAATAGCCCATCGACCAGGCTCTCCGGCGCCATCCAGCGCACGGGCAGCAGCCCCTCGCCCTCCTTGCGATAATAATCGCTTTTATAGATGTCCCGTGCCAGTCCAAAGTCCCCAATTTTGACAATGCGTCGTCCACCAATGGTCGCTCCATCGGACACCAGACAATTGCGGCAGGCGAGATCCCGATGCACAAAATGCATCTCCTCCATATAGGTGCAACCATGGGCCACATCAATGCACATGGCCAGCATCTCCGGCAGCTGTAGTTTCGGCAAGGCATCCTTAAATTAGAGAAATCATAAAAAATCAAGACTTTGAAGATACAAATTACAATATAACATTTATTTGACAAACTTTTTATATATATTTGTCTTTGTTTTTAGGACTATAAAATCTACCGATCTGTATCTATATATGCACATATCTATTTTAAAATATTTGTATATTCTTGTTACTTTTACATACCTACAAAATAATGTCAAATTAAGGTGAAACTAAGTATAATAATTTTCAAAAAAATAATTTAATAAAAAAAATAAAACTAAAATAAAAAAATAAAAATAAAAAAAAGTAATAAAAAAAAATATATATAGATATATATATGGATATAAATATTCTTTAAAAAAAATTACTAGATCGATTCGACTGTTGAAAATAATTTAATGTTTCTTCTGTATTAATTTGCTTGGAAAATTAATTCGCAACATTTAACTAAGTTTGGAAACCGTTTTTAAAATAATTTTAATGAAAAAACTCTTATTTCTTATATTTAATTTATGGAAAAATAATTTGATGTTTCTTCTGTATTAATCTTGGCAATTTAATTCACAACATTTAACTAAGTTTGGAAACAGTTTTTATAATTATTTTAATACAAAAATTCGAATTTCTTATATTAAATTTATTGGAACGTATATCCGAGTGAAAACAATTTTTTTTTCAATTTAATACACATGTATTACACTGCTCTATATACTAAAAATCAAAATGGTTTAAAGCTATTAATTAAACTATTGTTTTTACTGCGTATTTAAGGGAATTGAAGATGCCTCAAAAATTCTTATTTCTTATATTTAATTTATGGAAAAATAATTCGATGTTTCTTCAGTATTAATCTTGGCAAATAAATTCTCAACATTTAACTAAGTTTGAAAACAGTTTTTAAAATAATTTTAATACAAAAATGCATATTTCTTATATTTAATTTATTGGAACGGACATCCGAGTGAATACTAATTTTTTTTCAATTTAATAATACTACAAACCAAAATGATTTAAAACTATTAATGAAACTATTGTTTGTACTGTGTATTTTACGGAATTGAAGATGCCACCTTCGCCTTTTAAATACAAAACAGTTCCACTATATAAATGAATACAGGGTATATAAAAATGCATCTATAACAATTAAAGCTACTTTAAAGCAACACTAACAGCTGTTAATTTAACAGTTTTTGCTGCTGTTAACCTAACTGTTACATAAGGTAATAATTTCTCCCACTTTTTGGTTCTCTCTGCGCTCACTCACCTGAGTGCTGGGACGTGCCGCACGCAAATAGCTAAGCAAATCGCCCGCCTCCATGTGCTCCATGATTAGCGATATGGACTCGGTGTCAAAGCAGATGCCAATTAAGCAGACAATGTTCTCGTGCTTGAAATTGCTCATCAGCTGCGCCTCCTGCAGCAGCTCTGCGAATTCGCTGGCACCCTTGCGCAGGCTCTAAAATGTGCAAAGGGATTTGATTGATTAACATATATATTTTTGAATTCTTAAATATTTACCTTAATGGCCACGCGTTGTGGCTGCGCCTCGTCCTCGCCCTGCAGCTGACCCTCATAGACCTCGCCAAAGGCGCCGCTGCCCAGGAAACGCAGCAGCGTCAAGCGACTCCAGCTAATCTGTGGCAGCAACGCAATGTCCGCATCGCTCAGCGTCGTCGAGAAGGTGCGACTGCGCGCGGCCACCAGCTGCTGCTGCGTCTGCAAAGCGGACATGTTGCTCCAAATGCTTGGACGGCTCTGTTGCAGCAGCTTCTTGGCGCGATGACGTCGCTTTTGTACTAAAAAAAAATATAATTTAAAATTAGCAACTAATCAATAGAAAGTTTTAATTACTTTCTAAAACAGCACCAAATAATTCAAGCTTTAATCAAACACTTGAAGGCTTGAAGACTTGTTTGGTACAAGCAAGCAGGCCAACGGGTGAATACAAGCTCATAGAGTTTTCAAGACGATTAGGCGATTATAAAAGACTTGAATATTAAATAAGTTCAAAAAGTTAAGATGCCTTTTTGGAAATCGTGCGATCAGTGAAAAAAATAGCATATAAATGCAACATTCAAAACTTTAAAGCCTTAGAAATTTTATTAACATTTAAATGTAAATCAAGTTATTTTCCCTTACCATATTACTTGCCTTTGCAAGTCAAATGAATTGCAAGTCAAATGATTTGCAAGCTTATTGAGTTGGTTTGAATGCTTGAATTTATTTTGGTTATGCCTCTGTATCCTATTACTCAACTTAAGATATTTTTTTTAGAATGTATTGATTTTATAGAATAATATATATTTAAATATATGTAATGAAGTTTTCTTACTTGTAATTTTATATACAATTTTAGCTATTTAATTTTAGGGTTAAAAACAATATTAATATCGATAAAATCGGGCTTGGAAAATTAAGCCTGGAAAATTCAGACCGAAAAATTCAACCTTAAAGAACTAGACAATCCACGCTATATAATAAATTGATGAAACGCTGAATATTTTAACTTTGGGGGGATTTTTAGTGGTAAATCAGAGGTTTTTAATAGTTATTTGTAGTAGAGGCCACACTGCGAATAATATTAATCAATCAATATTTATATAAATATATGGTGAAGTTTAGGAAAACAAGAAAAAAATCCAAAGCATTTGATTTACATTCAAATATTATAGTTAGTTATTTATTTTATAAACTAATTAGAGCTTGAGTTCAAGTACATACTCATTTAATCAAGCTTCAATTAGTTTATAAAATAGCTAACTAAATATAATATTTAGATGCAATATTCAAATGCTTTTGTTTTTTTTGAATACTTGTTTTAGCTTCATCTTTTCACTTGCTTTTTTTCAAGTCAAATTTCAAGTAAACTTTCAACTCATACACAACAAATACACTCGGATAATCAAGCTTGAATCAATTAGTTAATAAAATAGATAACTTAATATAATATTTAAATGTAAATCAAATGCTTTAATTTTTTTTTGAATTCTTGTTTTTTTTCAAGTCAAATTTCAAGTAAACTTTCAACTCATATGCAACAAATACACTCGGATAATCAAGCTTGAATCAATTAGTTCATAAAATAGCTAACTAAATATAATATTTTAAATGTAATATTCAAATGCTTTCGTATTTTTTGAATACTTGTTTTAGCTTCATCTTTTCACTTGCTTTTTTTCAAGTCAAATTTCAAGTAAGCTTTCAACTTATATGCAACAAATACACTCGGATAATCAAGCTTGAATCAGATACTCAAATGAATATTTGAATTAAATTCTACCCCAACAATTATTTAAGTTAACTGTGCTTACTTTTGCGTACAAGCACCAGGGCCAGGACACAGCTGGAGACAATGGCAGCCGGCGCAATGATGGCCATGACGAGGGAGCCACGCTTCTCGGGCGAGACAAAAGGCTCGGCAATGCGTTCGCTGTCCTCGGAGTAGGGTCCCCAGCCGTGTGGCCGATTGCGGGCGCGCACACGAAACAGGAGCAGGCGACGTGTGTGCAGCTCACGGATGATGCAGCTCAGCTCTGTGGTATTGCAAAAGTCCAGCCACTGATCCTCAATGGCCAGCGGCTCCTCGGCCCAGGGCAGCAGCGATAAACTGGTGTCACGACGACGCCGTCGACGCCTGCGACGACCGTTGGACGAGCGTCGGGCCTGTAGAGCCTCCAGATTGTACAGCTGTATGGGCGCACCGTTTTCCAGTGCAGGCGTCCAGCTAACCCGAAAGATTTCGCCAGCAATGTGCTCCAACTGGGGACGACCCGGCGCACTGGGTGCATCGCCCAATGTTTCATAGTCCTGGCTGGCGGTATAGTAGACAGGCGCACCGGGCGATGCGGCATAGCCCAAGGCCAGGCGGCAGGAGTAGCGCGTCTTGGGCTGCAGCGGCGCTAGTCGCATCATTGTATAATTCCCGGCCACATTCAGATGCAGTTGCTCGCGCAATGATGAACATTCCAGCGTCAACGAACTGAGCACATCCGTTGTGCCCGGCCAGGTGAGCGTCATGGCATAGGGATTCAGCTCGAGCAGCTGCAGCGGCGGCACCGGCGCATAGGTGCGTATCTGGAGGCGTCCAACGCTGCTGTTGTATTTGGTGGGCGTGGCATGACACTGCAGCCAGAGCTGATAGAGACGACCCGACTGCAAAGCCGTCAACCGCTGCACACCCGCCGTCTCCACACGCTGCTCCTGTGCGGGTTGCTGCTGCTCCTCTGGATCCTCCGGCTCCTGCAGTTGCCAGTGCAGCGTGTAGTAGACGCTTTCACTGCGCAACTGCAGCGGCGCCAGCCAGCTGACCTCCAGCTCGCTGGGACTTAAGGCTCGTCCGCTAAAGTTACGCGCAGCGCTGGGCGTTGCCGCTGCCGTGTGCAGCTCCAGCGTCGCCAGCTGCAGCGGTGCCTGCTCCAGACGACGCTGATAATAGCTGCTGACACTGGGACGCAGCTCGTAGGCGTGGAAGGGCAGCAATGTGGTGATATTAAGGGTTGTGCCCGCAGCAACTTGCAGCGAACGCAGTTCATCCTCTTTTTGTAAGGATGTAAGATTCAGCTGATAGCTAAGACCCGGCACGGGCAGTGCACAATCCGTTGCGGCACTCAGCTCCGGCAGCTCCAAGCTGCACTGCATCTCCTCACACTGAGCAGGCGGCAAAGTGGGAGGCAGCGTGGGCAGCAGCAGGCAGCGGCGACTGGGATATGCCTGAAAAAAGTAGAAATGAAAAATAGATAAAAATTAATAAATAAAAAAATAAATAAATAAATAAATAAATAAATAAATAAAAAAAAATAAATAAATAAATAAATAAATAAATAAATAAATATATAAATAAATAAATAAATAAATAAATAAATAAATAAATAAAATAAATAAATAAATAAATAAATAATAATATAAATAAATAAATAAATAAATAAATAAATAAAAAAAAAAATAAGTAAATAAATAAATAAATAGAAAATAATACATAAATAAATAATAATATAAATAATATATAAGCAGGCACAGTAACATTATCTTAAATTTAAAAAAAATATATCTATGGTTATTTTTGAACTTTTTCCCCATTAAAATTAATTTTTGGCACAAATAAATATTTTTGCTTAAAACATAAAACTCAACATCCTAATACCTAATATTCTATATTCACAAAAAATCAATATAAAATTCTATTTTTTTTTTTTAAATATTTTTTGACTTTTTTTCTTGCTTATAAATAAAACTTTTGCAAGAATAATTACTTTTGCTCAAAAGATATATCTGAAAATCCTAAAACTAAATATTTGATATTGACCAAAAATCAATGTAAAACTCTATTTATATATTTGTCTTTAACATGCCTATAGCATAATCGTTTAAATAAATCAATAAGCGTAAAAAAAGTCAAATTTAATAGACTTTTAAAAAAGGCACAAATTTTTACTGTTGTATTTTTCTATACAAGCTTGTGGGAACCTTAATATTGAGACTTTAAGGACACTTGATATACAAATTAAGATCATTTATATATGTAAAATTTCGAAACACACAGCTTGGCTCAAAAGTTATACAAAATCAATTTTTTTGTTATTAATTTTACAGTAAAAATTGTAAAATGAAAAAAAATGTTCAAGTTATAAAAAATAAATTAATATTTATAATTTTTTGTTTTTAAGTTTTGCAGCAAAAATTTAAAAATAACTTTTATTTTCAGCTTTGGAAAAACTAGCAAATAATTTTTAAGTTTTCAATTTTACTAAAAAAAACTTTTAATATGAGTGTTATTTTATGAATTTTCAATAAAAAGGAAAAATTTTTAATAATTTTATTATTTTGACCGAAAAAATATGAGTTAAAAATTTATTTTAATAATAAAAATTAAAAATTAATAAAAGTTTATCCTGTTTCCCCTACAGCATTCTAAAAAAGTATTTATATCTAAAATATTTCCATTGATCTACATAAATTTTATCAGGCCTAATTTTTGTGAACTTAGCTCTTATTTGCGATCCCTGATCCTAATATTTGTCAAACAAATTTATATCATAAAATAGGGAATATATTTTCCCTTTTGATATACATTTTTTTAATATGATTTTAAATAATTTACTTTAATTTGTACTTAATTTTGACTGCAGCAAAACTTTAATTAAGTTTTTTTTAAGAAACAAATTTTTTTAGAAATATATTCACTATTTTAATATACATTTTTTTATTTTAATCAAAAATAATTTTACCTTCTGTCTTTTCTATAATTTTTTGGATTTCTTATCTGATCAATCTGTACTGCAAAATTTTAAAATAGTTTTTTTTTACCAAGAAAAATTTTTAAAAATTATATATACTATTTTATGATATACATTTTTTCTTAATATGTATAATTATAAATTAAATAATTTTCTATTTTTTCTTTTACTTTCAGGTATTTTCCTGCAGCACTGATAACCAAATCTTTCATATTGCATTCAATTGTACCAGGGCACCTCTTAATATTATATTATTTTTATTTAATCAAACTCTTACTATATTATATAATTACCTGATAGTTATAGGCACGCAGCAGACGCACTTCCTCCGGCTGCAGATCCAGCACAAACTCCAGCTGCTGGCGGCGTCTGCCATAGGCGCGCACGCTGTTATTGCGCAGGGCATAGAGATAGCCCGGATCCTGGGCCAGCTGGGTAATGTCATCCTGCAGCAGATTGAGCTGAGAGCGCAAAGCGCTGGGCATGCACAGCTGGCGAGCGACATGGTAGACGCACAGTTTGCCCAAATGATCCACCAAATTGAGCGTCTCGGCGGCTGGCTCCTGGCTGCCCTCGAAGAGACGCCACAGGGGCGTTGCCAGACCCTCAAAGTCCACCTTTGCACCTGCATCGGCAGCTGCTAGACTGCGTCCTTGCAACGTGGCATTCCTGGCGCCCTGCTTGTGCTGCAGCCAGACCAAAAGACGAGCATGTGGCAATGCCACCAGATCGCGCAGCAACTGGCCTGGGGGCGTGCTCCATAGACGCTCACCCTGCAATATGCGTCCCTCGAAGCGGCACAGATCCAGGCGATATATAGACGCCGCCGCCGGCTGTGTGGCTGCATCCAGTTCCGCCCAGTAGACAATACGTTGCACCCAGTCCACGGTCAGGGCCAGCACCTCGGCACGCATGCGTGCCAACTTGGCTGACGGCTGGCCAGGCACATGACTGAGCAGCTCCACATGCTCATTGACCCAGAGCAAACGCTGCTCGCCCTGCAGCAGCACCAAATGCTCGACGGGACTGGCCGTATGCACCAGTTGCCGCCGGCTGGACGTATCCAAATCCAATTCACCAATATGCTCCGCATTGGCGTACAACAGACGCGGCACCGACTGCACCTCGGGCGACACATGCAACGCATGGCTGGTGGCACCAGCGGCATTGCCCGTGGCTGCAACATGCGCCTGCACCTGGAAAAATATTGGGAAAAATTGATTAATTTTTTAAAATGCAAATAATATTTAATTTTATTGGATAAAAAAAAAAAATTTTAATTATTTATATTTTAATAATTATAAGACAAAAAGTAATGAAAAAAATATTGCAAAAAAAATATTGTATTTTTAATGTAAACTTAATTTGTTAAGCATTCAAATTGAATTTTTAATTTTTTTAAATTTATTTTTTTCAATAAAATACGGTTTTATTTATATTTTACTTTAAATATATTGTTAGCATTGAATGAAATTAAGTTTTCATTAGAAATAACAATGCTTACAATAATTTTTTTAAATAATATTTTATGATAAATAAAAAATTTTATACTTTTAATTATAAAATCAGATTTATCATTATTTTTTTTTATTAATATTTTAAAAAATATTGATAATGATTTTCATAAAATTATTATTGAAAAAAATGATCGTTACATTTTATTATTCTTGAATCACAAAATAAATTAGCAATGACAAAATTTTGTATGATCATTTTTTTCAATTACAATGTAAAAAGTAATAATCATGAAAATTTATTTATTTATTAATAATAAAATGTAATTTTCATTATTATTACTTTTTTTTTGTTATTGGAAAAAATTATCATCAATTGTAACATTATTAATTTATTTTGTGATTAATAAAAAAATGTATATTTATAATTATAAAATAAAAATTATCATTATATTTTTATTAAAATAATGATAATGATTTTCATTACATTATTATTGAAAAAAGTGATCATTACTTTCATTAAACATAACAAATCTTGCCACAATTTTTACATTACAATTTATTTTATGATTAATGAAAAATTTAATACTTTTAATTATAAAATAAAATTTATCATTATTTTTTTTTTTCAATATTTTAAAAAATATTGATAATGATTTTTATAACAATATTATTGAGAAAAATGATTATTACTTTATTACATTAAAGATAACAATTTTTTCATTACAATTTATTTTATGATTAATGAAAAAATTTAAATAAGATTCATCATTGTTTTCTCATTGATGTAAAAAAAATTAATGATAAGGATTTTCATTATATTATAATCAAAAATATAATCATTATTTTTATTAAAAATAAATACAAAAATTGTTCCCCTTGCATTTATTTTATGATTAATAAAAAAATTTATTTTTATAATTATAAAAAAAAAGATTTATCATTATATTTTTATAAACATAAAAAAAAGTAATGATAACGATATTCATTACTTTATTTAAAAGAGAAAAAAAAGATTATTACTTTTATTAAACATAACAATGCTTGCAATAATTTTTGCACTCGTTATTATTATATCATTAATGAAAAAATTTATATTTATATTTATTAAAAAAGTTTTATTTCTTTATTTTAAAAAAAAAATGAGCATTACTTTAATTAAACATAACAATGCCTACAATAATTTTTGCAATCGTTATTATTTTATGATTAAATAAAAAAGAATTATACTTATATTTTAAAAATAAGTCTGATCATTATATTTTCATTAATATTGAAAAAATTTAATGATAATGATTTTTAATAATAATTTCATTACATTAATATTGATAAAAATGAGCATTTCTTTAATTAAAAATAAATACAATAATTTATCCACTCGTATTTATTTTATGTTTAGTGAAAAAGCTTATACTTATACTTTAAAAAAAAATGTATCATTATATTTTTATTAGCATTAAAAAAAAGTAATGATAATAATTTTCATTACATTATTTATATTTAAAAAAAAAAAAGAGCATTACTTTAATTAAACATAACAATGCCTACAATAATTTTTGCACTCTAATTTATTTTTTGATTTAATAAAAAAATGTATACTTATATTATTATTGATAAATATGAGCATTACTTTTTTTTATAATAATGCAATGTGATTTTTCATTATTTTATTTTATTTTCCCATTTCATTCTCATTACTTTCAATAATGTTAATAAAAAAATAATAAAAATTCTTATAGGCCCTACCTGAAAGCGATATGTCTGCTCCGGCTGCAGTTGCTCAATGCGCGCCTCCAGCGTGCTCTGATTGAGCAGCAGCTCCGCGTGGAGTTCTGTGCCGTGCCAGCAGCTGATGCGATACTGCAACGATTGCTGCTCCGAACCATCCACATCGACATCCCAGCGTAGTAGTGCGCTAATCTCTGCGCCCTCCGTTTGCAGCGGCTCCGCGTGACGCTCCACAAAGACGCGCAGGCGGCGTGGCTGTGTGGGCGCTGCCATGGGCGTGGCCAGCTGGAGTTGTGTGCTCACACCGGAGCGCCAGGCTGTGTGCGGCGTTATGCTGACCCGGAGAGCCATCGAGGCGGCCTGGGAAAAGGAAACGTTTATTTATAGATTATATTCTTTTAAACAGATATTATATTAAATCAGTAATCCCAATCCTACCTGGGAGAGATGTGTAATGCGGGCAAAGGGTGTGGCCAGCTGCATTGTGAGCAGACGCTCGCTGCCATGCTCCAGGAGCAGCTTGTAGCCAATGGTGTGATTGCCAGCGCTAGTTGCCGGCTGCCAACGTATGCGAAAGTCATCCCAGTGGCCGCCCTCATCGATGCGAATGCCGTCCGAGGACACAGGCTGGGGCAGAACGCCTGCATCTGGCGGCGACGGTGGCGGCTCCACAAGTTGCACAGCGCTAAGAGGCGCAGCCAGGCCCAAGGGCAGCAGCTGCTCCGTTGTGCCGGTCAAGGTGGCGGTCAAGCGTAAGAGATGAGCATAGTCAGCCTCAGCTGATAGCCAGAGGAGTGCGCCCAGCGGTGCCAAGTGCTGAAGCGTATGAGGCAATGCATCCGCCTTGGGCAACGTGACCAGCAGCTGCAGCGGCATAGCCGCTCGACTGGAGAGTGCGGCACGATAGAGATGTAGATCCGAGTGCGACTGGACAAGCCAGTAGAGCTGACGTTCACGCAGATCCAAAGTAAAGCCGCTAATCTCACCGGACAATCCATTCACGTGATAATATTCCAGCTCCGGCTGCTCACCGTTCAAGCTGCGACGCGCCAAGTGCGCCAGACTGGAGTAGTAGAGATGCGCCTGCTCTGCATCCAAGACCAGATGACGTGCCCCAAAGATGGGCAACAATTCGCGTGCCCCTGTCAGGGGATCCAAACGCTGGACACAGTTGCGTGCCAGATCTGTCCAGTAGAGCAAACCGCCACGCCAATCGTAGGCCAAGGAGCCCACATGCTGCACAGGCCTTGTCGCCGGAATGCATTCCAATTGTGGCTGTACCAAATTGATGCACTGCAGCAGCCCACCATCGCTGACATAGTAGGCAACGCTGGCATTTAATTGAACCAGAGGAGCAGGTGAAGGCGACAGTTTAGCGGCGAGCGATTCCAGCTGAGCGCCCAGCTCATTGGTCGTATAGAGTGCGCCCGAGCGCGTGGCCCAGCGCAATCGATGCTCACCCAAGGGCCAGGTGCGTGAGTAGAGCGCAGGTGTCCAGGCGCCCGCCAATCCCGCCGAGTTAATGGCGCGCACGCGCAGCTGTTAAATGGTAAAAAATAATATTAATTTCATTTTATAAATTTTATAATAAAGATTTTATAGTTCATTGGTGTTTAAAGAAAAAATTTCATTCAAAAAAATTATTTAAATAAATATTGGAATTAGTTTTTAAGTCCATTTGACATTTTAAAGACCGCTAAATATTCTTTTTTTAAAAATTTCGACTATTCTGGTGTAGAATAAATTTATAATATTATTAATATTATTTTGTATTTTCTACTAATTTTACCTTAATTTTTTTCCATTTTCTCTCATTTGTAAATATTTATATATAAATTGAGCTAAAATCCCTGTAGCTAACGCTCTTTAATTATATCAGATTAATTATTTATTTGTTAATCTAGTTCTTAATAACAATAATAATATTTTAAAATTTTAACTGAAGTGGCAAAAGCCAAAAAAATTTTATTTTTTTTTAATTTGCAATTCTTCTGGTTTAAAAATTATATCAAAATCGAAATGTACCAAAAAATAGTCTTTCATTGCCAATTCTTTTGGTATAAAATTTAAACCAAGTAATTTGGAAATGATCTAAAAATTCTTTCTTAATTAAATTACATTTTTCATTAAAAATTTAAACGAAAAATTGTCTCTTTTTTTAAATATTTTCGATTTTTTCATTGGAAAATCTTTGAGTATAAATTTAAACTAAAATATGAATTATTAAAAAAAAATTCTCTGTCAATTGGAATTACGTATTTCATTAATTAAAATAAAAAATACTATTTGAAAATCTTTTAGTTTTTTAAAAATGGAAATACACGAAAAATTCTAACTCATTTGTAATTCATTTGATTTAAAATTTAAACAAATTTAGAAATTATCAAATAGTTCACTCTCAATTGAATTACATCTTTTATTAAATTCAATTCATTTGATATAATTTAAATCATTAAAAATTTAAGCCAAAAATGCTCTCTTTCTTAAACATTTTTTATTTTTTTTTTGATAATTCTTTTGGGTTAAAATTTAAGCTAAAATTGGAAATATTAAACAAATCATTTTTCAATTGAAATTCTTTCAATTAAAAATGTAAATGAAAAATGCTCTTTCTGTTGAAAATCTTTCGGTTTTCCACTTAAATGGCAATGCAAGAAATATTCTATTTTATTCGCACATCATTTGGTATAATATTTATACTAATATGGGAATATTTATAAAAAATCCTTTTTGAACTGGCATAATTTTGCTCAACTGGAATAATTTTGGTTTAAAATTGAAATTAAAATGTGAGTAGTCAAAATATTCATTTGGTTTTAAAACAATATAACTATAGAGATTTGTCAATATGTATTTCATCAGACGAGGCTCTCAAGTTTATCTTAGCCTAGTTGGTAAGTACTAATAGAATACCAAAAAGAAACAGTTTTTATATCCCAGTTTTAAGGATTTTTGTGGTGATAAAACTATGTTAGAAATATTAGAATAAAACAACATTGCGGTCGCGTAATTAAAAAATTTTTAAAAATTAAGTAATTAATGTATAGAAAAAAATTGTTAGAATGAATTTGATGTTTCGAGCTTCGTGGCTTTGTTTGACATAGAAATTCACATGGAAACAATTAAATATTGAACTACATTTTTAAACATTTAAAAAAAATTCTTAATAACAATTTCATTTATTTAAAATGCTGGCAATTAATCAAACCCGGATACTTGGGTGTTATATATTCTATATACAAACCAAAAGTGGTTTTAAATTTAAGCTAATTATTATATTTTTTACCGTATAGAGATTATCGGGCTGCAGACGCTCCAGGCCAAAGTGTGGACTGCGTATATTGCGAATATTGTAGGCACTCTGACTGGCCAGATCCATTACCTCCAGTTCGTAGCTGCAGTTGGGCGTCAGAGTCTGATACGGATTCTTGGCCGGCGGCTGCCAGGAAATTTGAGCCGCTTGGGCGCCCAGAAGTGCCGCCAAATCACGCGGCATGCCCGCCTCCAAGGCCAGCGGCTGACGATGACGTCCCAGTGCCAGCAGTGTCCACTGGGCCTGCTCCTCTTTCAACGGCCAGCTGGATATGGACGCCAGACTGTGCCGCTCCAGCAGCTGCAGTTGTGTGGCATTGACCAGCAGCAGTTGCAGCTGATCGCTGGACAAGACAAAACTTTGCCAGCTGCTGCTGCTGTTGAGCAGTGACAGAGGCCACCTGTGGCTGCCATCGTAGCTCAGCTCCAGCAGTTGGCCATCCTGGGGCAGCAGCACATGTAGCAGCCAACGTTGCGGCTCTAGCACAAAGCGTCCCAGTCCCTTGGCCTGGAAGAGCTGCTCATAATGCTTGGTGTGCACATCGAGGCGCCAGAGAGAGTCCACATCGCGCAGGAAGAGCCAACCATTAAGTGCATCCAGCTCCAGCTGCTGCACATCCATTGGCAGCTTCTCCACCAGCAGCTGCACATTGTCGCCTTCCAGATCGCAGCTAAACAACTTAAATTCCTTACTCTGTCCACTTGACTCCACCGCCATGTAGAGGCGTCGCTGCAGCCAGTCAAGGCTCAGCTTACGTGGCAGCCCCTGGCTGGAGGATTCATTAATATGCAGATGCTTCGCTGTAGTCTCATCTAGGAGCAAGCTGCAAATAGAGAAATTTTAGTAAATGAAGTTTATGAATAAATTAAAGTCACTTAAAAGTGTGCTCACAAATCAATTCAAAATTCGAGTTACTTGATCATTTAGAAATCATTTAGATCTATTTGAATAATAATGAATTAATGCAAATGAAAATGGAAATAATTTTAATTCACAAAAAGTCTTTACAAATCAAATAAAAGTTCGAGTTACTTGATCAATTAGAAGTCATTTTGATCTATTTAAATAATTATGAAATGAATACAAATGCAAATGGATAAAATTTCAATTAACAAAATTCTTAGACTTGGAAATAAAGTATAAGGAAAATTTTTAAGAATTATAAACTACCTCAGAATTAAAAGCCATGTTAAACTATTAATTAAATATACATTAAGTTTTAAAGAATTCAAAAAATTTTCAAAAATTTGTAAGGAATTATTAGACTTGAAAATAATGGATAAAAAATATTTTTATGAATTTTAAATTCCACTATTAATTAAATATAAATGAAATTTAAAAAAATTTAAAAAATTACCAAAAATTTATAAGGAATTATTAGACTTGGAAATGAAGAATAAAAAACCTTTTTATAAATTTTTAACCACCTGAGAAATAAAAGCCTTGTTATACTATTAATAAAAATTATATATAAAATTTTAAAAAATTCAAAAAAAATTCCAAAAATTTTCAAAATTTGTAAGCAGTTAGTTAAACATTGAAAAGTAAAAAAAAAAAAAAAATTCAGATTTAAATTAGATTATAGCTCAAACCGTGATCAAAAGCATATTCAGTATAAAAATTGAAGTGGAAAAAAAATTTAAAATAATTATATTTTCAGATTTAAGTGCCAAATCGATATAGAGATAAAAGGCTAAAACGACATACTATATGAAAATTAAATTAAATATGTTTAGCAAAATTATGAGGGTTGAAATTCTGGGAAAATATATAAAATATATAAAAAAAAAATATTAAACAATAGATATTAAATATATGAGTATTAAACTCCACAGCTGATGAACAGGACGCTGTGAAAAATCCCTGATGACAAATTTCGAAGAAGTTCGAAATATATCGGATTGAGTATTGAAGAAACAACTAGAGTTTTATTTAAAAACATAATTTGACCTCGAGCCGATTAAACTAAACAAAGGTCACAAAAAATCACAACATAAATATTTAACTTAATTAATTGAAAACACTGTTATAATGGGGAAGAAAATACCTAAAAAAAAACCTCAAGGTGATGTCCATGGATCGAAAGATCGCTGGGATGGCGTCTCTGTAGAAAAGTTGAATGATAAATCATGCTAGAGGTCAAACCATAATTATTAACATTCTATATGAAGAGGGATAGTTCCCATAATAAACGTTCTCTCTTAACAATTCCCAATACATTATCCAAACAAATCCAATTTTCAAACGTATTCCTTTTCTACTGCTAGCTGCTCTCACTTAAGAACTTTAATATGGATGCACTTGCGCTAACCTATGCAGCTCTCCCTTGGCATCCAAAATCCACAGACGCTGCTCACGTTTCGACCAGGCAAAATCGCTTATTGTCGTTTGGTTGGCGTTATAGAGAACTCGTGTATCGCCTGCCGGCTCCAATGACTGCCAAATGATGGTTTGCTGATTGGCTAGAAGAACGCTCTGTAGCTGTTCCGACTCCACTGGTGCCTTAGTCACAATGCTGGCCACAGCTGGAGGTCCTTCACCCTGCTTATTGATCATTGTGAGAGCCACAGTGTAGTTAATCAACGGCTGCAGCTGAGCAATGATGCAACTGCCACGCTGTGCGGGCAGCAACTACAAAATCAAATGCAGAAATTAGACAATTTCAAGTTGAAGTTGCAACAACTTACCTGCTCGCGGCTGCTATTATTGGAACTGGTCAGTAGTAGGCGATAGCCTTCAATTGGCGCATTACTAAAGTGTCCTGGACGCCAATGCACGGCCACATGACTGTCATCCATCGCCAGCAGGGCATCGATAATCGGTGCAGAGATTGGTGCACCCTCCATGGGCGTTTGATAGACGGATGTGGCGGGCGAATACAACACATCCTCGCTCCTTTCCCCAAAAGGCAACTCAAAGCGAAACTGTTAAAGCATTAAGATAATAAATTTGCATTTGGATTCATTTGTTAAGCAGTTAAAATTGTATTTATAAGTTCAAGTCATTTGAATGTATTTTAAATTGTCAAGTCTTTCAAGCCTTTTTTTTAACAGACTTAATTTTGTTATTATTGTTTGTTAAGTTTAATTTAAGTTGTTGGAAAGTAACAGTGAGATTAAATGATAAAATAAAAAAAAAAAAAATCAAGACTTTTACCCTCGCTTACTCAACTTGCAAGCTTTCAAGTACAAAGAAAAAGCTTGAATTGCTTGACATAGCAAGCAAGTAACTCGATAAGACTGCTTCAATCATTTAAGTGTTTTCGTATACAGTAAAATATAATAGATTGATATTAAAACTTTATGATATTTATTTTATACTTTTTTGGTATTAAATTAAAAATTTCTTCATAACTAGTTTAATTTTTCTATACCAATCTTTAACTTAAATACAAAAAATTTTAATTTTTTTACATTGTCCATTTTATTGGCTATAATCTGTATATAAATTGAAGCTGCAGTTTTTTTAGGTACTGAAAAACATTTTATTTTGTAACATAACCTAAAAAAATATAGCTTTTTTTTTGGGGCTTCTCAGAATAGGTTTTAAAATTTGCAGAGCCTTTAAAGTTAAATTTGAGTAAGCATAAAATATTTAAGTGGTATTTATTTATAAGATTTGATAAGATTTAGTCGTAAATGTGGCTCCTTTATTGTAGAATGTTTCATAAATACAATTTAAAAGGTATTTATAAGATCGACAATAAAACTCTGCTTAATTTGGTTCCAAGCGATTTTAATAGCTTCAATAAACAATTGCTAATCGATTTATTTCTCGTGAACCTATTGTATTAGGCCAATAAAATTAGGTATTTTTAAAGAGCATTTAAATGAAATATTTTTCAAAAAGTGGATCTTCAATTTATGTACAAGTTATAGCCAATAAAGTGGATAATATAAAAAATGTAGACCAACTTGACAAGCACTTATAGTTTACTAGACAAAGTCAAATTTGTGAGTAAAAAAATATTTAACATATTCAAGTAATGCATTTAAATTTTTATATTACATTATTTTTTTTTACTCTAAATATTAAATTTACCTTATAGCGTGTATAAGGCATTAGTGCCTCCAGAATCTCACACACATAATACTCATCGCAATCGAAATCAGCCAGATTATGCCAGGCATCTGATTGTGATTGCTGTTCAACTGTATCCGTCTCCAAATCCACTTGCTGATATTGTATATTAAAGGGACGACTTGACAAATAGTTTTCTGGAAACTGCATGGCCCACTTAATGGTCAGACTGGGCGTTTCACCTGGCATCTCCACAATCTGCGGCTGAGTTGTCTCTACCAGTTGAGCCATGGCCAATCGCTGCAGATGCCAATAATCACGTTGTGCCATCTCACAGGCTCCAATGCAGGGCATATCATATGGATAGAACTGTGTGGAGGCCTGAAAAAGTAAAAGTTAATAAATTAACAGGTTAATAGATTAATATAAAGGGTATAATCTCACTTACACAGGCCTCCTCACAGGGCTCAATCTCCTTCAAAGCTCGATACCATTGCGCACAGCCTTTGGTACACTGTAAAAGGATTTTAAATCGAATTAATAGTTCTTTTTTAGGATTATAATATATACTATTTGGGTAGATATTAGATTCGACATTGGGAAGCTAAAAAAGTAGAAGGTAAAAATACAGCTGCTTAGATAAATATTAATTTCTGGGATATTGAATAAGTTCTTTTATAGCCTTTTTACACTAGGCAGCATTCAGCATTTTTGACAAATGTTGATAAATTCTGTGTAAATGCGACTTTTTTATTTTTTGGTTTTTTTTTTTTTTTTTTTTTTAAACCATGTCATAATACTGCATTTAAAATAAATGCAACATTTTGAACAAAGTCGCATTCACGATTTTATCGATGATTGCAAATTTTAAATCGATAATACCATTTTTTGAGTCTGGTAACCTTGAAATATTGCTTGAAATTTTGCTATAGTATGGCTTGAAATTCCCCTTCTCTTTTTGTAATATTAACAATAAATTAACGTTCTAATATTCAACAAAAATTCATTATTATTAGCATTTCATTATTTATTTTAGCTTACATTTCGTAAAAGCCAAATTCAATCAGCTGTGTATGCATATGTATAAGTACACACATATGACAAATCAAAGCAAAAAACAGCTGATCAAATGCTGAAATGTGTAGTGTAAACATTAAGCAAATGCCAAACGCAAATTGTAGTGTAAAAAGGCGATAAGTATCGAAGTTTTATAAAGCGAATGATAAAAAAACGATAAACAATTTTTTCTATATTAACTAATTTTTTAACCGTATTTTCATATGGCAGTTATATGATGTAGTAGTCCGATTTTGATCAGATTGTACAAAATCATCATTCTACATCGAAAGATTTTTCTTTTTTTTTTGCTTTTACTTTATTTTTTGAATTTTCTCTGTTGAGTTTGGTTTTGTTATCTGATGATTTAATCATAATGTAGTTATAATAATGTCATCAAATCTCCCAAATGTATTAGGAAAGGTCTTTTATAATTTTTCGTTATTTTTCTACTCTCCGCTGATATTTATTTTTATTAAAGCATGGATTTCCTCTAAAAATGATGATGATAGACAGACAGTCAGACGGACAGCTCTTTATCAACTCACTCATTTAATAGTTCTCAGTACTCCTGGGAAAAAAATATATATTTTTTTGTTTGAACAAGGCGCAAAAATAAAGGAATTTCGACGAAAAGCGAATTTTTTGATCTGCCTAAATACAGTATTAGAGTATTATATAGAATTAAATGCTTAGCAATCAATTAATTTCACAGTGCAAGTTTTTTTTTCTCACAAAAAAAAATACATTCCTGGAAATTTTAAATCGCACAGTATCATGAATTTTTTTAAATAAAATAAATAAACCTAACCAAACCAAAATAAACAGAAATTATGGGGAGAAACTTATCAGAAATTACAATGTTCTATATAGTTAGCTTTTGAATTTTATTATTACAAAATATTCCACATTCGATTGTTATAAATTATTCAATAAAACAAAATTTTGTGTGTATATAAATTCAAGTGAGTTCTCTACAGGCTAAGCTTAATCCTTACTAAAACTGAGACAATTAACAGCTTAATAAATCACAGATGGATTGCTGGAAGACAAGAATTATCCAAAATATCAAGAATATTGCTGACAAAACTCTAGAAAATACACAGAAACGAATGCAATTACTATTTGATGGCTATCAAAGCTGTCTGGAACTTGAATACGATTGGGCCAGGCTAACACACTTTGAGTTTGTCTGCAACTAAGGAAATGTATCTGTAGCTGTAGTTGTATCTGTATCTGTAGTTGTGCCATCAAAGGATACTCTGGCTCTAACTCTGACTCTGAGTCTGGTTCTGAGCCTGGTAACTCAATCACATCAAAGCGAGCACATTGTACTCGCATCTGGATTGTGGTTAATGCGATTCCAGGTCAAAATACAAAACAAGTTTCAGCTTGGCATATCAAATGTTTTTTGCTTGTTAACAAGTGGTTGATACTCTTATAAAGGTTATGCTGATATTAGCAAACATTTTGTGTGTGAACTTTTAATTTCAATTCTTGTAGAAGGAAAATTTTGTGCATGGCCAAAATTTTTAAATATCAATAATTTTTTTTCTTCTTTAATTTAAAAAATAAGTAGGACGTATTCATTTTAATTTACTTTCTTCATTTAATTTAAAAAATCAAGTACTTGGAGCAACATTATGGAAAAGATGACTAAAACAATGTGATCTTTATAGAATAATCTATCCTTACATTTTTTTATTTTATTTTTTTTTGTATTTTTTTTTTTATTTTTTTTGTATTTTTTTTTTTATTTTTTTTTTTATTTTTTTTTTATTTTTTTTTATTTTTTTTTGTATTTTTTTTTTTATTTTTATTTTTTTTTTTTTAATTATTCCTTTTAATATTTGAGTTTTTCATATAGTGTAAATCAGCTTAATGTTCAGAAATCCGATTACGACTATTTAATGAGCTAAATGGTAAGGTTAGTATTTATTTTCAATTATTAAACCACGATAAACCTAAAAAAAATAATTATAAAATTTAAAAAAAAATTGCAATATCAAAAAGTAAATTTTTTTATTTTCTTTTTAGCCCTATTAGTGAGAAAAAATATCAACCTTTCGACACTTAGCTATAAAAATGGCATTGGAAAATTTTCAGTTTTATTTTTGAGTAAAAAAAATTAAACTCAATTAATAACGATTATTTTTGAATTTTATTTCTTATTAGTAGACCTCGAATTTTGCATATATTTCGCATATATCTTGCATATATTTTAAAATTGGTTACATTTAAACGATAACACATCTAGATACAAAATTAAATAAAAATCTGATGAAAAACAAACCAAATAAAAACAACAAAAATTGGCAAAATCCGATGTCAACTTATTACTCAAAAAAAATGTATATATTTTTGCTTTATTTGTTTTATTTAAAACTCCAAAATAAATTTTAAATCTTAATTTATATAGAAAAAAACTCAAAAATAATTGCGGACATGTTTTTTAATTAAATAATTATATGTAAAATGGGTCACGGATTTCGAAAAAAAAATATTAAGAAAATTGGTTACCGGGTCGTTTTTAAGATAATTAAAAAAATCTAGATTTTTTTCGACTGTTTAAAAATGTTGCTTTGGTTAAGTAAAAATAACTACAAACATATTTAAATTATATTAGAGATAATTATGTATTATGTATATGAAAATATAATAAACTTGTCTATCAATCCGTCAAACAATAATCTTAAATTATTTTATTTGTTCAGAAGTTATTAGAGAATTAAATGGAAATTTTGCATTAAAAATATGCCCATTTTAAAAAAAAAGCTATTTTTTGTGCCATTTTTTCTAAAAAAAAAAAAAAATTAGAATTTTTATTTCTTGTATAACTCGGAGAATTGAGTTTTTATTTCTTGTTTAACTCGGAATTTTTTTTCAAAATTGTTGCCTAGTGTAATCGTTATTTGCGGTTCCTGGTATTTTCTACTAAATGAAGTAGATATCTGAACGTTCAGTTGAATCTATATAACACTTTATTATTAACTAAAAACCTAATTAATTTATCAGTTATTGCTAGTTAAATCTAACTCTATATACAGTTTACTTTGATTAATCAAAAAATCGCATTAATGAAAACAAAATGATAAAAATGGTATAAAAAAAATAAAGCTGCCCAAAGAAAACTAATGTAAAAAAAAAAAATAATGTATTAATATTTAGCTTGATAGAAGATAAAATGTATTAAGAAGTCTTAAGCTTAGAATAGATAGAAGATAAAATGTATTAATTAGTCTTGAGCTTACTTAATACATTTGATCTTCCATCAAACTAAATATTAATACATTATTTTATTTTTTACATTAATTTTCTTTTGGCAGCTTTATTTTTACATTTTATTTTTTATCAAACTAAATATTACTACATTATTTATTTATTTTTTTTGTTCATTTATATTCTTTTAGCAGCTTTATTTCTATGCCACGTTTATCATTTTGTTGCAAATGTTATGCTAAAATATTTTAAATTAACTTTTAGGCTATCTCCAACATAAACCTGTTCTGCAAGAGTATTTCAACTTCGTTAAACAATAAAAAAAAATCGCTTCTCTCGTTGTTTTCATTCCATTTGTAAGGGTCTCTGGATTTGACTGTTTCGATTTCTGGGAACTTTTTGAGTTTTTAGCTTTGGGGTCAGTCGTCGTCAAGTTGTCTGGCTGAGTTCAAAGAAGGTTTTAAGTTACGCGACTTTGTGGCTTTATTTTTTTTGTTATTTTTTTTGGGGAGGTTTGGCTAAAACACTTGATATCATTTCAACTTACGCGTGTTTTATAGCACTTGTCACTGTTGTCAGCCTTTTCACATTTAATGCCAAACTCGTCCAGAAACAGATCCTCCTGGAAAAGTCAAGTTGAAATCAATTAGTAACGGAAGTGCTGCAAATACTGTGGGAATATTTTAAGGGCAATGTCAGTTTAATTAAATACAAAAATAATTAAGTTATGCTGGGCATAGCTATAAAAATAAATATTCAGTTTATTCAGTATTTTAACAATTTCCGAGAATATTCGCGCATATTTATATTGTTTATTTATAAACCAATTATTAAATGAGCTTAACTCAAAAACAAGTTTTTTGCGTTCGGCACGTGATCGATCGAATACACAAAAGATCTTCAAATAAATGATAAATAATTCAAATTAAATCTATTGAGTGAAAGAGAGATACAAAGTAAAAACCTTAACGAAGGTTAACAGCTAGAGATTTGCATAAAACAAATGAAGAAGAAGCCTTAAAACTAGGTTGCCATCTAATATATGGCATAAAAGATGCTAAAATATGTAATTATTAAAGTTGAGAATTAGCAAAAGACTAAATAGGCATTTATTTATTAAATAAAAATATCTTTAGTAAATACTCTGTACATTTGTTTTTATATACACAGTTTGTTTATATATTTTTTATTTATTACAAACATATAAACGATATTTGGCGATCCCCCTATGCCTTAAAATTAAATATAAAAAGAAATAAAAAAAATAAAAAAAAAACATATTTAACTACACTTATATTTTACTCAAAAAGCTGTCTTTGAATTAATTCGAAATCAAAAAATAATATGTTACTGAAATTGATATTTTAAGTAAATATTTATATTAACTGTAAATATAGCAATAAACAATAAAAGCAAAAAAAAAGAATCGTGGCATATATTTCCAAGAAAAAAATATCAGAAAGTTCTATAAATTTTTTTCAAAAAGCTAATATTTATTATTTTCCAAATTAAGAATAAGAATATTAAGCAAAAAGAAAATTTTTTTCAAAATAATTAATATTTATTAAATTGTGAAAATCTAGCTGGATTGACGTTATTTTTGGAATTTAAAAAAATTAAAATATAATATATATAAGATATTTTTTTCAAATTCCAAAAATTACGTCAATCCAGCTAGATTTCCACAATTTAACAAATGATACGTCACTAAAAAACCTTGCCAATTTTAGTAAATATTTATTTATTTTAAAAACTTATAATATTTTCTTATAATAGTGAACAAAATAAATATATCAAATTATTGGTTTATAATTGAAATTTAGGCAAAAAAAAAACTTTTCCCGTTAAAATACAAAATTTTATAAGCAAAAGAAAAGTTATAAATAAATACATTAATAAATAAATTTTTATTCAGATCGCAAAGCTATAAAAAAATATATAATTTTTTTTTTTATTTGGCTATAATTAAATAAAACTTATATGTGTGTACATTATATGGTTAAAGATGCCTTTATATACATATGAATTTTTTTTATAACCTCATTTTACCTTCCACTTACAATTCTCAAGTAGTTTTAGCGTACGAGTGGTGCGTTGAATTTTATTAATTTTTTTTATTTAACAATATTAAGAATTGCAATTGAAATAATTTAATCGAAGATTCTCAATGGTCAAGTCGCAGATTAAATGTTAAAAGAACGGCCGAGAAAATTACTTATTCAATTCAATTAAATTTTATTTACTTTAATGTTATAATTAGGATTTACAAGTGTGGTAATAAAATATTGTACATAAAGAATACAGGCGACTAAGCCTAAAATTTACTTATACATTTCTTTGAGAATATAGAACGCAGTGAAATATTTCCAAGCTGAATGCCGGACTCCAGTATACCCTGTACTTAAACACAAGTGTTACAAACAAAGTCAAATAATGCCGAATTTAATTTAAGGGGTTTGTTGATATTTAAAAGTTGCATTTTGTTTGAATTTAAATAAAATAAAAAAAAACATCAAATAGAATTTTATGTCGGAATTTTTATTATAAGTTGAAAGGACAATATTGGATATTTACTTTTTAAATATAATTTCATTTAAATGTTAGCCAGGACTACACTATATTTAGGCCATAAGGGTAGTACAGTTTTTGTTCCTTTTTTCCAAAATAAAAAATACAAATTGGCAAATTACAGAAAAGTAAAACATTTCTGGCTTAATAGATACAAAATTGAAGCATTTGCGCCGATAGAAGCTCAAAGAAATTTATTTCTTTAAAAATGCATTCAAATTTTAAACAAAATGTTCAACAATTTAAGACTTTAACTAAACAAATTATGCAGTTAAGTAACACTATACTAGTTAGTTATTTAGCCAGCACTAATCACTACACATAACATATCATATTCCAATTATCTAGCTATTAATAAATCCTAACAAAACACACACAGACAGAGGCACTTTCCAAATGCTCAAATTACAGTCTTTAAAATCGCTAATTGTATATATATATGTATATACAGTGTCTGAGTAAAGTATTCGCAATTAAATAGTTCAGGAAATACTAATTTCAGGGCCAGTGTTAGCTATGGAGATGTGGGATTGAGTTTGGGGTTTGGGAAATTTGTTGTCTAGTCGCTGTCTGTGCTACGCCCTATTGCATGCAGCTTTTACTATATTCATTCATTCATTCATTCAATCAATCAGTCAATCAACTAGTCATTCAGTCAATCCATCATCTACACACACACTCAAACAAACTTTTCTTGAATGTTTCCATTTTATATACAATATTTTATATTTTTTTTCGCACACGCGTCAATTTAATTTAGAATTCTACGTAATATTTTATTAATTTAGCTTGATTGGCTTTTCACAAACAGAAACATGGCTCTGCATGTGTGTGTAGGGTGTGTGTGTGGTGTGTGTGTGTGGCGACTTGAAGCATTGCTCGACCAGAGCAAGATGAGAGAGGAGAGACGGAGGCTGAGGCTGAGGGTTTGTCAGCTAATTGGCATTGGGGGGGTTTTCATGTCGTCATTGCGCGTCTTTTGTTGTACAATTTCTATTACATTAACTGACACACACACACACAACACACACACACACACACACACCACACACACACACATATATACAACTGCTGGTGTGTGTTATTGACACCATTTGTTGTTGCAGCGGCCAAATAAATTGGCTCAACATTTTGCAAAGAACAACATCATCAACATCAACATCATCATCATCATCATCATGAATGATTCTTTTGTAGAATCGAGCACTTTGGACACATTTCCAGATGTTTGCGGCGCAATCCAGCTTGAGAACATGACACAAACAATATAGAGTGTCAATAAATTAAACTAAAAATATATATATTTATCAGAATATTATAAAGTAGCAGGAACAAGCAGCTTAGGGATATTTAAAAATATAACAAACTGGGTTAAAAGTTTCTTAACTCAATTCTCTCTTTCCAAAGGTCTCTAATTTTGATAAAGTTTATTTAACTTATAGTACTATATCACATTATAAAATTTAACTTCAGATAAAATTGTAATAATTTGCGCTGATGTCTCTTAATCCCAATTACGCTGACGAACATCAGCGCCTACACAAAATCGCTGATCATAAAAACACTTTTGTGCTGATAATCAGTTAAACTTAAAGTAATTGATAAACAGCATGATTTTTAAATAACAAAATTGTGTCAATACAATTTGTAATGAACACAAATAAGTGTTGATACATGTGTGCTGACAGTCAGCTTCGAAATCATTACATTGTCAGTCAGCAGATTGTCTAATTAGACTTTTATAATTTATAACTTATAAATTATAAGTTTGCTATTTATAAGTTTGATAACTCCAGAAAAATATTATTACTAGAAAAACTTATTTTTTATTTTTATCGATAACTCATATAAAAGCTTTAAGATATAGTTCTCTTCTTTAGATATAGATCTCTGTCAAAATTACTACATATATTGCTGAGTTTGATTGCGATATCTTTAAATAACAAATTTTTAAACTATTGTTGCTATAACAATTATAATTTAAAGAATTTGTAAATAGAGTTCGCATAAAAACAGACAATCTAACACTTCTCTATATACTAGCTCAATCCGGCATGCGTTGCTACGTTCCGCTTCAAAACTAATATAAATTAAATAAATAAAATAGAAAAAAAAAACGAACCATATTCTTCAATATCACTATTATTGTAGCCTACTACGCCATCTAATATGCTCCAGCTGAGATTTTCATATAATTTTCAAATGCATTTTCCACCCACTTTCCGATATTTTTTTGATAAATTTTTTCCAGAGTGTCAACCTACGATATAATAGAAAGCTACAGTAAAAATTTCAAGTTTCTAGGGTCTACCGTTTGGCCTGCTCGTGAGTCGCCCATCAGTCAGGTTAAACAGTTTTGAATTTATATAGATATACTTTAGGAAAAGGCTTATAAGCCTCCCTCAATGCATAACACATTTCCTGAGAAATTTATAGTATACTCTTTAAAACATAAATAAACCTACAGAGCTTTTAATTAAAAAAAATGAATATTTTTTCCCAAAATTCACTTTAAACCTTCAAAACTGCGTAGACTCGTTTAATATTACAACAAACTTGTGTTAAAAAAAAGCAAAAACCTCAACACTAACAAGCCCAAAATCCCATTTAGAGATGAATTTGATTTTTGTATTAGGTTCTTGGATGTTGCAAATGCAGTCTGTAGCTGCAACTCAACCAATTAGAGCATTCAACCATCCGATGAGCAACAATTTACTGTACATACACACACACTCTGGATAAGAGAGATAGTATGTTTGTATCTCAATCTCAGTCTCGGAGTCTCGGAGTCTCCGAGTCTCAGTTTCAATCCCAGTCCGCCCAGTATTTACAGCAATTAAGCAGCCGGACTACTGCCAGCCTGATTAGTTTTAATTGAGTCACTGACATGGAGATGGAATTGAAAATTGGGAATGTGATGATTGTAAATGTGAATGTGGTAATGGTACTGAGAATCTCTATTTAAATAGCATCAAGTTGCATATTAACTAGGCATGCAATTAGCACTCCAGCTATGTTATGAAAGTTCTATTACATAATGAATTGTTTAAAGATGAAAGGCATTTAAAATAATCATATTTTATACGATGATAGATAAAATAATATAATAATAGATATAGAATTTATATAAAATATAAAAAACTCATCACATAATCAGTTTCAACGTTGCAATTTTATTTCCGATTGCACGCTTTGTTGCTTATCGATAATGTAGATCGATAACGCGCTGGAACAATGTGTTAGAGAGAGAGAGAGAGCGAGACGACAGAACAATAGCCAAAGCTGACTGTTATAAAACTCTATACAGCGGCGCCATCTATTGTCCAGTAGCATGCAATTGACAAAACCAAACAATACACATAAAAGAAAACAACAACAAAATGCTCTAAATAACAAATGCAACAAAAACAAAAAACAAAAACACTAAAACTGAAAATTAACAAAAATCATTGAAAAAAATATGAAAACAAAAGTAAAAAGCACTTATATACAATTTTTTAATTATAACTGCTGCGGCTGCTGGTGCGTCGAGTTAACTGGAAAACTAATTAAAAGCAGCGCGACAATATCTATTATGGTGTGTGTACACACATACATATATATATATATATATATACTATGTATATATATAGTATATAAAAGATGATGTTACTTTATTTTTTGGGGCGCAAACAATTAATAAATAAACAGCTTAAACAATAAGCTTAAGACATGATCCCAAGTCGTGGGACATTGCAGATGATTTAGTATTTGTTAATGAATTTAAACAGAGGGATTAGTTGGGGCTTTTATTTGAGGGTGATAGCCCTGTGCTAGTTCTGATAAGCTAGAGCTAGAGTTAGAAAACAAAAAATTTTTGAATGCCGTTACGTGACAATCGTACGCCTAAAAATTTTTGAAAAGTATTTTTTATATCTGATTAGTAATTCAACTGCACTAAAGTTAGTAAAAGAGATGAAAACATTCGAGCTTTCCGATTAAAAGATATAAGCAAAAATAGGAGATGACGTGACGTTACAAAAATAGAAGTCGGTTTGCAACTTGAAGTTGTAAAAGCGCAAAACTGTGCGAAGTGTGCAAGTTTTTTTTTATAAATCTATTTTTAATATGATTTGGAATAATGTAAGTTAATTTTGCAGGCTATTTAATTTAAAACTATTTTCCAGCTTTTTTTTACAAGCCTTAGTATGCACCGTGACGTTACATGACGTGGCGTTACTAAAATTCCCATGGTATATTTTTAAGTTATAATCGGCTTTTGCATCATAACACTAAGAAAAGTTAATTTTAAAAAAAATTAAAAGCTATTTTTAGCTCTTAGAAAAGCAAAAAATTTACCAAAACATAATTTTTAACTTTAAAGCACGATAATTCTTCAATGCAAGCTATTTTAATTAAAATTTACTTTCCTGATTTTTTACAAGCCTTAGTATACACCGTGACGTAACATGACGTGACGTTACATGACGTGACGTAACATGACGTGACGTTACATGAGGTGGCGTTACTTTTATTTGCATGTTATATTTTAAAGTTATATTAGCCCTTTGCATCAATCTGTCAAATCAAAGTTTATTTTGAAGAGAATATGCTCGCAAAAATTCACAAAATTTATCAAAACATGATTTTCAACTTTAAAGCACGATAACTCTTCAATGCAACTGAAAAAAGTTTTGAGCTCCTTAACTCAATAAACATTGTACATTTCCCTTTACAATTAAGAAAATATTGTTTGACATTTTTAATTTTTCGATTACGGTGGACCTATCTGCGGAAATGCCCATATCATTTTCAACCAGAGTTAGTTCCTTGCCAGCTAACACCTCCAATATTAGAAGCATGGGATAAAAAATTAAATTAAAATATTTTTTTTTTTTAATTATGTTGGTTTCCTTTATTTTATATTTTATTTCCCACCATTAGAAATTCTCATCGTTTAATAAACAAATAAATAGAAATAAAAACAATTAAATGAATAAAAACTGCATTCATTTCTAGCTGGCGCCAGCTAGCGGCAGTTTGCGGCAACATGCAGGAGGAGAGAGAGGTTCATCATAAAGAAATGCAATTCTGGAAACTTATAGAAAAACTGAGAATCCCACACACATCCAATTTGTACAATATATATATATATATATATATATATATATATATATAAAGTAAATACACTGCAAATTGCCATAAAGCGAAGGTAACCTAAATATTTGCAATCCCAGATACAAATACATAGATACAAGACTGCAAAGATACAGATACAGAAGCTATTGCAGTCGCATAGTATGATAATAGAGACTCGTTATGGAACTGTGTCGCAAATTTAAGTGTTTGTTTGACATGACAAGCGCATAGAGCTCACGGCCTATAATCACAAAACTTGACAATAGACATTACACGGGTTATATATATGATTGGGGTTTTGAAACAATTTTAAATTAGAGCTAAACATATAACAACTTAGTTAACTATCGAGCATAGAGATATTATATTAGTCGATCTATTTTTTGTTATAATTGCAATGATTATTTTACTATTGATATAATTAATTCTGGTAAGAATAAGAAACCTTTTGAACTGTATAAAATAACATTCAATTTTTTTGGATTCTTTCTTTTTTTTTTTAACAAACATTTTTAGTATTTGTCACGTACAAGAGAATTGTGAATGAATTGTGAATGAATTGTCGTACTGCTGAGCTAAGCATAAATTGTTTAAACATTTAACTTTCAAATAAAAAAGTCTAAAATAAACTTCTGACAAAAAAAATGTTATTTACCTTCAACAGAACTCAATGTGTCAATAAAAATTTCTGACAAATTTAAGAAAAACAAGAAAGAAATCTTTATCTTTCGCCGAAGCTATATACCCTTGCAATGGTTTTCTAAGAAAATTTTGAATACTCAAACGATTGTTCCTATTGCAGCTATATGCTATATCATTCCGATTTTATTTAAACTTTATCAGATAGTACACAACAAATTTCTAAATCGTTAAAGTGAGCTTGGTTCTGATATCTTGAAAATTAAAATAGTTTTGCATAGAAGAATTTATTTTTCATCCAACTATTCCTATGGCAGCTATATGATATAGTGTTCTGATTTTAATAAAAATTTGTTCAGATTATACAAATTATAATTCTACATGGAACTGTTGAGTTTTACTTTGATATCTTGAAAAACAAAAATGTTTTTCATACAAGCACTTTTCACACAATTTTTTCTAAGAAACTATAATATATAGTGCTCCGATTTTGATGAAACTAAGTCAGATTGTTGAGATTAGAGTACTACTTAGGACATACCAACAAGAAAATGCAACATATTCATACTTTTCGAGTGTTAATATCGGGATTTAACTCAAAAAATGGCAAATTTTTGAATTGGACCTGGCGGATTTGAAGTATTTATGAGTCTGTTAAGTTGTATTTATATAAAACAATGCTCTTTGACGCTTTTCAGCTAACATCGGCTTTAAGATAACTGAATAATCTGAAAAGCCTATATGACCCAATTCAAAGTCGAAAATACGAGGTAGGGGAGGTTCGAAACACTACTGAAATCCCCCTTAATATATTAAATTTCATAATTGACCATTAAAAATAATTTTTTTCCAGACGAAAATAAATTTATATCGATTTTTAGTCAAATGCGCTATTTAAACAACATTTTTTGCAGTATTTTTATATAAATACCAAATTCTTGAATTGTGCTGAACATATTCAAATAATTTTAATTTTGTATTATAGACAATAATTTGTTTTCTTAATACAGACTAATAACTTTCTTTTATCTCATATGGATTAAAAAAATATGAGCAATAGAAGCTAAGTTTGCCCTGGTGTGCTATTCATATGAAACGCAGTGTATATACTTTATGGGGTCGCAGACGTCTCTTTTTTTGCATTACACATTTTGTGACAAAATTATAATACTCTTTTGCAAGGGTATTAAAAATTAAAGACAGCATGAAAAGTTTATAGAACAAATAAATAAATAATTGGGGATCAGTCAGCATTAATGGTAAATTACTTATAAGAACAGATTTTAAATGGAAACATAAAGAAAAAAGAATGCAATTGTCGAGTATACAAGACAACGGTATACCCTTTATTCAATCGAAAATACAAACATAGAAAAAAAATTCATTTTTGTCATTAGGGAATTCAAATCAGGGAAAAAATCTGTTTCAGCGCTACTGAAAAATGAGATTTCAATTTCATCGTTCTTAACTTTCTCAATTTTTAATTTGCAAATTGAAAATTTAAAATAAAATTTATTTCGTGATATCTAGATCCAATATTTAATATTATTGTATACTAGAACATCCCGGCGTGCGTTGCTACGTTAACGCTCCTGTTTAAAAAAAAAATGAAATAGAATAATGAATAATTTAATCCTATTCTAAAATCTATTCTTTTATTGTAGCTTACTGCGCCACCTGAATGCTCCAGCTGAGATTTTCATAGAATTTTAAAATGCATTTTCCACCCACTTTCCGATATTTTTAATAATATTACTCCAGAGTGCCAACCTCAATTCTTAATTTGCAAATTAAAAAATTTTAAATAAAATTGTTCTATAACAAACTAGAAACAAAAAATTTTAATTTTTTAGTTGAACATATTTTTATATGCTTTACTTAATAAAAACTGGTAAAATTTACAACACAAAAAATAAAATATTTAATTTGCAAATTGGAAGTTTAAAATAAAATTTTTGTAAGCTACATGGAAAATGTGTTGTAACTTTTACCCCCTATTTACTTAGTACAGGGTATAAAAATACGTACAACTATTTTATTTAAATTATTTAATTTTATATTGTGTTATTTAGGCAATAAAATTTGCAAAATCTACCAGATCTAACAATAAATCTTTTAATTATATTCGTGTATAATCTCAAATTTTGGAAATTTCAAAAATTCATTTAATTATAATTTTTTTATTATTAATTATAATATTCCCCAAATGCCATTGTAAACTGCATTTTATTAGAATTTTTTTATTATTAATTATAATATTCCCCAAATGCCAACTTAAACTGCTTCAACAAAGTCATTTTCTAAACTCCAATTGTATTAAAAATCCACAAATCTAAAGTATATTTAATATATATTATATATTTAATATATATTATATATTTAATATATATTATATATTTAATATATATTTAATATAAATTTAACTAAATTTTAAATAAAGCAACGAAAATTTCGCTTACATTTAAATTCTTTTAGCCACACATAATTCAATTTCCAAGTTAAAAGCGAACAAAATATGAAGGGTAAAAATGTGGATTAGAGAACATTGGTTAAAAAGGACTTGGTTGTAGTAGTAGTTGCCTCCCCCACCGACTCCTTTAGAGTCCTTTTTCCTTTACTCACCTCCACAATGCAACGTTGCACACAGTCGCGTGTAACGCGCTCCAGGACGATGCGCTCATCGATGCCCGTTTGTGAATCCTTTTCGTGTTGTTCCTGCTGCTGCTGTTCCTGCTGCTGCTGCTTGTGGTCAGTCTGTGGTCGCATCCTTGCCACACTGCTGATGGCAATGCCCTCGGCCAGTGTGGGTGGCGCCGCACCAACATGTTTATTCCAAACGGCCACCTTCTCCACCACATCGCTGTCCAGCATGGGACGCATGGGCGGCATCTCACGACCAAGCAGCGTAAAGTTCAACTGATGCTGCTGCTGCTCGGCATGGGAGCGACAAACGTCACAGCACAGGGAGAGCAGCAAAAGCATTAGAAGATTGACAATCAGTATGGTCGAGATGCCGCCACCACCCAGACCCTGACCCGTGCCCGACCAGAACTGGCCATTGCCCAGCTGACGTCCCAGACGCTGCAGCTGCTGGCGCAGTCCAATAGCATGGGATTTGGAACTGGAGCTGGAGCTGGAACTGGAGCGTGTTGTGCACTGTTTGAGGCAGTCGGGATTGATGTGCGTTGTGGACATTTTGGTGTTGACATTTACAGCGATTTTAACATTAAAACTAAAGCTTAAACGTTTCGGTTGTTCTGTTGGTTGTTGTTGTTGTGGTGGTTGTTGTTGTTGTTGTTGTTGTAGATCATGTTGTTGTTGTTGCTGTTGTTGTTGTGCTGCATTTTGTCGCCAAAACATAGTCAACACTTGAGGCACAGCAAAATAAAAAAAACAAAAAAAAAAGCTCGAAAGTCTTTTGGGCTTTTGCCGGGCGGGCGAGTGTGTGTATATTTGTTGTGTGTGCCCCGTGTGTGTGTGTGTGCTTCTGGGCTGGTTTCTACTTAATTTCTGGTCGTTTGATATTTTTTTATATATTTTTATTTTTATTTTTTTGTTGCTGTTTTTGAAGAAGCTTCGCTTTTTTGCATTTACATTTTAGCGACACAATTTTTTTTTTTTGCTGAAAAATTAAATCAAATTCGTAAAATTCGTAAAACGCGTCGACTTTTTGTAGCTTGTAAAGTGCATAAGTTGATTTCCATATTATGTAAATTTCAAAATAACAGCAGAACAATATACAAAACCTCAAAACAATAATAAACTAAAGCAATTGCTTTGAAAAGGTTCAATGTACCGATTTAAGGTGACCCTATGACGACAGACTCTATAGAAAATACACACAAAAATTAAACCATATTTACATAAGTTATATCTAGGCATAGGATATTTAACAAGTTCGATTTTATCTTTATTTAAAAATTAATTTAAGCTTGAATTTATTGAAAAATAACAGTAAGATTAAATGATCAAATCAACACACACAAAAAAAAAAACAAAAAAAAAGAATGAATTTATTTCGTAATATTAAAATCAAATATTTAATATTATAGTATACTAGAACATCCCGGCGTGCGTTGCTACGTTCCCACACACGTTCAAAATAAAAAAAATAAAAATGTAATAAATAAATAAATAAATAGGAAAATAGGAAAATAAACAATTTTATCCTATTCTAAAATATCATTTTTATTGTAGTCTATAACGCCACCTGAATGCTCCAGCTGAGATTTTTATATATAAATTTAAAATGCATTTTTCACCCTCTTCCCGATATATTTTTAATAAAATTTTTCCATAGTATCAACCTACGATATAATAGAAAGCTACAATAAAAATTTTAGATTTCTAGCTTCAACCGTTTAGCCTGGTCGTGAGTCGTCAATCAGTCAGTCAGTCAGTCAGGTTAAACAATTTTATATATACAGATATAGCATACATAGGTATACTTTTTAGTTTTAACATAAAACCAAGTTAATAGGCTTCAAAATTTCTCTATAGATATAAACCAAAATTTTGTGACTGTGACTCTTATATTCTCTGAAATCTGTGCATTCATACAGATATCAACTATATACTATACTATAAAATATATATATATATGTATATATTTTATTTAGTCACAGTTCTGTCTTTTCTGTCTATTAAATTAGCCCAATTAAACATTTAACAATGTCTAAAGTGTATAAAAATGTTTAGAAACGTATATAATCGAACTTTATATATGTTGAAATATTTTTTATATTTAATATCGTATAATTTATAATAGTTTATAATATTTATATAGTTTATAGTATCGTATATTTATTATTTAAAATGGTTTTTAGCTATTAATAGATCTTTTTCTATCAATTGACTTAATTTTTTGCATTTGCAATATCTAGCCATAATTTAAGTTTTTAAACATTTCAAATCGATTGCATTTTTATTTCTATTTATTATATACTATCCATTCATTATTATATATATTATCCATTCATATTTATATAAAAAGTCTTTCTATTATTCTATTTTTAACGCAGTTTGTTTTTAGTCCTCAAACTTGTTTCAAAAGAGTTTTACAAACTTTATATATTAACTATAGCATTTATTTACCAAAAAAAATAGTCCAAAATTATAAAAAAAAAATTTATTTAAATAGGAGATGAGTTTTGTCGGCTCTCATCTCCTAACAAACTAAGGTCACCAAAAAATCAAAACAATTTATTTAAATGCTTAAATGACAAGAATTAAATAACCTTTAATTTAAAAAAAATATTAAGTCCCTACCAAGTTGGGTTTTGGAGCTGTGGACGTTTAAAAATACAATTTAAGGGGTGTTCTATTCAAGTGGCGAGGAGTGTATGTTTCCCTTAGTTTTAGATAAATTTTTAAAAACAGTTAAAAACACATTTTTTTACTATGTTTTTACATAAAGAATATTTATTCATATATAGCTATACATATTTAGCTATACATCTTTATAGGACAGTTTTATATATGCCATTAAAAAACTATCGACAGTAGCAACAAATTTATAATATTAAACAATATTTGTTTAGAAAATAATTATAATTTAATATCTTCAACAAATCTATAAGTCTCTTCCATAACCCAACACAATTAGAAATTGATTGACAATAACTACGAGCAAAGTTTATAACAAAATAAAAAAAAAAAAAAAAACATTGAACTGTTCAATTAATCTTAAGTAATGTCACATTGAACACAATACTGTTGGAAGTTTCCCGATCTTTCAGCAATTTAATAAAAATATTAACAGATGCACAAATAAATAGTATTATTAAGATGAGTACGCATTCAATATGGAAATAAAGAAGAAACAAATTATTGATTGCAATTTTAAAACACTCGACACAATAACAAAAAAATTAAAATAGCTTTTAAAAGCATTTAATTAATTTACACGACAACAGCACAACACAATGATATCAGCAATAAAAAAATATATATATAAAAATAATTAAAAAAACACATTAATAAAACTTCAAATCAAACGACAACTTATATGAAAATGTTGTTTATAAAAATGTTTATTTATCATAGTTTCTGTGCATTTTAATATTAAGCCGGCCGGCATATATAAAAGTACAAATTTAAAACCATTTCACATAAGTATCATATCAGAATATTTTTTTAACTTTGTTTACGCGCTTTAATTCAATTTGCTGTAATTGATTTGAGCAAGTTAATTGCATTTTATTGTAGCCCTTCAGCGACCAACTTCACAGCTACTTCACACCAATAAGTATCTCACTCGAATGTAAATGTATCTCGTAGCTCGTATCTTTGTATCTTTGTATCTCAGCGCTCTGCGTACTTTACCGCACCGCGATCGTTACACAACTGTTTTGGAACCGGCATATCGCAAAGCTTCGCTCAACCAAACCGAAACCAAACCAACCCCAAGCCCGAAGTCACACTTCACAAAAAGACGATCGTCAGAACCGATCTCTGGCGATCTCAAATGCCCCGATGACGCGTATATATTTTATTTATTCCCCCACTTTAGATATTTATTTATACTGAAAAAATTAAAAAGTGCAAGTAAAGTGGTTGCGAACTACATAGAACCAAATAAAATAAATCAATAACAATATGAATATTCTAAATTATGTATATAACTAGATAAATTTAATATTATTCAGTTGGTTTTTATATAATTAATCAATTCTCAAACGATATTTTCTATGGCAGCTATAAATAGCGACTTTGATTTAATTTAAATTTATATAAAGTATTTATATATAAACTATAAACTGTTTTGGATATATTTTGAAAAGAAAAAAAAAACACATTTTTCGACTGATAACTAAATAAAATAAATATAGGATTTATAATTACACTAAACAAAAAATTGTTGTACCATTGCAAGAGGATTCTACTATATTATAATAAATAAATAAAAATAAAATAGGATTTATAATTACTAAACAATCAATTACTAAACAAAACATTTGTATACCCTTGCAAGAGAATATTTTTATACTTTTATAAATAAATAAAAAAAATATATGTTTTATAATTACACTTAAAAAAAAAATGATTATACCCTTGCAAGAAATTATTATTACATTATTATTTATAATTACAAAACAATCAATTAGTAATCAAAATATTTGTATGCCATTGCAAGAGGTTATTATAATTTTTTTAGAACGTTTATACTTTAATATATATGCTTGATCTGCGATCCCAAAAAATCCCAAATCGGTCAACTATATCATATAGTTGCCAAAGGAACAATCGGGTGAACATTTAGGAGTTCTATCATAATTTTTAGTGTTTTATCAAAACTCGCAAAATCGATCTTTAATGTAGATCTACTAATGTATATCAACTAATGTATATCTACTAATGTAGATCTGATCAAATTTCATAAAAATCAGTTCACTATATATCTTAAAGTCCGCCTAAGAACAATCGTTTAAAAAATTGTTGGTTTGAACAACTTTTTTGCTTTTAAAGACATCTCTATTCGAAAGTTGACTATTCTATAAATAATCTGAATAAATTTGATTAAAATCGAACGATTATAAATATAGACTATATATAGCTGACACAACAATAATCAATTAACTCAAATATTAACATTTTGTAGACTATTGCATTCTTGATTTTATTTTTTTTTAAATATATGAATATATGAATAAACTGTAAAATTCGCAGGGATTTTTTTTTTTTATTTTTTTTTTGTATTTATTTTTTTTTTGTATTTTTTTTTTTTTTTTGTATTGATTTCATCATTTACACATTATCACTGTTATTAAGAAAAGATTAAAGACAGAAAATATTTTTTACCTTGTTATAGTTTATATTTTTGCAATTGGGTAAATAAGACCGTTGTGTTTTATTTTAAATAAATGTTTATTTTTTTTATTTTTTTATTTTTTTTTTTTTTTTTTTTATATTTTTAATAAATGTTTATTATTTTTTCGAAATTATCTAAATTCATATTTAGCATAGCTACAAATAAAATGATGGGTATCTACTAATCAAGCTTTCTAAAGTATTATTCAATGCATTAATTACACAATGTATAGTTCAAAGTTTATTGAGAAAATTTACGTTCTGCTTAAAAATTCAAATTCGTTGTTGGGCAACACAATTCAAGGCAGCGATTATTGACAAGTTTTCTCTATAAGCAACAATTAATAGAATGTGATTTGACATTCCCAACTAATGAACACTAGTTAACAAAACTTAGAAATTGAAATTAAATACTGCTGACAAGTGTAATTAACTGAGACAAAAATACACAGAAATTTTACTTATAAGTGGATTCAAATTCATGAGTTTCAAGCACTTGAAAAGTATATTGAACTTTCAACTTTACTTCGACTTAAACCACTTTAATTTCTGATCAATACAAGTCTGCCCCAAAACCCAAAATTTTATATTCTTTGAGTAATTTGGTTTTCCAATTTTTACACCCAATAAAATTGAACGAAAGGGGAGTTTTAAATCAGCGCAAAATGTACGCAACTGACAAATATAGATATAATAATTTAGATAAAGTATATATAATCATTATAATTGACAACATTTATATCTATATTATTATACCCTTGCATTTATTTAATGATGGTCTAAAATATATTATATTTTCCAAATTAAATAATATTTTTAAATAAAATAAAAATATATTATATTTTCCAAAATATATTATATTTTCCAAAATATATTATACTTTCCAAAATAAACCATATTTTTATATAATAATAACACTATGCATATACTATAAAATTCAAAAAAATTGGTTGCCGTGGCCGTTTTCGAATTAATCGAAAAAAGCTAGATTTTCGACAATTAAAAAAGGTGAAAAAAGAACTCCGAGAAGTCGAAAAACTTAAAATTTTTAGATTTGAATGGAAAATTAATCAAACAGAGGCCAAAACATTATCAAAACGCTATTCCGAATAAATATCGAATGAATTTTGAACAAGTTATGTGAGTATGAAGTTTCTTAGGATCAGCAAATACCTAAGAACCGTGTCAAAAAATTATATTTCAGATATGAATGACAAAACATCTATGGGTTTATGGAGACAGATAGACGAACAGGTTTGGATCGACTCTGCTATTGATATATATATATATATTGATATTGATATACATATAGAATATATATACTTTATAGGGTCGGAGATGCCACATTTTCTTATGTAGCAATTGCTCAGTTTTATGACCTCCTTTTAGCCAATTTTTAGGAAAAAATTTAGAAAATATTAAAAATATAATTTATAGGCTCGGAAATGATATATATGATAAGTACAATTGCTCAAGGCAGTCATAACTCCTTTTACCCAATTTTTAGGGAAAAATATATATACAAAAAAAAATGTTATTTAAAATAAAACGACAAATCAATCTAAAAGATAAACAATGATAAAAAAAAAATGGATATGAGTTTAGTCGGCTCGAGGTCAAATTAGGTTTTTTTTAAAATAAAAACACTAGTTTTTTCTATTTTCTGTTTTCTTTAATCCGATATATTTCGAACTCCTTCGGAATTCGTCAGCAGGGATTTTTTACAACGTCCTGTTCGTCAGCTGTGGAGTTTAATGAAAAAAAATCATAACAACATAAAAAAAAATAAAATAAAAATCAATCAAGTTCTTAGAAAAATTATTGGAGTTAAAAATCTAGTCTAGCACTTGCGATGAAAACTTTTAATTTCCATAAAAACATGCCTAACAACACCTAGAAACAACTACTGATAATTTCAAATTGAAACACTTTAAAAGTATGCAATAATTAAAGTTAAATTTAGTATGAGCTCCTAAAAGCAAACTGCTCATTGGCACTGGCCTCTAAGTCAGAAGTTATGCGCCCAATCTATCTAATCTATACCAGGGCAATCAGGAACGCACATCTGATAGCGCCATTAAGAATTTGTGACAATTTTCATTTCCGTTTCCGGCTGGCGGCCAACGGCTAAAGGAAAGGCTCTAACCTCGCCAGGATGCCAAACACTTTATAGATTTGTGCAGGAAATTGCGACTATGGCGGAAATTTCAACATTTTTAACTTGTGCAAGCCCGCATGATGTACGTGAATGTTTCCTTTGGCCCAATCCCGTCCAGCTTACATCCATATCAGGCCAGCGCCAGACCAGTCCCAGCTCAATTCCAGGTACACAGTTCAAATAGAACTTTCGTTGCGGTTATCTGACAACAATTTAACCCTTGATATTGATAACTAATCATTGAATTAGCTAATCGCATTCTGAATGAATTTCTATATGTCAAATGTAAAATGTTAATTTTGCATTTTTTTTAATGGAAAACATGCGATTCTAGCGCCTCAGTCTAAACGAAATAGGGAAAGTACACAATTAGCTGTGTAAAAGTTGAATATAATTATTTTGTGTTATATGTTTGCAATTTACAAACATAAAATAAAATTAAAAAATAAAATAAAAATGAATATAAAATAATACAAAATTTAAGAAAATTCTTACTAAATTTGGACAAATAATTAATAATATTATGGATAAAACAAACATCAATAAATCGATTAATATTTTCATCCCCATTTATATATTATTTTCTATAATAAACTACTAAAGAAGAAATTATTAAAACAAATGATATAAATAATAATCTTATTAGGATTACTGCACAGCAATTTGAATAAATTGGTTAATAAAATACGAAATATTTTTGGTATCAAGAAAAGTTTGTTCATAGCAGACAAATGATCCAGATTTTTGTTATTTTAGAATTAATATTTTTTTTAGTTTATATTTTATATTAATTTTTTTATTTACAATCTATTTTGTGTAGCCCATCTACCAGTCTACTGATGAGCATATTAAATGGCATTCGCCGATTCATTAATACTCCAGAAGATTTGTAGTTTAAAGTTTATTTAGTAAAAAAGGATTTCTTAGAAAATTAATGTCTGTTTTCATTACCAAAGAATTTTTTAATGAAATGGGGATAAATTTCTCTTAAGAAAATCATATTTAAATAGCTAATATTTGCCTTTAAAGATTTTATTTGAATTTTTTAATTTTGAAGAATTCAATTTAATTAAATTTTTATTCACTTAAATGTTATAATATGGATTTACCTGTGGGATAATAATATAGTTTCCATAAAAAATACAGGTGATATAGCCTTTTTTTACTACATAATAATACAATTTAAGATTTTATTATTTATAATTAATACTACAATTTAGCCTTTCAGATTTTATATTGAGTAATTTTGAAGAATTCTAATCAGCTAATAAAATATTAAAATATTAACAAATTAAAACAATTTTCAATTGTCAGTAAGTCTAAAAAATAAAATCAAAAAAAAAAAATTGTCTCTTATTCCTAAGGCCCATAAAAATTCCAAATTTAATAATTTTGCAGATTTCTAATCAGCTAAAAAAAATATTTAAATATTAACAATTTAAAACAATTTTCAATTGTCCCTTACTTGTCCCTTAGGCTCATAAAAATTTCAAATTAAATAATTTTAAAGAATTCTAATCAGCTAAAAAAAAAGTTTCAAAATATTAACAATTAAAAACATTTTTTAATTGTCTCTCACTTGTTTCTAAGGCCTTTAAAAATGCTATTTTTAATAATTTTTAAGAATTCTAATCAGCATAATTCTAAATAAATATTCAAAAACTAACTAATTAAAGCAATTTTCAGTTGTTCCTTACTTTTTCCCAAACAAATCTTCAAATTAAAAAAAAAAGTTTTCTTTTTTTGTTTTTTTTTTTACAATTAAATTAATAAGTTTACCTAATTTAAGTTTCATTCATTCAATGACTCACAATTCTTGCCAAACACACATTGATGATAATTATGCAGCATGCTGTGAGAATTGTGAATCAAAATATTTATAAACAATTTCTTAACTTAAATGAAACTTAAAAAGAATAATGAAACTCAAAAATTCCCATAGATGCTTTTATATACAATGTATACATAAATATATATATATACTTTATACATAAAAAAAAAACATAAACATTATACACTCGAGTATTTTGCCATTTTGCATATTGATCTGAAATTGTTGTTGTTGTTATATACCCTGTAGGCGAGTGGCATATAGGCGACGGGCATATTAAATTATAGGCAATTGCAAAAAAATATTTTAAAGATATTTTACAATATAGAAATAGAATGATCTTAAATATAAGTTAATCACCTTTAAGACTGGTGATTATTATTGATATTATATCTCAATTTTAAACATAAAAAATTATTTTTAAATTTAAAAAAAAAATTATTTCTAACAAGGTTTCAATTAAATAAATAACGATATTTTATAAACTGCATTAAGACCACTTAATTTGTTGTTTTAAGGAGTTGAAGAAAATATTATAAATATTTTCAGAATAAAATCAGAGGGGGGTTTATGAATACAGCCCAAAAACTCTTTTAGCCCGAACTTTTGCCACTTCCAAGCAATTTTAATTCGAAAGAATTTAATTCTTTATTCGAATATTTTGCATTTATAAATTTTAAATGCTAACACAAATATTTATAAAGAATGTCTGCTTTAATTCAATAAAATAAAAAAAAAATCCCTAAAAGAGATTTAAAAAAAAAGGAATTTTTAATACTACACATATTTCTATTGTCTTCAGTTTTCTTTGAGACTTTGTAAAGAAAATTCTTTGATATTATATCCATACTTAGCATACTTCTAAGGGTCTTTGTTTGAGCTGACACCTTTACACAGGGTAACTTGTAGTCGAGCAGTCGTAGGTTTGCTTAAGAGTTTATAGTTTGTTTTATTTCAGCATTTGAGCGTTGCGGGGCAAGCGATAAGCATAATAAAAACATCAACACATTTTATATAAATTTTAAAATTCCCAGTAGAGAAAGCGCGCAAATGTCGTAAGTACATGTGATTACACACACACCAGTGCACACCCACACACACACACACACACATATTGGACCCATGTGTTTTCATTGTGGAAATAAAGAAAGATTAAACGTTCGGCCCGCATTCGCCTCAGTTGCGCACTAAACTTTGCAAACGTCGGGCCGCCGGTGAATCACAAATCTTAAATATCAAATACCCAAAAAAAAAAAATATATAATAATAATTATGGACTCATCCTTATTAGCCCTAATATTGTTGATATTTATTGGCATAAGCCAAGCAACGCCTGCATATAACAGTAAGTAGAGGCACATTCATAATTATTTAAGGAGCCGCAACTCACCTGGTTTACAGCATTGGCTGGCTATCGCTTTAATCAACAGTTCTGCGGGGATACGGTGAGCGGACGCCAGCTGTATGTGGGCGAGGTGTTTACGCGTCCTGGTCAATGCATGCGCGTCCAGTGCCTGGGCACCTTGCAGCTCTGGGAGGACAGGTAAGCGAGCGTATATTTTCCATTTTGATCCTGTTCCTGTTGCAGCGCTGTTCATTTGAACTGAACGATCGAACTGAAGACGTATTTACATGTCGCACTTAAGCCGTATTTACATGTTGAAATTGTTTCGTTAAGTTTTTGCTTGCATTAAATGGCTGTAGATTGGTCTGCCTGTTAGCCAAAAACTAAACGATCATAAAGTTCCTTTTATAATTTAAGGACGGCATTAGTTGATCCATTCAGTGCGTTAATTTCCTAGTTCTGTTTCTGTGTATAAAAAATTGGATTTTAATGTAAAACTCAACAGAACTGAAGTAAACGAACAAACTTAAGGCGCCTTTACATGCTAAAGTTGTCTCGTTGAGTTTTTTGCTTGTTCTTGCTTTTCTCGCGATTTCGTTCCTGTATATTTAAAAAATATAATATATATATTATTCATTCAATTTTCATGTAAAAATCAACTCACATTATTGCTGTCTTGGTTTTTATACTTATTTCAGTTGCAAAGTGCCTGGTGCGCTTAAGGGCGCCTGTTCCGCGCTGCCGCCCAATGAGGCGAATCTGGATTATCCCAGATGTTGTCCATTGTACGAGTGCAAGACGTATGTGTCCAATTCGCAGGGGGAGCTGGAAACAACAAATACATATGATCACAATGGCAATTTGCGTAGATCACACGTTACCGAGGTGATTGTAATTACCAAGGATCGTCGTTTGGATCCAGCTGGAATACCGACAGCGCCAGTGCGTAAATATCAGGTGTAAAACGGCAATTATCGTTACTCCCATGCGTATATAGCCATGTGGAGGAGCATTTGTAATGTGATTGTATCGATTAGGCCATAAATTAGTTTTAAATCAGCTGTATATGATGATTAAATTGTAAATTTGTAATGTATTTGGATGTATGTGCATTATTTTTTTGGTATTTATGTAATTGATTTGGATTTGCTTATCGTTAGAAGTTGCGCTACAATAACAAAACAAAGTTCATTTCAGATTGTGCAAGAAAATTTAATAATAAAAAGATGACGATGGAAGGTGCACATACATACACGTATATACATATGTATGTACTATGTACACATGGATGTAATTTTTAAGTTATAAAGATGCTCATGGTATATACTTACTGCGCACAACATGAAATAGCAGACAAGCGCACTTTATATTATTTTAGTATATTGTGTTTTCATAAATAATTCTACTTTTGGCGCCATATTTCTTTCAGCAATCAGAACAGACAGAACGGTGACCATTTCGTTGCAAATGGTCACTCTAAACAGAATATCGAATAGTCGTGTATGCAGGGCTCATATCGATGAGTGTGCTTATCGATGGCTGTGTGAAACAGCTGACACAAATATCGAGGCATTGAATTATCGAAGTGCTTGCAAGTAAAACATTCGAGAAAAATCAACATAAATAAAAGCAGTTATAAAACTTTTTGCGTACAGTAAAAAACGCTTTAAATTAAACGAACCACACTAACACAATTTTAAAGACAATTGCGCCTTATCAATCATTTGGCTACAACGAATCAACAAATTAATCCAATTGAAGCGAATTTCATCACAACAACAAAATGTTGCTAAGACTCGCAATGTCAACGGCTCGTCCGAGCAGCCTGCTCCTGCTGGGCAAATCCACGCAGACTCTGCTTAAATCCAAGCCCAATCTGACCACCATACGCAGCTATGCCCGTCAGCCAGTGCGCAGTTCCCGCGCACCTGTGGAACAGGCACGCGCGCCCACTCTAAAGGAGAAACTAATGGCGCCACCAAGTGCCAATGGTAGGTGCACTGCATCTTTATCTTAGCTTATGTAATCATTGCAATCCTTTCTTTAAATTTACAGCTTATTCGCTGGGCAAGGGCGCAGCAGCCGGCGCCGCTGCTGTTGGCCTGGGCGCACTTTGCTACTACGGCGTAGGCATGGGCAAGCACACAAGCATTGCGGATAATGCCATGTAAGTTGTGTGGAATTAAGTGGAATTTATTTAGGTGATGTCATGCCAATGGTCGATCGCAAAATTAGTGGTATCTTTTGGCAATCGTTGCTGTGCCTATTTAGGGTTTTTTCCAAAAATATTTGCAATTTTTAAAATTACCTTTTTTTATGCGATATTTTGCAACATCTTCAGGAAGTTTGCATATTTAATGTAACAAAAAAATTCCCTAAACAAAATATCTATCCTTTTTGACGCTTATATACTCATATTCGTTTTTAAAAAAATAGATATTGCCATAATTAAAATGACATCGCCTGTATAGCAGTGTAATTTGCTGCTTCCGACTGTAGTCGGAACAAACGCAACAATCGTTATCGTTTTCCTTGAATATCGCTAAAACCGACATATTTTGACGTATTTGGGGACAGCTAATGGTGAAAATAATTTATTTTACTAGAATAAAAATAATTAAAAAATTCTTTTAATAAATTGACAGACCTACAAACAGGTTATAGCAGATAGGAAAATAAAGTTGATAATTAGGGAATTATTGAGTTTATTCTTAGGATATGAATTTCGCAAAGTTTGTGCTTTATATTTGTCCGTATTTTTCGATCGACCAGAGAGCCATAAATGCAACAGCTGAATATATAGCTTACTTTTTCATGTGTAACTTAGCAGTTTGAGTAAAGAATCTTAACTTTTGCTATAATTTATAGAATTGAACTTATGATTTTTATATTTTTTATTTTAGCATGTGGCCGCAATACGTTAAGGAGCGCATTCAATCGACCTATGCCTTCTTTGGTGGGTCCTGTATCCTAACCGCAGCCTCTGCAGCCGCTGTATTCCGCTCGCCACGCCTACTTTCGCTGGCCTCTCGCGGTGGTCTACTGGTATGTTCACCTTCCCTGGGGTTCCCCGATACGACCACTTGAGTTGTATCCAAATCGTATTTAGTTTGCTTATTTGTTCATTATTTGTTTATCATTTGATTTGTTTATTCATTCCGTAAGCGAAATGTTCTTATATATAGTAAATGATATATATAAATTGCCAACTTTCATATCTTTGCTAAAACTCAATCGATTTTCATGTGGAATATCGTTTTGATCATACTTTGTTCTTCAGATTTATGTTAATTTATGTTTTTATTTAACCCAGTTTATCCTTTAAAATTTTAATAAAAATTAAATAAAGAATATTTAATTTAATGAAATAGTAAAATAATGTTAATAGAGATATTCAGGAATTTAATTCCCTTAGTCAAAGTTTTGGGAGTTGGAAATTTAGCAAAAAATCTACAAAAAAAAAGGAAAAATTTTCCTACAAATAATTTCCAAAACATTTAATGAACAAATTGAACAAGAATAAACTTAAATTTAAACTTAAATACACAGCAAAAAACACATTTACTGAAAAATATATATCTTAATTTATTGTAGTGGACTTTTGGTTCACTTGCCCTCGTCATTGGCAGCGGCGCCGTCACGCGCTCCATTGAGTATCAGAAGGGTCTGGGACCGAAACATCTAGCCTGGGCATTGCACTGTGCCATCTTGGGCGGTGTCATTGCGCCCTTGTGCTTCCTGGGCGGTCCGATCCTAACGCGCGCTGCACTTTACACTGCTGGCATTGCCGGTGGACTGTCCACGGTGGCTGCATGTGCTCCAAATGATAAATTCTTGTATATGGGTGGACCTCTCGCCATCGGTCTGGGTCTTGTATTTGCATCCTCTTTGGCATCGATGTGGCTGCCGCCCACAACAGTTTTAGGCGCTGGTAAGTAAATAGACGGTGCCTGGATTAAAAATAGTATCTTATGCACATAATTATAATAATAATTTCTATGCATTTTCTAGGTCTGGCATCAATGTCTGTATATGGTGGCCTTGTTCTATTCAGCGGTTTCCTGCTCTATGATACACAGCGTCTGGTGCGCAAGGCCGAAGTATATCCCCAATATGCCTATGCGCCCTTCGATCCCATTAATGCGTAAGTTAGGACATAGTTTCTATAGATAACTCTGATGCTTATACTGTGTTTTTGTTTTCCTGTTTTCAGTTCAATGTCTATATATATGGATGTATTGAATATTTTCATTCGTATTGCGTCTATTCTGGGCGGTAGCCGAAGAAATTAATTTAATTAAAGCAATTGTGATGCAACCAAAATTGATAACTTATGATACCTATATACATATATATATATAAATAAAGGTTTATAGGCTCTTGAAGTCAATGAAATGGCAGTTTTTCTTGTTTATTTGGAAATTGCATAAATAATTGTACTTTAGCTATTAAATAAGCTTTAAAAATATCAGCGACATCATTGAGGATTGCAAAAACTTCAGGAGATGCTTTTAAGCTTTATATAGTTGTATATAGTAGTATATATAGTCGACGTTATCCTAGACTTTGTCAAGTTTTATGCCCTGGCAAAAGGATGCGGCCTCTCCGATAGAAAAGCTCGTCCAAATACTTAAAAGATATTTTTTTGATTCTTACCTATATAAAATACAATTTTTGTTTCTTAATATTTGGCCGACCTCGTTATAAAAATAAAATGAGAAAAATGCCATGATAAATTGTAATAGATAATTTGATAATTATTTATATATTGTTTATTTTTTGTATTCAATTATCCTAATGTTATATGAGTGCGATATTATTGTGTAATAATTGTGAGTGGGCAGATGTGTTCCCCACGAAATTATTGATAAAAGTGCTTAAAAAATATTTAATAGAAATTAATGCGCGCTTTTGCAATCCTTTCAAATTAGTGCTGCTGCAGATATGCAAATATATCGATGCATGGCAATATGTTAACATATCGATATATGACGATATATATATAAATCGCAAAGCATGGCGATACAAATAATCGTATCATTAAAAGCTTTGAGTACAAAACGTAGTAAACGATGTGAAGTTCGGCAGGACAATGCTGAATTGGTTTTGCGAACATTTCAAAAGATTTCGAGCTTAAAAATTGTTAACTCTACTTGGTTGGCTGTGTCAACAGTGTCCTGCTGAATGTACAAAGTGTAATTGTAACAACGTTTGTGGTGTCTAGTCTAGCACTTGCAAGCCCAACAACAGAACAACACCAGAAAATTACACAAATCATATTTTGTTAGTATAAACGTTAAATTGTAACTACTATTATAGTTGCCTAGTAATAAAATAGTAAGTGTCGCGTTGCAGGTACGACAGACAGCTCGAAGAGGATATTCATCAGGTAGCAAAGCGGGTAAGTAAGGGGGGTTGGAAAGAGCCGGCACAGGACCAGACGCTAAGCCGGGCCGGGCCGGGCCGCACCCTGCGTCCTGCGAGTGTATATCGATAACGATAACGATTGGTTTTTTTTTGCAGGCATAATTGCGCAGCCAGCGGCAGCGACGTCAGTGCAAAAGGGGGGAGCAGAGCAAGAGGAGAGGCAATCGAGAGACTGGGACGATATGGAACGTCGTTATTTAAAGAATCCCTTTGGGGACTTTGTGGGCGGCGAGAATACACCCTTTGCCAGCGATGAGGAACACATTAAGACATTGATATGCACCTATGTGGATGCCATACTGGAGCACTGTCATCCCAACAGCGATGAGGAGGACAATCGCGGTGATTTGTATGTGGGCAATGCGGGCATTGCGTACATGTTCTGGAAGATGCACAGCTGTGAGCAGACCCGTGATCTCTATCCAGCTTTGGAGCATGCCGCCGCCTTCATTCGTAATGCCAAGGTGAATGCCAAGCGGTATAAGAAGCGTTCCTCTGAACGCTATTCCTTTCTATGTGGCAATGCGGGCATCTATGCCGTATCGGCGGCCATCTCCCAGGCGGCCAAGGATACTGAGGAGCTATCGAATGATTTGGCCAACTTTAAATCGGGCATACCCTGCAGCAAGGAATTCATGCACACCAAATACGGCTGCGATGAGGTGCTCGTCGGTCGTGCCGGTTATCTATCCGGCTGCTACTGGCTAAACGATGTGCTGCCGGAGAAGAAGATAACGGATGATGATTTGGTCTCCATTTGCCAGCTGATCATAACCAGTGGCCGGGAGTACAGCAAATTGAACAGCTCGCCGTTGCCCTTGATGTATCAGTATCATGGCACTGAATATTTGGGCGCCGCCCATGGCCTTTGCGCCATTTTGCACATGCTCCTGGACAGCCCCTGGTTCCGTACGGTGCCCATATCGGCACCGGCTGCTGAGGTGCGCGACATAAAGCGGTCCGTTGACTTCTTTCTGGAGCTGCAAGATGACGAGGGTAATTTTCCTGTGGCTCTGGAGGATTTGCGCTCGGGACGGGATAAACGCTTGGTACACTGGTGCCATGGCGCACCCGGCGCCGTCTATGTAATGGCCAAGGCCTATTTGATATTCAAGGAGGATAAATATCTAATTTCACTTCGTCGCGCCGCCGATCTCGTTTGGAAGAAGGGCTTCCTGCGCAAGGGGCCCGGCATTTGTCACGGCGTTGCTGGCAATGGTTACGTCTTTCTGCTGCTCTTTCGCCTCACCAACGAAATGAAGTACCTGTATCGTGCGCACAAATTTATGGAATTGTTAACCAACTCGGAGTTCAAGCAGCGTGCTCGTGTCCCCGATCGTCCGCATAGTCTGTATGAGGGCGTTGCGGGCACTGTGTGCTTTCTGGTTGATCTATTGGAACCGGAGCAGGCACACTTTCCCTTCATGGATGTCTTCCACTAGGCAGACAATTCCCAAAACCCAAAACAAAAGTCAAAAAACCCAAAAATTCAGGGAGTTCTTTACAATTTTTCTAGTCATTTGTCATTTTGTTTGAATTGTTTGTAGTTCTCATTGTTGCCTTTTGCCGGATCAACAAGGAGACAGGATCTCAGTGCCCAGGTGCCCAAATATAAATGAATGTGGGGGCCAAATTGTAAACAATTGAGTGCGTGGCGCCAATCACCGAACGCAGAATGTTATTATCATTCTCATATCAAAATTCTCTGTGCTTTAAGCTAAGCAATTAAATAATAATAAAATAAAATATATTACGCATTAATGCATATTCATATACTATTCATATACGTATATATATTATACATATACAAAATACATTATTATTATTATTATTATTATACATATACAAATATAAATTATATATATTTATATACAAAATACTTACATACATATACTGTGCTTTATACCTACGAGTAACTCCATGAATGAGCTCCAAAATTCTATTGTCAATAAAAATTATACTACGAATGTAATGCGTTTCACAATTTTCAATTCAAATTATTTGTTTAAAGTTTCAAGATAGCTAAAAGAAGCGAAATAATATTTTTAAATCATCATCGACAATTTCCTCGCCTTAGAAACAAGTTGCAGAGTGAACGACAAGCTGTTATCGATATCGATCGAAGGTTTCGTTAAGTTTTAATTGCAAATAATATCGAAATCGATACGTTATCTTTTCAAATTAAATAACAAACAACAAAGCGGGTACACATTTATATTAAAAGTGCAAGTAATAAGCATACATAAAACATATATTATGTACATATACAAGATAAGTAAATTTGGTACTTAACGGATTATCTGTATATCAGATACGGTTAATATTGCAAAAATTGACAATCAATAAGTCATTTATACTTTGTACCCCATGGAAAAAAAGTCTATATTGGGCTTGTGCAATTATTGTTTGTCTAAATGAAATTTTATTCGCAACTATTGTAGCTAAAGTAATCAACTTGTTATAGATAGTGTGACAAGATCTTTTTTATAGAACAAAATATTATCTCTCTCTCTCTCTCTGACCAAATTTAAAATGAGGACTAAAGCCAAAACTGTTTAAAAGGTTGTTAGAAAGTTGTTTTCATCACAGTAACCGACTGGCAATAGTGTATGAAGCAGTCGGGAACTTTCAATTGCAACTTTTGTATTCGTTTTAATTTTGTCCGTTGCGAAAATTCAATAAACACGCTTAAAGTGCGCAAGTATTGATAGAAAAGAATTTTAATTGTGCATACAACAAATACAAACACACACACATTTGTGTGTAATATAACTTGGGTAGTTGGCCAGTTGGGTGATTGGGGGAGGTTCAGAACGTTTAAAAGGTTGAGGGCCCATATAACACTGATATATGCATATCATAAATTTCCAGTTTGAGGGGTTTGCAACCGTCCCAGCTCCGTTCTCCGTTCCGCGAATGACCAGTAATCGAAGCTCATTGCGTGTCAGTCGTATTATCGCCAGCGCACGGATCAGGCACACTTGACGTGAAAATTTCCGAGTTCCAACGAACTATAAAAAACTAAACGTAGTATTATGATCAAGTTCAGGGCCGTATTGTTGTCATGGATCCTTGTGATTGGGCTGAGCCTGTCGGCAGTTGCAGCCGCGGATCGTTTTCCATTGGCCATAATACACATCAACGATTTTCATGCCAGGCAAGTTCAAGTTGAAAATTTATATAATAATGTAATTGATAGTTCGATATATAATATATAATAAATATGTGCATATAAATTTTACAGACCCGTAGATTATATATATAAAAATATAATTTAAAATTCAAGTGGTTTAACGGATATTTAAATTCGATTTTTGTTTGTGATTTTTTAAATAAAAGATACGGAACTACTGTAATTCTTTGATTTTCAAAATGATAATAACAATAAAACTCTTGCTTTCAATTCATAAAATAAAAATAATCATTTTTGTAATTTTTTTAAATAAAATATGCAATAAGACTATTATTTTTAATTTTTTAAATATTATTTATTTATTAACATGATTAATTATTATACAAAACAATAATTTTAGTTATTAAAAAAAAGGAGGGATAAATAAAATCTAAATATAACATTAATTATAAATTATTTAATTTTTGAAATAAAATTTAAATTTTATTTATTGTAAATTCTTTTTTAAATATATAATCTCACACATTTACAATTAATTAAATTTAAATGAAAAATATTGTATTAATTATTTTTAGCTTTTAAAATAATAATAATAAATATTTTTTCTTTTTTTTGCCAGTTTTATATAGTTATAAGTTTTGATTTTTTAAATAATAGTTGCGAAACAGTTTTTTCTTCTTTTAATGAAATTAAAGTTGTAATAATTTTCTACTTTTTGTTTTATAAATTGCAATATTAAGTGTAATAGCTTAACTAGTGTAAAAAATAATTATTATATCGTATTTTTTAATATTTTTATTTTGCTTTTAAGCTACCTCTTCAGTTAAACTACAATTCCATCTAATAATTTTTATGATAGAGCATATAAAAATCAATTTGATTGTCTTATATATTTTTGATTTTAATGATGACTACTGATTTCTAAATTTTATTGATATCTATAAATGTAAATCAATTATAATAATTAATTTTGACTAATACAAAATTTTTAATTATCATTAAATGATTGCAAATAAATTTTTTTCTTCAATTTTTAAAAAATTTGACTTTGCTTCGTTGTCGGTCCTTGACAATTACGATTATCAATTTTAGAATCAGAATTGTTTTCATTCAAGTTTATGGGCCACACATCATCGAGTACATATTAGAGATTTGATCAAATAATCGCAAGAGCCGTAAACAATATTAATCATGTGCAGAGTTCCTATCAGCGATATATATAATACTTATACACATGCTTAGCGATAAAAACTTTTATATACTATAATACTAAGTACGATAGTTTATACAATATGATGCCAAGAATTGATTAAGTATCTTTAATTCACTTCCGTTCCAACAGATTTGAGCCCACGGATACCAGCGGTGGCACCTGTGATGAGGGGGAACAATGCATTGGAGGCTATGCCCGCACCGTGCACACTGTGAAGCGTTTGCTGGAGGAGCAAAAGGATCTGAATCCCATTTATATAAATGCAGGCGACAGTTTCCAAGGCACGCTCTGGTACAACATTGGACGCTGGAATGTTACCCAGGAGTTTCTCAATCTATTGCCTGCGGATGCCATGGTAAATGTCCTTTTCTAATAAATCCCTAAGAGAATCTTCATTTATTTTCAATTTTCACAGACTTTGGGCAACCATGAGTTCGATCATGGCGTGGAAGGTGTTGTGCCCTTCCTGGAGCATATCAATACCAGCATGCTGGTGGCCAACATGGACTGTGCTCGCGAACCCACCATGGACGGACTCTACCAGAAGTCCAAGATCATTGAGCGCAGCGGTCGCAAAATTGGACTTATTGGCGTCATTTTGGAGACAACATACGTAAGTGAGATCGTTAAAATCCAGTCGGAGTTAAAATTCCAGTCAACTCTTCAAATAATACTACAACTCTGTATTTAGTTAATTCAGTTAAATCGGTTCCTATTTTCGAATCTTTCATTTTATATCTAATTTTTATATAAAAACTATTTAATTTTTTTTTAATTTGTACAACTACACATTCAAGGTGTGAAACAAAATCCACAATTCCATTTTACGAAAAAAATTGTTAAGGAACATTTATTTTTTTTAATTAAAATATTAAAAACATTTTTAATTCAATCCCAAATAACATTAATCCAAAATTTTAATTTAGAAAAAAATTGCTAATCAAATTTTATTTTTTTAATTGAAATATTTTTATACAACATTTTCAATTTAATCCCAAATAATTTGAATTTGGGAAATTTTATTTTTTTAATTAAAATATTTTAATAAAACATTTTTAATTCTATCCCAAATAACTTGTATCCAATATTCTAATTTAGGAAAAAAATAGTTATGGAATATTTTTTTTAAATTGGAATATTTTTATAAAACAATTTTTAATTTAAGCCCAAATAACTTTTATCCAAAACTTTAATTTAGGAAAAAAAAATAGTTAAGGAAAATTTGTTTTATATTGAAATATTTTTATACAACATTTAAAATTTAATCCCAAATAACTTTTATTCAAAATTCCAATTTAGGAAAACAAATAGCTAAGGAATTTATTTGTCAAATTGGAATATTTTTATAGAAAATTTTAATTCAATCCCAAATAGATTTTATCTAAAATTTCAATTAAGGGAAATAATTGCTAAGGAAATTTAATTTTTAAATTGAAATATTTTTATAAAACATTTTTAATTCGATCCCAAATAACTTTTATCCAAAATTTCAATTTAGGAAAAAATAGTCTAGGAAAACTTGTTTTAAATTGAAATATTTTAATGAAACATTTTTAATTCGATCCCAAATAACTTTTATCCAAAATTCCAATTTAGGAAAAAAAATTGCTTAGGAAATTATTTTTTAAATTGGAATATTTTTATACAAAATTTTTATTTCAATCCCAAATTACTTGTATCCAAAATTCCAATTTAGGAAATTTTTTTTAAATTGGAATATTTTTATACAACATTTTTAATGTAATCCCAAATAACTTGGAAGCGAATAATTAATTTTAAATTTGTTTTATGTAAAGTTGATAGAATATTTTATTATTTATTCTAAAAATTAAACTAAGCTCAAAAATCGATTAGCTCAAAAGCGAACCCAAAAATAATTGTTTTAAATAAATGGTTTTATTAAAATCATTGACGAATTTTGCACTTGAATTGACACTCAGCTGTTCAGCTTGCAATAATTTTTAAAGAATTTGTTGCACAGTGTATTTATTTTGATATTTTCGTTTCTAGGATCTGGCCAACACGGGCAAACTAATCTTTAGCAATGAGAGCGATGCGATACGCGAGGAGGCAACGCTTCTGACACAGCAGGGCGCCAACATCATCATTGTCATCTCGCACTGCGGCTATGAGGTGGATAAATTGATTGCCGCCACCGCTGGCGATGTCATCGATGTCATTGTGGGCGCACACTCGCATACCTTCCTCTATACGGGCGATAATCCTCCAGGACCGGACAGATCACGCGGCGACTATCCCACCCAGGTGACCCACAAGAGTGGACACCAGGTGCTCATCGTTCAGGCGGGCGCCTATGCCAAATATGTGGGCAATATAATTGTTAACTTTGATGAAGCTGGCAATGTGCTGGACTTTGAGGGTGCACCCATCTATATGGGTCAGGATGTGCCAGAGGGTAAGTTCTAACTTTAGTTATAGGAATAATCAAATGGGTAGGCTAAAGTAAAGGGAATATTATAGCGTTAAGGAGATATTCTGAAGATTAACAGGAAAGAAATGAATATCTTCGGCATGCATGTATAAAACATTGCAATTAAAAGAAGCATTGTTGCCAAATTTCATCAAAATGGCTGAAATGGACAGAGATATATATCAAGATCAGCTTGTCGTCCTGCTCAAGAATATATTTAGTTTATAGAATCAGAGAAGTCTCTTTCTATATTATTTATATTTCTTATATTTTTTGTAAGAGTATAAAAAGTCAATATAACGCTCTGTCTGTCTGTTTTATATCTAGATTATTTCAAATTAAACTTTTTAATCGAATTAAGAATTAAATTCCAAAAGCTATTATTCTGCACATATATCTAATTTCAATAATGTACAATACAGGATATCTTTTAGTCGCATAGACTCTAGATTAAATGTGAATTTTTTTTTTGCACTATTTTCTTATCGTGTGCAAAACTTGATTCTTGTCTATAATATATAGACAAGTTAGTGCTCGAAGTCATGCAGCCCTGGAAGGAGATTGTCGATGAGAGGGGCAAGGTCGTTGTCGGGCTGACCAAGGTCGATCTGACCAAGGGCGATTGCAGTGATCGCGAGTGTAATCTGGGCAACTTTGTCACCGATTCGATGGTGCATCTGGTAAGTTCCATTAAACTACTATATATCTGAACGATTAGATCAACCAATGCTCACATTATCTTATAGTAAAATTAACTCCATTTATTTTGTTATTATTAAATTAGTTAAATTAACTAGCTAAATTGTAACTCTCACGTTATCAATGTTTGTTTTTGTTTTTGAAATTGTTAACTGGAATTACAGATTATTTCACTACAAATTTGTTTAGATATATATATTTTTTTTAGGTTGTTGTATTAACTGCTAGCACCATAAATTAACCATAGAAATTATAACTCTGACGTTTTTATTTGTTTTTTTAATTGTATTTTGTGGTTATTTTTTCAAATCGTATTTTATTGTTTTATTAATCTACCGTTTTTTCAATAAGTTTAACTATAAAATTGGTACGAATTGTATAGTGTATTTTGATGTTTACTGTAGCTACAGTGAATCTATTTGAATAAATTCATTACTATAACTCTCAAACGGTTTTAGTAAACAGTATTTGGTATTTTATTTAAGTCTCAATTTCCAACTCAACCAAGTGAACACAAAATTCTTCTAAATGAAACTGAATAATAATATTATAATAATAATAATAATAGAATGGTTATTCTACTAATTTAATGAGAGCATTTAACTGTTGAAATGTTATATTATCCTTAGCATTATCTTAAAAATTATAAGGCAACTATTTTTGTTGTAAAACTTAATTTATTTTAATTTATTGGCAATTCTACTAAAATAGCGCTTAGATTTTCCACAGATTTTTTTTGTGCACAATTATTTGGCTAATTTTCTATCCTTTGATAAATTTCCTTAACGAAAATGCAGTTCACGGGTCTGGCACCCTTTGAGCAAACTGCTTGGACCAATGTTTCAATTGGATTGGCAGCTACGGGAGGACTACGAGTGCCCCTGTTACGAGGCAGTAAGTAGCAGAAAATATGTGATGAAATGGATGAACTTGACAAATTCCTTTCACAGATCTTACCTATGCACATATGGTCAGCATGTCGCCGTTTGAGAATACGCTCCTGGCCTATAATCTGCCTGGCAGGAAAATTATCGAGGCATTGGAGCATGCTGTCAGCAAGATTGATCTGGCCAATGGCGTGACCAGCTCGTACGTTATGCTCCAAGTGTCCGGCTTGAAGGTTACCTATGATTATACCAAGCCAGTCGGCTCTCGGGTCATCTCCGTGATGGTGCGCTGCTCCAATTGCTCAATGCCAGTCTACGAGCCCTTGGAGACCAATAAAATCTATCGCATCGTCACGGCAGACTTTCTGGCAAATGGAGGCGATGGATTCAGTATGCTCGCCGAGGGCACCGATATTCAGTAAGTTCCATATTTGTTTGGTTCCTGTAAAAGTTATTATTTTTAGTGTTTAAATGTTAAATACTTAACAGAACGAATAGAATTGTAGCGTTGCAACTAAATGTGGCAGCATCGAGAATCGATAGCTATCGATGAGGCCCGCCAACTTGTTAATCGGGTGCTGGTCACTTATCGATTTCACTTTAACAAACATAAAATTCGAAATATGTATACTTATATAATTCGTAACAAATGTTTTCCACTTGCAGACCCAGTGTTACGGATCTGGAAGCGCTTATCTCGTACACCAGCCACATTAATCCTATATACACGGGTCTCGAAGGACGCATTACTGTGCTTAAGCATTGAGTCTACACGTTGCTGAAACACATTATTATTATTAACATTTTTTTTTTATAATTATTTTAAATAAATTTTTATTAGAACAAGCTACATCTATGCGTATTTCTTGATTAGCTCTGCTAATTATCTGAATTTATATATATTTACTTACAAAATCCAATTTATTTTCAAAGACAACGCCGTACTCTTGGCTCTGGAACCTTGGCAGGCTCTACTTCTAAATGAATCCAATCGAATTGTGGGCAACAGTCGCGTTTATTTGCAGCAATCCGAGTGTTCGCGGGGCGAATGCAATTTGGGCAATCTCTATACCGATGCCATGCTCCATGCCGTTCGTATTAGCCGAGCATGCGATATAGTGAAACCTTTTAAGTCCTTGAATCCTTACAGTTCGTCAAGCAGGCGTCGGCCGAGGCTTCCAATTGGAGCAATGTGACAATCGCATTGACCAGTCAGGGTAACTTTCGTGTGCCCATACCAGCGGGAAGTAAGTATAAAAATCGATTTATAATCGATAGCAATGTCGATAACTATGTATTTCCATGAGACAGACATAACCTATAAACAGCTAGTGACCATGTGTCCCTGGGAGAATCGCTTATATGCCCTGAATTTGCGTGGAGAACACTTAATAAATCTGCTAGAGGATAGTGTGGCTTCAATGAATTCCAGCCTGTCCTCACCAACATCTAATCGCTTTTTACAGTTGTCAGGTCTACGCATAATCTATAAACTAAAGGCTGAGCCGGGCCAGCGGATCGTTAGTGTAACCGCACGCTGTAGCAATTGTACAGTACCGAAATACCAGCCATTGCAAATTGAACAGGATTACCGCCTAGTGGTCATGGAATATCTGGCAAATGGCAAAAATGGTTTCAGTTTAATAAGCGAAAATGCAAAGGAAGTGGAGTAAGCGCTGCGAAAATTCATTTAATTAACTTAAAACTGCATTACTCACATATTTTCACAGAATGGGACCCTTTGATTTAGATGCTCTAATAGACTATATGAGCGTGATTGGACCTATAACAACCGGACTGGAGCAAAGAATAAAATTTGTTTATTCTTGAGTACGTTAGCTCATTTAAATAAATAACCGGCGATTATCTACCGAAAGGTATCGCAATGCATGCACATATCGATGTATCGTTTGCAGTATTGTACTAGCGTTAAGTTGGCTGCAGCAGCTAAGCAGTTTCGGTATATTTAGATTGGTATTTTTGGTATTTTCATGCTTACGACTGCGGTCGCACTCACCTGCTCACTCATTCAAAAGTCTTGTTAAAGGTTAGGAGTCCGCCTGCGGCACATTTCGAGCAAGTGAGCTTTTTAATTTACATCAAGTTAAACCGAAAGTTTGCTTTTATCAAGTTAAATATATAACAAATAAAAAGCAGTCTCAAAGTAAGTACAATTCCTGTTACATCTTATTTATATATGTGCTTGTGCAAACACCGCGTGCGTGTGCTTCCGAAATTGCATTATCATTGTTGTGTGCGTTCGCGTTATATAAGAGAGCTGCCGGCAAGAGAAGCTGAATATTTGTTTCTAGAACTTTCTCAACTTGATACAAGATTTAATTAAGCAAATGTAAGTGAATTATGCATATTTATGTGAATAGTGCGCTCGTCTGCACACAGCATAACAGAATTAGTTAATTTTCCAGTTGGAATTATCTGCCAAATGCACACACACATACTCACACACTCACGTAACAGCGAGCGCACATGTTTTTTCTTAATTTTTTTTTTCTGTTCGCCGGCTAAATTTGTGCAGCCCCCAGGCGATTTCACAATTTCCGTGTGTGTTTTCTTAGTCTCGTAACATATCTTTTATTTATCAAACTAAATTTATGCTGGCATTGCACTTGCCCTATATTTCATAATAGCTCACAGCATTACATTCCCATCCATACATATGTACTGTATGTATGTGTGTACTTGGGTTGGTTACATAAATGATTTGTTCTGGAAGTGATTTGCTGCTCTTCTCCTCTGACACGTTTCCCTGTTATCGATGATGAACTGATCGTTGGGGGGGCTAGTTAAGTTAGGGTGGGGGCTGTGTGAGGTCAGCCTAAGAGGGAAATTAATAACAATGAATCAAAGCGAAATTGACCAACTGAGCGACAGTGTTGCCAACTTAAATTTTCCCAAAAAAAAAAACTAAATTGATGAGCAAAAAGACAAACATATAAATTTAATTGAATAAAGTAGCTAATATAATTTTTCAAGCTATGTTTATTTTAAACTTACATCTTAATTGATTGGTCAAAGTAGCTAATATAGTTTTTCAAGCTATGTTTATTTTTTTTTTTAACAAAAATAAATTTAACATGAACCTTGTACCCACAATTTAATATTGAATTTAAAGATGCCAATTTTTTTTTTTATTTATTTATTTTTTTCCATAAAGTGTATAAAAGCATAAGCTTAACTGACTAATTAAACATATTTGCACAATTTAGCTATATTTTAGCATTAAACTCAGAACATATTGCTCATTTATTAAAAGATTGTCTTAACTCAGATAAAGTGATTCTTCAGAATCTAAGTTGTCCATATTTATATATGAAATGATGATGAAATTTTTATGCTACATTGTTGTACATTCAAGAAATTAACATTTCTTTATTTGCTAAAAAGAAATGTGATTTAAATTCTGCCAGTCTTTTAGTAAATGTGCAATTTATTTATATAAATTTATTTTAATCGAAATATTTGATTTATTGGAAATCGGGGAACTGAAGATTTAGTTGAAAACAATATTATGCACTTTACTGTCTTCTATAAGTTAAATAATATTGTTAAATAATATGTTTACATATTGCATCAGTTTTTTTTAAACTGTCGCACACATAGTTAAAACTAGCTATTTTTATTTATAGCTGAGTCACAGCTAAAACTGGCGTGTTAATAGCTTAATTGGCAGCTCTGTTTAGCAAGGTTAAAGGGATATTCATTAGGGGAAATTTTTAAATATCCAATGAACAACTCTGTTAAGCAAGGCCAAAGGGATATTCTCTGGCGGAAATATTTAATATCCAATTAACAACTCTGTTTAGCAAGGGTAAAGGGATATTCAATGGCGGGAATTTTCAAAAAATCAATTGATCGCACTCCCACTTGGTATTTAATCGATCGATAATCATGTATATCGATTTATTTATTTTTACAGATGTTCCGCTTACCAGTTTCACTTGCACGCACCACCATCAGCCGCCAGCTGGCCATGCGCAGCTATGCGAAAGATGTCAAGTTCGGTCCTGAGGTGCGCGCCATGATGCTGCAGGGCGTCGATGTTCTGGCCGATGCTGTGGCCGTGACAATGGGCCCCAAGGGTCGCAACGTTATTATTGAGCAGTCGTGGGGTTCACCCAAAATCACCAAGGATGGTGTGACGGTGGCCAAGGCTATTGAGCTGAAGGACAAGTTCCAGAACATTGGCGCCCGCCTGGTGCAGGATGTGGCCAACAATACCAATGAGGAGGCCGGCGATGGCACCACCACAGCAACCGTGCTAGCTCGCGCTATTGCCAAGGAGGGTTTCGAGAAGATCTCGAAGGGTGCCAATCCCGTTGAGATTCGTCGTGGCGTCATGCTTGCCGTGGACACCGTCAAGGATAACCTGAAGGCAATGTCGCGTCCAGTTAGCACACCCGAGGAGATCGCCCAGGTGGCGACAATTTCAGCTAACGGTGATCAGGCCATTGGCAAACTGATCAGCGATGCCATGAAGAAGGTTGGACGCGATGGCGTCATTACCGTCAAGGATGGCAAGACACTCATCGATGAGCTGGAGGTGATTGAGGGCATGAAATTCGATCGTGGCTACATTTCGCCATATTTCATCAACTCATCGAAGGGCGCCAAGGTTGAATTCCAGGATGCTTTGGTTCTGCTCTCGGAGAAGAAAATCTCCTCGGTGCAGAGCATCATTCCCGCCCTCGAGCTGGCCAATGCACAGCGCAAGCCGCTGGTTATCATTGCCGAGGATATTGATGGTGAGGCCTTGAGCACCCTGGTGGTGAATCGCTTGAAGATTGGTCTCCAGGTGGCCGCCGTTAAGGCGCCCGGCTTTGGCGATAATCGCAAATCCACCTTGACCGACATGGCCATCGCCTCCGGCGGCATTGTCTTTGGCGATGATGCGGATCTGGTTAAACTGGAGGATGTCAAGATTAGCGATTTGGGCCAAATTGGCGAGGTGATCATCACCAAGGATGACACACTGCTGCTCAAGGGCAAAGGCAAGAAGGAGGATGTACAGCGTCGCGTTGATCAGATCAAGGATCAAATCACAGACACAACCTCCGAATATGAGAAGGAGAAATTGCAGGAGCGTTTGGCTCGTCTCGCCTCTGGCGTTGCTCTATTGCGCGTCGGTGGCTCCAGCGAGGTGGAGGTGAATGAGAAGAAGGATCGCGTTCATGATGCACTCAATGCCACACGCGCTGCCGTCGAAGAGGGCATCGTTCCCGGCGGTGGCACCGCTCTGCTCCGTTGCATTGAGAAATTGGATGCTGTGCCCACACAGAATGATGATCAGGTAGGCTCTGCTCCTGGACTAGAAAGTAATCTTAACTAATCTTTGTTTTTATTATACAGAAATTGGGCGTTGATATTGTGCGTCGCGCTCTCCGCATGCCCTGCATGACAATTGCCAAGAATGCTGGCGTTGATGGCGCCATGGTTGTGGCCAAGGTGGAAACCCAGTCGGGCGATTATGGCTACGATGCCATGAAGGGCGAATATGGCAATCTGATTGAGAAGGGCATCATTGATCCCACCAAGGTGGTGCGCACTGCCATCACCGATGCATCGGGCGTTGCCTCACTCCTGACCACCGCTGAGGCTGTTGTCACTGAGCTGCCCAAGGATGATGCTGCTCCTGGCATGGGCGCTATGGGTGGCATGGGCGGTATGGGAGGCATGGGTGGTATGGGTGGCATGATGTAAATCCATACACACACACACAACCCACACACAGCTCACACACAGCACACACAACACACCATTCATATGTTTAAGCCCATAATGCAATAACGCCCCAGAATGGGAAGCGAATCACGAATGTAGGCGAATCCATCAACATTATCTTACTTTTGGTGCAGCCAGCTGTACCCACACACACACTTACACACACTAGACACACACACACACACACAATCGAAGTAGATTCTTCGAGATTTGTTTCGCATTTAAAAACCCTTTTCTAAACAAATTTCAAATTTGGCCGCTGCTGGTTGAGCGAGATCTTCGCCCCCACATTTCGTTTCAGATTTCGCTTCCCATTGCCTCTGCTGGCGTTCATATTGCATTGTGTTCAACGTTTTTTCTTTTTTTTTATTGTAACTATTCCTTAATTCTATATTTTTACATGTTATATATGTAAATGCAAGAAGTACCGTTAGTTGTAAAATACATACAAATTAAATAAACAAAAAAACATTTAAAAAAAAAAACCATTAAAAACATGAATTTTGCATTTTTATAGAAAATTAAATGGATATTATATTGGTGTGGAAGAAATAATTGAGAAAAATGTTAAACTAACTATATAAAGCAAAAAAGAATAAGAATATTAAAATATTGTTAGAAAGAGACAAGAAACTATTGAAGGGGAAAAGAAATAATAATATAAGATACAACAAATTTAATGAATAAATGAAAATAAAGCATAAAAAAAACTAATGGATGAATGACATAAAAAAAAACTGCAGTTAATCAAAAAAATATTTCAAATATTCGAAAATTAAATGATATTCTATAAAGCAATAGAGTCGACGCTCACAAATTAGAACTTACAGTTATTAAAATTAACAGAAATTAGAAATAGGGTTTGTTAAGCATTAAACGCTCTAAAATTTGAATTAAAATTTCGAATTTCGGAGCTCGAATTTGTTTTGTTTTGTTTTTTGAGCTTTTATCGTAATTTTCCTTAATATTTTACTGAATCGATATTTTATTTATAGCTGAAAAAATATATTTAATGTAATTGCAGTGAATACAATCGACGCTCACATATTACAACCTTCACTAATTAAAAGTGGGGTTTGTAATAAATTTTTTCAGTATATTACCGAATACATAGCAATTTTATATTTTTACCTGGAAGAATTATATTTAAGGTAGTTGGAGTGAATCTTAATGTTTCTTTATAGCATCTCTTTTTGAATTATTGTATAAATATATTTTAATTTAAAAAATTTACTTATAAAATGTATTGCAGTGAATTATTACCTTTTTTTTTTATTAATAGAATTAACTAAAACGAGATTTATTTTGTGCTTTATTTATATACAAAAAAAAAAGTTCAGAAATTAGATTTACCTTCAAAAGAAAGTGGTTCTAATTTTGTGGTCGTCTACTGTTTTATAATAGACCAGAAAGAAACAGCTATTTTCTAACTACTCCAAAGAGCTTCAAAATTAGCCTTCTCATTCCTATGGCTGCTTTATGATATAGTAATCCGATGTTAATTAAACCTGATCAGATTGTACGGAATAATTTTGTACTATATCGATATGGAAGGTTTGGTTCTGATATCTCGAAAAAAGAAATAAAATATTAATGATAAATAAATAATAAAATGAAAGTTTTCACATTATTCCACCGATTGCTCATATGGGAGCTATAATGGTCCGATTTTGATGACACTTGGTAAGAATGATAAGATTAGATTATCGAGGAAGTATCGATCAGGCAAGTTCAGTTATGATATCTTGAAAATAATTTTATTGGTCGTTCCTATTTTACCTATATAAGTGGCGCAAAAAAAGCACTACGGATTTCGCCAGTTTCTGGTTAATGACTTTTTATTAATACTTTTAGCTTCAGTATTAAATCTTCTTTCTATTTAAATGACAACAATTAAATGAACTTTAATTTAAAAAAAAAATTAAGTCCCTAGCATGTTTGGATTGGGAGTGGTGGACGATTGAAAACACGATCTTAGGGCTATCCTATTCAAGTGGCGAGGAGTGTCTTTATGGAGTCAGAGGAGTGTCAAAAACTATAATACCCTCTAGCAAAGGTATAAAAAAACTCAAAAATAACACTATGCAACAGCATTTTGTATCCCGGACTTTTTAGAGTCGTTGGCACAAAAAGTAGGATATTTTTAAAATGGACATATTTTTGAGTAAAAATTTTCATTTCACTCCTTAATTACTTCTTAACAAATAAACTAATTTAAAAATATTGTAGTGCAGGATAATAGGTCATTTCATTACCTTTTCAAAAATATAAACAACTTTAATATCATTGAACTATGTTCGAAGTTATTTGCACTTTATCAAAGCTATTGTACCTTTTTGAAAAGTCGGAAATCTAGCTTTTTTCGATTATCTCAAAAACGTTTCCGGCAACATATTTTTTGAGTTTTATTTTCGAAATCAGCGACTCATTTTACATTTTATTCTACTCTGAAAAGATCGGTATACAAGAAATGTGTTCTTTGTTGCATAATGTAATCATTGGCAGGTAATATTTTAAAAATAAAACATACAAGCCTGTTCCCATTCTCACTTTAAATATTCTAGGGAAATACGCAGGAAATTTAAGGGAAATTTGGCAAATTCTCGCGTAATCAAATACGCAAAGTCCAACCGAAAATGGAAACAGGCCTGATAAAAACGCCACAATTCCTGATTCCATTCCCTAGTTCAACAGTGTAAAACAAACATTTGAAATAAATAAATACGAAAATTCTCAACTTAAAATGTAAATTGATTTCAGACTCTGATACAAAGCATTTTTTTTTTAATTAAATTTAAAAATCATTTACTGATGACAAAAAACAATTGTTAGGAATTTTTAAAAAACAATTTGTAGTTATATATTATATTATATATTGCTTATGATAGAATATATTGATTAGATTGTGCTTAGGGGGCTAATAGAGCTCGGCCTTTTGCATAACAGCCTCGACGAGCGCTTTGAAGGCATCCTCGATCATGGTTATATGTAGCTGGGCATCCCGATAGGAGCACAGTTTGGCGCTTTCGGTGAGCGGCATTTGCATTGTGGTGACGCCCAGCGAGGATTGTGAATGTAAACTGCGTCCGGTGTTCATCAAAATGTTGACACAATCATCGGCCAGAATGGGAAATGTTTCCACAAAGCGTACCATTGCCGGCAGCACATTCCTGAGAAATTTACACTTGGCCGAGGATGTGAGCAGCGATAGCGTTGTCTGTATAACATTCAGACAGAACTTGGAGACGCCCAAACTCTTGGGTATCGAGTAGTTGAGCACCAAGTGTGATGTCAGCTCAATGGTAAAGATTTGTTTATCCATTTCGGTAACATTGAGAAATTCGTGCACGAAATCAATGCAAATATGCATCGAGGGCACGCTGGCCACAATCATGGGTATCACGGACTTGGGATACGTTTGGAAGTGCACCAATTTGGCCAGCGATGGCTCCGATATGAATGCCTGATGCACATACGTGCCAATAATGCCCTGTATCTCCCTCAGCTCCAGCTTGGCCACCCGTGTATCTGCCTTGCTGTCCATATACTCCAACACCTCCAGCAGTATATGCACGGCAGCGCTCTCCTGCGACGCAATCAGTGTGGTTTTCAGTTCCTCTCGATCCGCATCCGTTTGCACTAGCCCATTCTTGTCCAGCACCTGCTTCTGCTGCATATGCACGTTGAGATAAGTCTTGGATGCAGCCAGACTGCCCTTTAAAATGCGGAGCAGTATAACCAACATATAGGGCGAACAGAACACCTGCCGTGGACATCTGTGGAAATTGTAATTAAACATTTATTAGAGTTGTAGATTGTAGCTAGGTTATGGTAATTTTAAGTTTGCTCGAGGTTCATGGATGAAATGGTTTAAAAAATACAAATTTTCTGGGAAATTTAATAAAATTTTTATGGGAAATCAATCTAAAGGCTAAAACAATTTCAAAACCAGAAAAAACCGGCTATTTTCGGCACGCCGAAGCTATATACCCTTGCAATGGTCTTCGAAGAAAATTTTGAATGCCAACTTTTGTTTTGATATCAAAAAAAAAACCATAAAATTTTTCATACAAACACTTTTTGGTCGATTGTTCCTATGGTAGCTATAAGATATAGTAATCCAATTTTGATTAAACTTTTTCAGATTGTACAAATTATAATTCTACATCGATATGCCAAGTTTGGTTTTGATATCTTGAAAAACAAAAAAGTTTTTCATACAAACACTTTTCATAAAAATAAAGTGTCTGCGATTGTTCCTATGGCAGCAGCTATATGATATAGTGCTTCGATCAGGCTGATTTTGACCTACAAACTACATACTATATCAAGCTTCATCTGTGCCGAGTTTCATCAAGATAGCTCAAAGATAAAGCCAAAAACTGGGCATAGAAACAGACAAACATGGCTATATCGACTCAGCTCGTCGTCCTGACCAAGAATATATATACTTTATAAGGTCGCAGACGTCTCTATGCATTACACACTTCGAGGAAAAATTATAGTACCCTTTTGTAAGAGTATAAAAATATGATTTTCATGAATATCCGTTCCATTTTGGCAAAGTTATGGCAATTTGCCCTAGATTCATGATTAATCGAGAATTTCAAGAATTATTAAAAAATATATTTGCAAATCCTTTCAAGCACCTACCCCAGCACATCCATGGGCTCCAGCATGCTCTCGTTGGCAAAGTTACGGCGACTGTGCGTATCCGTATTGTTGGTAATTGCGCGCAAGGACATTAACCAAAAGGTGGTGGGCAGCACGGCATTGAGACGCAGCCATAGATCATTGTACAAATCCTTGACATAACGTGCCACATCCTTTTGAAAGACATGCGGCAAATGTTGCACCAATTGTTGTGAATACTGTGCCAAAGATTCCGGCGGCAACTGCAGCAAATGCTTGAAGACACGTATGGCCAAATGTGGCTTCGTCTTGACATTGTCCAGGGCGCGACTGAGCAGCTCCGGCTTGAGCTCATATTTGCTGGGATGCAGCTCGTTGTTGTGGCTGCTGCTATTGTTGGCCAAATAATGCTCCTCCAGCCAGTCATCGACCATGCTGAGATGCGGATAATTGGAAATGATGAGACGCAACAGCGGCTGGAAGAGCGACAGGTAATCGCTGTGATACTGATGCGCCTTCTGCAGCAAATACTTGAGCGGCAAACCGCTTAAAAAGTTATTGGAATACTCCTTCTGCTTGCGTCCGCCCAGCGCACTGAGGTTCATCAATCGCGTATCCTCGTAGAGCATCAGATAATAGATCATCAGCAGTTGGGCGCTGAGCGGGCAGCTCACCTCAATTTGGGACAACTCTTCGCTCTCAATTAAAGCCGGCTGCAGCTCCTCGGCAAAGAAGGTCAAGGGGGAGGTGCGAAAGACATGCAGAATTTCCAATTCTGTGAATGGCCGATGCATGTGATCAATGCTTATCTTGCCCGTCGGATTGGGTATAATCAGCGTATTGACAAAGACCTCAACCAAGGCTGGCATCACCGGATGCACCGGCCGTACCGAGTTGCAGATTTGTTTAAAAATCCACGATTTAATTGGCACTTTATGCTTGAGAAATGTGCGCGATTTGAGCAGCTGATGGATGCAGTGCACCGGCAAATAGCCAGGTATTGTGCCATTCAAATTGGGCGTCACGGGCACACGCACCGCATGCAGTGCCACCACCTGTTCCGTAAACAAATCTTGTGTAAAAAGTTGCTTAATACGATTCGTGCTATTCGGCCGGATGGGTATCTTCATGGCCAGCGTGGAGCAGACCATTTCACTGATGGCCGTTATTTGATTGCTATGGAAATGTATGGCCAGCAGCAGCAGCATCTCTCCGAGCGAACTGTTCGAGCCCGAACGCTTGCAAAAGAATGAATCCTCGCGTATAAGCCATTGCAACCACTCGACCGCTTTATTCTCCAGCGGAATCGTCGAGACAAGCGATGGACAGGCAATGAGCATGCAGAGAGCGAGCGTCACAAAGCGTACACCCGATGGGGTCGGCTTGGGGCAACTGGTTACCAGCTGGGACAAGGCATTGATCTCATCATCGTTGAACTTGAGGCCGCCAATTCCCCGCAAGGCGCAATACAGACGCAACAATACTGCGCCCTGCAAATTGAAATCCTTCAATTCGGACGCTTTGCTCGTAATCCTCACAATATTCTGCAGCAGCTCCACACGCACCAGATTCAAGGCATCGCCCTTCCGCTTCTGGCTGGTGCGTATATACAGGGCAAACCAGGAGCGCAGATTCTGATCGTTGCCCAGCAGCAAACCGGTGAGAAATGCAATCTAAATGGAAATCAATGGAATCTAAATTAGTTTATTTTATATTTTAATAAAACAATTTAGTTTTAAATTGTTTTTATATTAGTTAAAAATTTTATAAAAATATCAATAACTTTTAGGACTCACCAGATCATCGGGATGCTTGAGGGCGAGCTTGAGCATGAACGACGGCACCTTCATCATTTCAACGCACATGGAACGATTGGCCAGAGCCTGAGATGGATTCATTTCGCTCAATTGCATCAGCAGCATGAGACGATGCTTGCCATCGCTGGCCTCCTCATCGCAGTTGGCAATTACGTGGGAAACCACATCCCGATAGCAGTCGGGAAAGTTGGCAACCAAGGCACAAACGATGCGATATCCATTGGGCACATGGACCAGGGCGTCGGTCAGCTCGAGAATGTTGAGCAGGGATGGCAGTTCGGCGAGGGCAATGCACAGAATGTCAACAACCTCCTCCAGATAGATGCCATCGTCAAGGATTTCCGAGTGCGTTGTGGTTGCTGTTGTTGTCGATGCCGCTGCAGCTGTTGTTGTTGGTTTCTGGTCGGAACTGGAGCCAGTGGTGGAACTGGTCGTTGTGGACACCTGTTGCTGCAGATTGAAAATCTCGGAGAGCACAACACGCACCTTGCGTGCCACGTCCGCCCGCTCGAAGCCCAGCGCAATGCCCGACTGTAGTCCGTACTCCGGCTGCGGCTGCTGCTGGGCATCGAATTGGGCAACAGAAGAGTTCTTTTGTCGCGTCTGCAGCTCCTTCTTGAGATCGTTCTCGAGCTCGTGATAGTTGACCTGCAAATAGGACACAATGCTGTTAACCACCTCGATGCCAATGAGCACGGCCAGAATTTGTTTGCGCGACTCCATTGAGGATTCGGTGTTGTCCAGCGGCGAGAGCAGGCTCATTCTCACTAGCGACGGCAACACCGGCCGTATCTCATTGCCCGGATAGCTCGCCAGCGAGGTTATATCCAGATTCTGCATGGCGGCAAATACCCGGGATGTCACATCATACATCTTCACCGGCATTGCGAGAGTGCGGGGAATGAGCAGGATTTGATATGCTATGATATGTGTATAGCCGGGCGATGGCCCGCAGCCAAAACATGTAGCGTAACCTGTTGCCAAATAATCTTAAATTCGTTTATTTCTAGTTTAATACGTCGGACGCGCATTGAATCGCATACAAAATCGCTTAGCTGGGAATTATCGATCATCGTTATTATCGATATGTGCCTGACACTTTTGGTATTATTTAGCGTAAGATGCACAATTTATGCAATAAAATGAAAAATATAAAACCAACATTGATTTAGTTAAAATTAAAATTGAAATTTATGCTAAATTTATTATATATAATTAATAGTGATTATGCATTGCACTTGTTCACATATTCGTGACATCACAAATAAAATTTGTACTGCCAACTTGTTGTGGCATTAACATCGGAGTTGCATTTTGCGCTACTTATCGTCCTATCGATATTTCGATGTTATTCTATTTCTCTTTACTGATACATACATTTTCCATTCGGCCTCAGCAGTCACTTTTTTTTTTACTCGCAAGTGAAGTTCGACCGCAAAGAATAAATGTGAATAAAAATAAAAATAACGTAAAAAATCTATGTGAATTGTGTGTTTTATGAATCAATTAAGGAAATTTGAACAGCAAGTTTGTCGAGTAGGTAAGTGAAAGTTGCCAAAGTGCAGTGAAAACAGCCGCTAAATGAAAATTATAACTCGGAAAATAGACCAACGCCCTAGGTGCCAGTGCCGTGTGGAGCCAAAAATGAAAAAAAAAAAGTATCTCAATATCGAAATATGGGCCAGTCGAAAGTCAGTTCAGAGTGTAACTTGAGTCGCTATTAAATAACTAATTAACTAGCTATAATCCATATATATATATATTTGTAGCTATATGTACATATATATATATATTTATATATATACATAATAAAAACATCATCGATTAAAATTGCCTGCCCCCGTCTATCGCAGCCGCAGTCGCAGTCCGCTCGCTGCTGGCGTTGATGACATCATTCGGTGTTTTCAGTTCGTTGAGTATGTGAGATGTGAGAGCGTCAAGTCGAGTCGAGTCGAGTCGAGTACAGAGCAGTGGTGTGTGTGCTGCCCTCGGTATCGAATTGGATGAATATTTCAATTAAAAACTCAAAACGAAATGTGAAACAAAATTCGAACTTATAACTGAAATCTAAATCAAAACAAAAAGAAAAAGAAAATACAAAATAGGTGTGTGAACGTTTGAAATAAACATATATGAAGGACAATTAAGACAGCGGCATAAACTTGAGTAACATTTTCGTTAGAATTGTAGAAAAGTGCGATAAAAGTCAATATTTAATCGAGATATACACACATGTATATGTTTTTTTTTTAATCGTATACAAATACACACACAAACGCACCATCTCTTGTGCTCTCTTTCACTCTATCTATCTTCATTTACTCGCTCGCACGCACATTGAAGTGAAATGCACTTTGAAATACAGTTACGTGCACACACACACATACAAACAATTGCCACACGCCCCATGTAAAAATAGGAAATCCTTCCAAGAGGTCACGAGTTGAAATTGAAGTTGTGTTTATCGATAAATGGAAATGAGGAGAACGAAACCCAAATCGTGCTGCACTTGTTCATATATCATTTGTGTGTGTGTGTGCGTGTGTTTGTATGTTGGCCCACCTTATTTAAAAGTGCCGACCGAAAAAAAAAAATTGACAAATTTATGGCCATAACTCAAATTGTACAGTTGTAAGGTAATAAGCACGTACTCGTGATGTTTGTAGGCTTGTGTGCGTGTGTGTATCTATGTGTGTACTTGAGCGTTTGTTACTTAAAACAAAACCAAAAAAGAAAAAAAAACAGAAAACTGGTTTTCCATACGCAACACAACGCACAACGCATTGAATTTTTCTTTTTGGAGTTTTCACTGCGGTGGTGGCTCGCATTGAGAGCTCCGACTGCGGCTTTGGCCTGCCCTGGTTAATTGAACAACAATTGCACAACAATTCGAAGCCCCAAGAAGTAGCCGCGCCCCTCCCTCACACGCAACGCTAATCAAATCAATGTGATGAACTCACTTTTTAACGAGATCTCAACACACATACATATATACAAATATATATATGTGTATGACATGCAATCATAATTGCAAAGTTGTCAGAGCTGAGCTCAGTTCAAAACCTACCCCATTTACTGCGCCTGCTGCCTCTGCCCCCGCTATAAAACCCAGACTCTCGGTTTTGGTCTCATTAGCTCTCGTATACACAGATATGCTCTCCATTTTGAACTCTTACTCTCTCTCATTCGGTGTTGGTCTCTCGCTCTCTCTTTGCGTGCGTATGCCGCCTGTTTGTTTGCGTTTGTTTGTTTGTGTTGCGTTGGTGTTTCTCCTGTTGTTGTTGTTCGTGTTTGTCGCTCTGTTTTCGTTGTGTTTTCTGTTTTCCTTGCTTGGCTGCGCTCTCCCGCTCAATTTTTGTCACACTGTCGGCAAGTTTTAAGCTTCGTTTTCGTTATAATCAGAATAAAATATTACGTAATAGATAATAGAGCTGTGCGTGTATGCGAATGTTAAATGTAAATGTGAGTTGAGTTGAGTGTTGAATGTGTGTGTGTATGTAAATAAAGATTGTGTGCTAAATTCTATTGTGGTTGTTGTTTTTTTTGTTTTGTTTAATTTATTGTTTGTGCAAAATTAGCTCATGCTTATTTGAGCAGACACAACAGAGTTACGAGTGCAAAAAATAATAATAAAATAATAATGAATCATAATTGCGACAAAACTACATACAAACATATGCGTGTGTGTATGTGCCGCAAAGGGAATGACCTGCCCAGCATGGAATAAAGGTCAACACACACACAGTTGCATACATACACATGTACATACAAGTTGCCAATGGTGTACAGATAATATACACGCACACACAACTACATATGTACATACACATATGTATTTATCTATGTTTGTATGTATGACACATTTCGGTCATTCCGATAGTTTTTTTTTTGTTGAATTTTTTTTGTGAATTGAATTTCCTGCAATTTCATCACAGTTGCGATTTAAATCTGTGCCCATTTCCCCCCCAACCGCCCTGCCCAGCAGCCACCTCCCCCACTCTACCTGTCTAAATGAATGAGAATTAAAAGTAGAAATTGAATTGGGGAATGACAATTGACATTGCGGATGGGGCGTGTGATGTAATCGCGTTAACTATTTAGCTAAAATAATAAACAGACACATACATAACACACATACATACATAACATACATACAGTGTATGAGAATTGTTTGTGGACTTTTGGTTGGACGCCACTTGCCAGTTGACCCAGGCGACCCTGTCACTGGGCCACTCTGAATGTGACGCCATTGTTGCTTATGATTCATAAAAACATAGCGCATGCAGGCGAAGGGGAGGGAGTGGGGGCTGTAACCCCACCCCACTTATGCAGTCAGCTATATAAAAGAATTTAAAAAAAAAATATTTATTTTTTTACTCCTGAGCTTCCAACTCAGCTTTATAAAAGAAATAAAAAAAAAATAATTTTTTTTTTTTGAGATTTTTTTTGTGGTTTATTTGCGCTTAGAAATTTGGGACTATAAAGTTGTTGAATAGAATGTGAAATTTAGTATATTATATTGTATTAATCCTCAATATATATATTTACTAATATATACACATGTATAGGCAGTCATTTGTTGTTTTTATTTAGTTAGTTTAGAAATTTTAGGAATTTTAAATTCAACATTTTTTTTTAATATAAAAAATAACTTCAGATTTTTGGGAATATAAAATGAATTTTTGTGGCTTGGATTAGAATTTTAGTTGAACTTTTTATTGAAAAAAATAAATGAAAAATTAAAAATAAAATAATATGGAAAATAAGCGTTTTGTATTTTATATTTGCAATTATTGAATATGGTTTATTTTTAGGGCGAAATTTAGGAATAGAAAGTGAGACATATAAATATAATAGGGAAATATAAAATTGAATTTAATACGTATATAGGTATATTATATACACATATATATTATACTATATAACGAATGATATATGAGAAATTAGCCAAAACATTTTTGTGTAAAAGATATTTAATAATAATAAAATTTGAAATTAAAACTCTTTTTTTTTTTTTTGAGTTTGAATTTCAATATGAAATTTTATCGATGACATCAAAAAAAATAAATAAAAAAAATAAAAAAAATTCTAAATTATAAAATATTTTTTTTCTCTACTTTTTGCAGTTATTGTTTGAGATTTATTTTCGATACGGAATTTAGGAATATACAAAATTGAATTCTTTGCGGCAACAATTGTGGACAATTTGCAAGTGCAGCTAAAATGACGACGGACATTTCAATTGTTCGATGGGACCCCAGTCAGGGTCCTGGCAACGAATATATCGATGAATACGAATACGATGGCGGCAACTCCAGTTCCCGTCTCTTTGAGAGATCCCGCATTAAGGCCTTGGCGGAGGAGCGCGAAAGCGTACAGAAGAAGACATTCACCAAGTGGGTGAATTCGCATCTGTGCCGCGTCAATTGTCGCATTGCCGATCTCTATGTTGATATGCGGGATGGCAAGCATTTAATTAAACTGCTGGAGGTACTATCTGGCGAACGCCTGCCGAAGCCCACCAAGGGTAAAATGCGAATACACTGCCTGGAGAATGTGGACAAGGCTCTGCAATTCTTGCGCGAACAGCGCGTCCATCTGGAGAATATTGGTTCCCACGATATTGTCGATGGCAATGCTTCCCTCAATTTGGGCCTCATCTGGACGATTATCTTGCGCTTCCAGGTAATATATATATTATATTTTGAAATTATCGTATTTTTTAGAGATGCAAATTTTGAGTTACAAATTGCAAATACAAAACAGGAAAACATATATCATAAATTGGAAAAATATATATTTTATTTTATATTCAAATATGTGATATGATAATACTTTGTTTATTCATATAAAATTAAATAATCATTGCAAATTGTTGTAATTTTTTTAGGTAAAAAAAAACCTATATAGGAAGTGAATATATATAAAAAATTAAATAGGTTTATTGGATAATGTCTAATTTTGTATGTAATAATTATAAATATATTTCATTTATTATCAATTTATTATATACAAAATATATCTTAATAAATGTTATTAGCAGTTGATTAAAAAAGCAAAGTTTAGTAAGAGACGCCTCAAATTTTGGAGCATATTTTAATTATCAAAAAATTTATTATCAAAAAATCTATTATTAAAAAATCTATATATAAATCTATATCTATCTATCCCTAATATTTGACAGTATTTTGTAGGAGATAGTAGACGCTACTCTAGTAAAAAGAAAGTATTAAAAGGAAACAACATTTTCTTAGCCTGAAACAACAATTTGTAACTCAGCTTTTGATCTTTAAATTGAAATGCCAGGGATCGTCAATAAAGATTATTTTGCTTTTTTTTTAACTAAAAAATCATGTAATTGAAGTAAATTTATGGAAATAGAGAACTACATCAATATGATAATTTTTGAGTTTTTACGCTTTAATTACAATTAGAAATATTTTTAATTTCATTTATTTTTTTTTTAGTTTTTTTTTATCAAAAAAAATCGTATTTAAAGCAATTTATGAAAATAGAAAACTACATTAATACGATTATAATATTTTTGAGTTTTACGCTTTAATTACAATTAGAAATATTTTAATTTTATTTTTTTGTTTTTTATTTAATTACAATTAGAAATATTTAAATTTTATTTTTGTCTTTGTTTTTTATTTATATTTTTATTTGAACCTTTTTTTTACGTAAAATTGTTTGGTGTGGCAGATTTGCCAGGCTGCTAGAGTCAAGTGAACAGCCCAAAAAAAATATTTTTTTTTTGGAGTAAAAAAAAATAAAACTGAAAAATAAGCGTAATAAATTGAGTTTTTTTTTTTTTTTTTTATTCATTTTGACTATTTAATGTAATTTAATTAAATGTGGCAAATATTTACGCTCAATAAGTGAACTTAAAAAAGTTATTTTCCAAATTTATTTTACAAAAAAAACTATATAAAATATTTCACAAAAAAAAAACCATTTAATCGAACATTTTTTCAAATATTTTTTTAAGGCGCCTTTTGGCTCTTTTATTGAGTAAAAAATATAAAATATTCGATATTTTGTTTTAAAAATTAAATTTTAATTTTTTGAGCAAAAATATAAAACTCATAGAAATTATTATTTTTTTTTTTTTTTTTATTTATTGCATATTTTATTTAAAACTCATAAAATAAAAGTTATAAGACAAACTCTATAAAAATAACTTAAAATCATTTATTGACATGATTTTTAAATAAAATGAAAATAAAATAATCTTTGCGGTCTCTGTAAAATTTCATTTCTTAACAATTTTCCATATAATTCTTGTTGAATGTTTATGCGTATGTTTGTTGGTTTTGTTTGTGTGATTGATTGATTGATTGCTTGATTGATATATCAATAGATACAAGATATCACCATCGAGGAGGTTGACAACAAGGAGACCAAGTCCGCCAAGGATGCGCTACTGTTGTGGTGCCAGATGAAGACCGCCGGGTATCACAATGTGAATGTTAGAAACTTTACAACATCGTGGCGCGATGGACTCGCGTTTAATGCGATTATACACAAACACCGTCCAGATTTAGTGCAATTTGAGAAGCTATCGAAGACGAATGCCATACACAATCTAAACAATGCATTCGATGTGGCCGAGGATAAGCTGGGATTGGCCAAGCTGCTCGATGCGGAGGATGTCTTTGTCGAGCATCCCGATGAGAAGTCGATTATCACCTATGTGGTCACCTACTATCACTACTTCAGCAAGCTGAAGCAGGAGACGGTCCAGGGCAAGCGTATTGGCAAAGTCGTGGGCATTGCCATGGAGAATGATAAAATGATTCATGATTATGAGCATTTTACCAGCGATCTGCTCAAATGGATTGAGACAACGATACAGTCGCTGGGCGAACGTGAATTTGAGAACTCTTTGGCCGGTGTCCAGGGTCAATTGGCACAATTCTCCAATTATCGCACCATTGAGAAGCCGCCCAAGTTTGTGGAGAAGGGCAATTTGGAGGTGTTGCTCTTCACATTGCAATCAAAGATGCGAGCGAATAATCAGAAACCCTATACACCCAAGGAGGGTAAAATGATATCGGACATTAACAAGGCCTGGGAACGTCTCGAGAAGGCCGAGCATGAGCGTGAGCTGGCCTTGCGGGAGGAGCTGATACGCCAGGAGAAATTGGAACAGTTGGCAGCGCGTTTCGATCGCAAGGCCTCGATGCGTGAGACTTGGCTATCGGAGAATCAACGCCTGGTTAGCCAGGATAATTTCGGTTTCGACCTAGCCGCTGTGGAGGCGGCAGCCAAGAAGCACGAAGCCATCGAAACGGACATCTTTGCGTATGAGGAGCGTGTCCAAGCTGTGGTCGCTGTTTGCGATGAGCTGGAATCGGAGCGTTATCATGATGTGAAGCGTATACTGCTGCGCAAGGATAATGTGATGCGTTTGTGGACGTATCTATTGGAATTGTTGCGAGCTCGTCGCATGCGTTTGGAGATCTCTTTGCAGCTGCAGCAGAACTTCCAGGAGATGCTTTATATTCTAGATAATATGGAGGAAATTAAGCAACTGCTGATGACCGATGATTACGGCAAGCATCTGATGGGCGTTGAGGATCTGCTGCAGAAGCATTCGCTGGTCGAGGCCGACATTAATATATTGGGTGAACGGGTTAAGGTTGTCGTACAGAACTCCCAGAAGTTCCTTAGCGACGATCCTGAATCGTACAAACCCTGCGATCCCGAAATTATTGTCAGCCGCGTCCAGCAGCTGGAGGATGCCTACGCCGAGCTCGTCCGTTTGGCGGTGGAACGTCGCAGCCGTCTGGAGGAGAGCCGTAAACTCTGGCAATTCTATTGGGATACCGCCGATGAGGAGAACTGGATCAAGGAGAAAGAACAGATTGTGTCTACCGATGAGATTGGCCATGATCTCACCACGGTTAATCTGTTGTTGAGCAAGCACAAGGCTTTGGAATCGGAAATAACATCGCATGATCCCCAGCTGCAGAATGTGGCCAAGGTGGGCGCTGAGCTCATTACCGAGGGACACTTTGGCGCTGATCGCATCAAGGATCGGCTCAAGGAGATACTCTCCAAGTGGGATCATCTGCTTGATCTGACCAAGTATCGTAGACAGCGTCTGGAGAATGCTGTGGAATACTTCCAGCTGTTTGCCGATGCGGATGATGTGGACAATTGGATGCTTGACACGCTGCGCATTGTGTCCAGCGAGGATGTGGGTCGTGATGAGGCCAATGTCCAGTCGCTGCTCAAGAAGCACAAGGATGTTGCCGATGAGCTGAAGAACTATGCCGAGGTCATTGATGCCCTCCACAAACAGGCGGAGACATTGAAGCTCAACGAGCCGGAGAAGGCGAATGTGGACAAGAGATTGGATGCCATCGATACACGCTACAAGGAGCTCACCGAATTGGCCAAGCTGAGAAAGCAGCGTCTATTGGACGCCTTGAGTCTGTACAAGCTCATGTCCGAGGCGGATGGTGTGGAGCAATGGATCAAGGAGAAGACCAAAATGTTGGACACCATGGTGCCGGGCAAGGACATTGAGGATGTGGAGATAATGAAGCATCGCTTCGAGGGTTTCGACAAGGAAATGAATGCGAATGCTTCGCGTGTCGCTGTTGTCAATCAATTGGCACGTCAACTCCTCCATGTCGAGCATCCCAACTCGGATGAGATTCTGGAGCGACAGAATCATCTCAATCAGGAATGGTCGACGCTACGCGAAAAGGCTGAGGCCAAAATGGATGATCTGAAGTCCGCCCATGGCGTTCAGACCTTCTACATTGAGTGCCGCGAGACAATCTCCTGGATTGAGGACAAGAAACGCATCCTGACCGAAACGGATAGCCTTCAAATGGACTTGACGGGTGTGATGACACTCCAGCGTCGTTTGAGCGGCATGGATCGCGATCTGGCTGCCATTCAAGCTAAGTTGTCCAGCTTGGGCCGCGAGGCCGATAGCATTGAGGTCGAACATCCGGAGGAGGCACAGCTAATCCGTGAGCGCATCGCACAAATTGAACTCATCTGGGAGCAGCTGACACAGATGCTGAAGGAGCGTGACTCGAAGCTGGAGGAGGCTGGAGATTTGCATCGTTTCCTGCGTGATCTGGATCACTTCCAGACCTGGCTGACAAAGACCCAAACAGATGTCGCCTCCGAGGATACACCCACATCGCTGCCCGAGGCCGAGAAACTGCTCAATCAGCATCAATCCATACGGGAGGAGATTGACAACTATACCGAGGATTACAAGAACATGATGGAATATGGCGAACGTTTAACCTCGGAGAGCAGCGCCACCGATGATCCACAATATATGTTCTTGCGTGAGCGTTTGAATGCCCTGAAGGAGGGCTGGGAGGAGCTGCATCAGATGTGGGAGAATCGTCAGGTTCTGCTCTCACAGAGTCTCGATCAGCAACTCTTCAATCGGGATGCACGCCAGACCGAGGTGCTGCTCAATCAGCAGGAGCACTTCCTCAGCAAGGATGATACTCCTGTTAATTTGGAACAGGCCGAGAATCAATTGAAGCGTCACGAAGCCTTCCTAACCACCATGGAGGCCAACGATGATAAGATCAATACGTTGCTCCAGGTAGCCGACACTCTGGTGGAGAAGGAGCACTTTGATGCCGACAAGATTGGCAAGCGGGCGGAGAATATAACCGGGCGACGCGATGATAATCGTCAGCGTGCTCTGGATCAGCATGAGAAACTTAAGAATCAGGTGAAACTGCACGAGTTCCTGCAGGATCTGGAGGAGCTGGCCGAATGGGTGCAGGAGAAATATGTTACCTCACAGGATGAGACATACAGAAGCGCCAAGACCATACACTCCAAGTGGACAAGGCATCAGGCCTTCGAAGCGGAAATTGCGGCCAACAAGGAACGTTTATTCGAAGCGGAAAAATCAGCACAGGAACTGTCCAAGGAGAAGCCCGAATTCAAGGATGTCATTGAGCCCAAGCTGAAGGAGTTGGCCAAACAATTTGATGACCTCGAGGTGCACACCAAGGACAAGGGCGCCCTACTCTTCGACGCCAATCGGGAGGTGCTCGTCCAGCAGACCTGCGATGACATTGATTCATACATTACAGATCTGGAGAAGCAGATTGTTAGCGGTGACACTGCCAATGATCTCACCTCTGTCAACATACTCATGCAGAAGCAACAGGTTATCCAGACCCAGATGGCGGTCAAGGCACGCCAGGTGGAGGAGATTGACAAGCAAACGGAATATCTACAGAAGACGGTGCCCGAGGAGAAGATCGAACCGATTGTGGTCAAGAAGACGGCCGTACTCGAGCGCTTTGAGAAGATCAAGGCGCCGCTCTTGGAGCGTCAGAAGCAGCTGGAAAAGAAGAAGGAAGCCTTCCAGTTCTGTCGCGATGTCGAGGATGAGAAATTGTGGATCGATGAGAAGCTGCCGGTGGCCAATTCCAATGATTATGGCAACTCCCTGTTCAATGTTCATGTACTCAAGAAGAAGAATCAATCGCTGGCCACCGAAATTGATAATCACGAGCCGAGAATCAATGCCATCTGCAATAATGGACGCAAACTGATCGATGAGGGCCATGAGGATGCCAAGAAGTTTGAGGCATTGATCAGTGATCTGACGCAGAAGTGGCAGGAGCTCAAGGATGCCATCGAGCAGCGCAAGAAGCATTTGCTCGAATCGGAGAAGGTGCAACAGTATTTCTTCGATGCCCAGGAGGCCGAGTCGTGGATGAGCGAACAGGAGCTCTACATGATGGTCGAGGATCGCGGCAAGGATGAGATTAGCGCACAGAATCTAATGAAGAAGCACGAGAATCTGGAGCAATCCGTTGAGGATTATGCGAATACCATACGCCAGCTGGGCGAGGTGGCGCGTCAGTTTAGCAGCGATGATGTCTCCAGCGGTGATGCCGTTGCCGTCAAGCAATCCCAGCTGGACAAGCTCTATGCCGGCCTCAAGGATCTGGCCGGCGAGCGTCGTGCCCGTCTCAACGAGGCCCTGCAGCTGTTCATGCTCAGCCGCGAGGTGGATGACCTTGAGCAATGGATCACAGACCGGGAGGTGGTCGCTGGCAGCCAGGAGCTGGGCCAGGATTATGATCATGTCACGTTGCTGTCGGAGCGCTTCAATGAGTTCGCACGGGACACCGAGGCCGTTGGGGGCGAGCGGGTGGCCAAGGTTAATGGCATTGCGGATAATTTGATTCAGGCAGGACATTCGGATTCGGCCACAATTGCCGAATGGAAGGATAACTTGAATGAGTCGTGGCAGGATCTGTTGGAACTGATTGAGACACGCACCCAAATGTTGGCCGCTTCGCGGGAATTGCACAAATTCTTCCATGACTGCAAGGATGTCCTGGGCCGCATTCTGGAGAAGCAGCACGGCGTCTCCGATGAGCTGGGACGCGATGCGGGCTCCGTTTCGACACTGCAGCGCAAGCACTACAATTTCCTGCAGGACCTCACCACATTGTACTCGCAGGTGCAGCAGATTCAGGAGGAATCCGCCAAGCTGCAGGATGCCTATGCCGGCGACAAGGCCAAGGAGATTACCAATCGGGAACAGGAGGTTCTGCATGCCTGGGACAATCTGCAAGCCATGTGCGATGCACGCAAACAGAAATTGGCCGACACCGGGGATTTGTTCCGTTTCTTCAATATGGTGCGCATCCTAACCATCTGGATGGAGGATCTGGTGCGCCAGATGAACACATCGGAGAAGCCACGCGACGTCTCGGGCGTTGAACTCCTAATGAATAATCATCAGAGTTTGAAGGCCGAGATCGATACACGGGAGGATAACTTCAGTGCGTGCATATCCCTGGGCAAGGAGTTGCTCACCCGCAATCATTACGCCTCCGCCGACATCAAGGATCGCCTGATGCAGCTAAGTAACAGCCGGAACGCTCTGCTGCGACGCTGGGAGGAGCGTTGGGAGAACCTTCAACTGAGTACGTTACAATGCTGATTATTTAATGAATCTTTTGAATTTAATTTAATTAATTTTGTTGTAGTCTTGGAGGTCTATCAATTTGCCAGAGATGCTGCCGTCGCCGAGGCTTGGCTTATTGCCCAAGAGCCGTACCTGCTGTCTTCAGAGCTGGGACACACAATTGACGAGGTGGAGAACCTGATCAAGAAACATGAGGCATTCGAGAAGTCCGCTGCCGCTCAGGAGGAGCGCTTCAGTGCACTTGAGCGTTTGACAACAGTAAGAAAATTTTTAGATTTATTTATTTATTTGAGATGATGAGAAATCAAAGTATTATAATATATAGCTTAGGTTAACTGGAAGAATAGGATTGAAGAGAGTTCGTAGTACAAAGAAAGAGAGTTTAAAGGTTAAGGGAAATAGTTAAGGGATATAAAATAAAGGTTAATAATAAATTGAGATGAATTTAAGTGGCAAAAGGGGGGAAAAAGTCTTTAAAAACTTATAAAAATTAATAAAAAGAGGTATAAAAAAGGGAGAAACGACATAAACCTACAAAAAAGAATAAAATAAGGAATAAAGAAAGGAGTAACGACATAATCTCGCCAACATAGTGTACTGGGCGAGATTATGTCGTTACTTCCTTCTTTATTCATATTTTTATTAATTTTTATAAGTTTTAAAAGTTTTTTTATCTTTGCAAATAAATTCCTCTCAATTTTGCTTTGGTAAACTTATATCGTTTTGAAACCTCACAAGCTCGCGCGATATTATGTCGCTTCTCATACGACGGTAGTGTAGAGATTATGTCGAGATTATGTCGCTATGCTATAATGAAGTAAGAGAAATTAAGCTGAGATATACAAGGTAATAAGTAGGCCTAAAAAGTAGATACAAGTTAAGAGACAGATAGATCATAAGTGAGAATAGAAGAACAAAAAAAAAAGATGGAAAAATCTCTGAACCTTTAGATAGATAAAGAAGAAGAATCGATAGAAAGTCAAGCTTTAATCTCTCAATTAATCATACACTTTCAACACATTACTCATCTTCTAAATTTTTCCACCTTTTCCTTTCAGTTTGAGCTTAAGGAAATGAAGAGGCGCCAGGAGATGGCGGAAGAGGCTGAGAGACAACGCATTAAAGAGGAACAGGAGGCTAAGGCTGCATCCGAAGCAGCGGAACAAGCCAAGCGTGAGGCTGAGCGACGTGATGACGTTGATGTGGGCATTTCCCATGATGAAGCAGGTAGAATAAAACGTTTAAATATAAAATCTAACTAACAAATGTATATACAACTATTATTATTTTATCAGGGACCGTAACGTTTATAAGTTTTATTTATTTTAAAATTATTATTTTTGAATTTGATTTTTTTATGGAAAAAGGACAAATATTCGTTAGTTTGCGTGCGGTCCCTGTTATTTATAACTCTTTAACCTATTAACCTCACCTCAACTCAACTAAACTCTTTCGTTAGCATGACTAAAAAGAAATAAAGCACGTTTAAATAATCTGAAAAGCGGTTAACAAACATCAACTCCCATATGATCCCAACAACTATAATCCTGTGTCCACTACTCCATACAGTATGTGTGTGTATAACCAATTAAATCTGAAACATTCCATCTCATTCACTCATGCTTACTAAATAATCAACGGATGATTAACCACCCAATCAACTTCAATCAATCAACTAACCCAAATCAATCGAACCTCAATCAAATGCAGCCGCTACTGACACAGCCGTCGACGTTGAGCGCGTTGTCGAGACCCAAACAGGTATAGCTTTAGCTCAATAACCATCATAACACCATATCGCATACTATATATATATAGAACTATATAGTATGGATTAGCATTTTCTCTCTCTTTATCTCTCTATCTATATGTCTGCTCTTGCTTAGTTCTAAAATATCTTAAATGTTTAGTTAATTAATCGAGTTATATTATTTTTAATATAGAGCGTGGCGCCACACCTGCTTCTGGAGATGGTCAGGAGGGTTATGTGACACGAAAGCACGAATGGGAGTCGGCTACCAAGAAGGCCTCAAACAGATCTTGGGATAAGGTAAGCTTCAAATACAAAAAAATAAAAAAAATATATAAAGTTCTATTTTTTTGGTATTAATTAATAAATTCCAATATTTCTATTACATTTATTTAGGTTTACATGGCTGCACGAGTCGGACGCGTTTCGTTCTTCAAAGATCAGAAGGGTTATAAGAGTAATCCTGAATTGACCTTCCGCGGCGAGCCCAGCTACGATCTGCAGGGTGCTGCTATCGAAATTGCCAGTGATTACACCAAGAAGAAGCATGTGCTGCGAGTAAAGTAAGTATTAAGTGATTTGATTGATTGATTGTTTAAACTGATTAATTAATTAACTTTTCTCTTGTCCAGGCTCGCCAATGGCGCCGAGTTCTTGCTGCAAGCCCACGATGATAATGAGATGTCACAGTGGGTGTCCGCCCTGAAAGCCCAAAGCGATTCGGCAGCTGTGGCGGCAAGCAGATCCCAGACTTTGCCCGCTACATCACAAAAGGACGAACCAAAGCGCAGATCGTTTTTTACTTTAAAGAAAAAGTAAATTTCAAACATAAGAGCAGCTAAATTAAAAATATATACAAATGAAAAAAAAAGATAAACAGCAACAACAACAAAAAATACAAAAGAAAACAAAAAATTACATATATTTTTTTCATATATTTAATGCAAAACTTATTTCATAAAACAAAACAAAAAACTTGCAAGAGAAACAAGCAAAACGTAAAACATTATTATGCTTATAAAATTTGCACGATAAATACTGCTATTATTGATTAAACGTATGTATCTTATTTATTTAAACAACTACAAAGTAATATAAAGATAAAAAACAACAAAAAAAAAAAACAAAAACAAAAAAAAACCAAAACAATTGAGAAAAAACTCGTGTATGCATTTCAATGTATTCGATAAATAAACGAATTATTCCTCTAAAGTACACTCAAAGCCAAATTATTTATGGGCTGGGGTGGGGCTGGGCAAACGGGCGGACGGCTTTTGTGCCTGCTAACCCACAATTAAGCACGGGGTTGTTACTGCTGATGGGGTTCGATGAGGTCATAATAGGTACACATGATTTTTATTGAAGTGTTGTTTCTCCTTGAAAACGGTGATAATTGGAATAAAAAACGAAAATAAACTAGTTATAGTTGCATGATAAATATATAGCCTTCTATAGTTTGAATGAATTTTATGTATACATAAAACAATATTCAAGGTTAAACTGCAATAACTGCAGCCTAGATGAGCGTATTTATTATTAGAAAATTTGACCTGATTTTTGATTTGAAATCGTTTACCGCCATTTGCAATTTAAAAACGTAAACAAAAAGCCAGAGCTGCCAGATGTTTGTGAGCAGTTATATGCAAGCGGCTTGGCAGTTATTTGGCACAATTTAACAATTAAAATAAGAGCTGCAGCTTAAATAGATTTGTTAATAAGAGACTGTATATTAATTGATTTAGCCACATTAAAAAACAACGCGCGCACAATGACAATTTGAATATGTAAACAGACAGGTTGGCGTTGCCAGATGTTTTGCTTCTCGATAGCTTGGAAAAATTGCACATAGTTATCGAAGGGCGGTTGTAGTTGCATGCAAGCAGGTTGGCAGCCTTGTATGCAAGCAGAACAACGGCGACTATTAATTGATTAAATATATTTCGCTTAACTTTAACAATTGCAACTAAAAATAGCTATTCTCGAATTGATGAACGACAATGTTAAGGCGTAAACTGTTTAAATAAGTGTAATATTTAATAATTAATTGATTAACACACACATGAAATCGGTTTGCAAACAAAAATGAAAATGAAAACTACGCTGCTGCCATTCTAAGCCCAAGTTTCGTGTGTGTGTTTTCAGTTTTGTTCTGTTCTTTGTGTGTGAGTGTGTGTGACGACATTGACTCGAGCCAGCAATAATTTAAACCCTCCCCCCTGTCCAACTTACAGCTAGTAATTGTAACTTCTTATTGCAGAGCACAACAAAAAATATCGGAAGAATCAACAAAAAAAAAAAAAAATTAAAAGCCTTAGGAATATTCTTGCATAGTAAAATGTGACATGTTATTGTTATTGGCAGCGACTGCAGCGCTTTTCCATTAGAGCGAAAAGGCAGAACGAGACATCCCCCCCCAGCTATAAACTACCCACACTTCGTCCTTCCTCCCAACAAAATGTTTTATCGCTTGGTTAACGCTGGTCCCTCCGCTCCAGCAACAACTACAACGACAACAACTGCAGCGGCAACTGTAACTGCAACAGCGCCTGCTGCAGCCACAGGAACTGCGGAGGCACCGCCGCCACCTAGTCATGCCTCCAGCGGCGGCAGCTCCAGTTCCAACAGCAGCAGCAACATTGCCACACCCATCACCGATCTCTATCTGCGTCCATTGCCATATTTAGATGTCAAATGGCTGCGCGCCGATCTCATTGCCTGTTTGCGCAACGCCTCCGAGGGTGCCGTACTCTGGAATCATTTAATACAGGACTGTGAGCTGGTTTCGTCGCCCACAGCTCCCTTGGTGAATGCACGTGGAGATTTATCGTATTTGGGCGACGATGGCAAACACTATTGTGGCGCCCAGGCGTTGCAATGTCCCTGCTGTCAGCCGGAATACTGTGGCCCCCTCTCCGCCTGCAATTGCGAATATTGTCGCCCCTTGGACTCGGATAATGCCATACGAAAATTGACCTCGGCGGCGGCACAGCAAGCGGCCGCAGGTCAACAGCATGCCACAGAATTAACGCTTACCAGCTGGATGTGGAGTCAGCCGCCCAGTCAGCAGGCCAAGCAGGATTGCCAGAAATCCTTAATTGCGGAGCTGCATGAGCTGGCGCTGCGTGCCGCTGGCAATTGTCTCTCGGCGCAACAGCTGCGCCAGCAGCTCTTCATCTACGAGCGTTATTTTGTGGCCCTAAAACGCAGCCAGACAACGCAGGCGGTGGCGCCACAACAGGTTGCCACAGCGCCACAGCAGCCGGAGGAAACACTTGCTGCTACGACAGAGCAGCTCAAGGAGAAGCAACGTCAGCCGGAGCATGCCGCCTTGGGCTTGGCACGCGTCGGCACACGGGCTGCCTTAAATTTTAGTTTTGCATTTTTACGTCGCGCTTGGCGCTCTGGCGAGGACATGGAAATGTGCAGCGAACTGTTGAGCGAGGCATTGGAATCGCTGCAGGAGCTGCCCGAGGCGACGCTCTTTAATGCCGCCACAGATATTTCACCCATTTGGCTGGAGGTTATGGAGCGTTCCATCAAATTTTTACGACTTGTTGCATTGGGGGATCCCATGGGCGGACGTTGTTTGGCGCCGCTCACCGATCGTCATACGGCCTTGTGTCTGCTGCTCGAGCTGGGCGTCCAAAAGGGCACTTTGGCGGCGACGTTGGAGTGCGTGGTGCTGCTGCTGCTGCTCTGGGAGAAGGATAATCATGATAATGGCATTTGCAATGGCGATAATCGCGATTTGCCACGCAAAACTGGAGCTCCATTGTTGCGCATCCTCCAACGCTATCAGCGTCTGGGTTCAGAGCTAAGCTGCAGTGCATCCAATAATAGCAGCGTAGAGATTAGCGCTACGGAAACATTTCTGCGCTTTCTCATGCTGCCCAAGAGCAGCGCTGCCATTGTGGATTTGCGTCGTGCGGCCGTTGTCATCATTTCGCATCTGGATCGTCTGGTTCAGCCACATATGCCGCATCATTTAACCAGCTGTCGCCTCCGACCGCTGAGCTCCACAGCCAGCACATTGCTGGATCAGCAGCGTGTCTATGCCTTGGGCTGGCCAGCATTGTCCAAGGAGCAGCAGGGTTTCAATGTGGAGCCAGCACTAAGCTGGAATACAACTCCCACACAACAGACGACCATTCAACAGACGCCATCGCCATCTCCCGCCCTGCTCAATTGCAAATTTCAGCTAAAGCAACTCGCCTGCAGCGAGGATATTGTTCTGCTGCTCAGCCAGGAGGGTAAACTCTATAATTGGTACATTGCCAAGCCGGAGACGGAACCGCAGCTGCTCGACTTTGCCGTAATTGCCAACGAGACGTTCATCTCAATTGCCGCCCATTGCGAGGGACATCATTTTCTAGCCGTCGACAGCAACTGTAAGTGGCATTGTTATTTAATTTATTTATATAATTGATTTTATTAATCAAAAATTAATTAATTTTAGTGGGCTTTAAAAGCAATAAATAGTCAGAAATATTTAAAAGGCAATACAATTTTATTTGTGCTTATTATTTATTAAATATAATTATTTTTTTTTGATTTAGAAAAACAAAATTTTTCTTTTTATAAAGAGATTTTAAAACAATTTTATTTATGACTTAGTGTCCGCTAAAATCGAAAGAATTATAAAATATTGAGAATTATAGCCGCACTGATGTGCAACAATCAGCGCCTTCAAGTATGCAATACTTTACATATTATCCAATTTTTAGTGGGTTGAAAGGATTTTGAATATTTAATATTTCAATAAAATTGACTTCTTTAACTAATTATATATTTTTTCCTTCTAAGATCAGATAACAAATAATCAAAAAAAATAATCATTTCATCATAATTACTTTCACGTTAATTTAAAAATTTTTTTTTAGGTTTATCTTGTCTAATTATATTTTCAAAATTTAGCTTAAAAAGCGCCATAGGAGAATTTTGCTTTATTTATTATTGTCTACTTCATATTTAAAACTAAAAATTAAAAAAGAAACCCAAATAATATAAGAAAACCTCAAAAATAAATTTTGACTTGTGATTTTTAAATATAAAATAATATTTATTTAGTTTCTCCAATTTAATCGAATGAAAGTATATATTTTATCATCATAAATAAAATCGTCATAAATAACACTCTTTTTCTTTTTTTTTATACTTTTATATATATTTTATATTTTTATATATATCATAATTATTTTTTTAACTTTTATAAAAATATTTTTTTTTTATAAAAACAAGAATCAATTATTTCAATTAAAAATCGAATTGCACCCAATTCTAATCCTTTTCTTCCTCCCTTACAGACAACGCCTATTCGTGGGGCGTGGGCGAGGGTCGTCGCTTGGGCCATGGCGATTGTCACACCCGCGAGGTGCCCACCAAGATTGAGACTTTAGTGCGCCGCGTCAAGTCTGTCTATTGTGGCTGCTCCTACAGCGCTGCCATCACCTGTCGTGGCAATCTGTACACCTGGGGACGCGGCACATATGGCCGCTTGGGTCATGGCAATTCAGATGATCAATTTCTGCCCGCCATGGTGATGGCGCTCAAGGATCATCAAGTGGTCGATGTGGCGCTGGGCAGCGGTGATGCTCACACACTGTGTTTGACCGCCGAGGGTCTGGTCTATGCCTGGGGCGATGGCGACTATGGCAAACTGGGCAATGCCAGTTGCAACAGCAGCCTACAGCCGCTGCTCATTGAGTTTCTGCCGCGTGTGCAGCGTGTCTTTGCCGGCTCTCAGTTCTCGCTGGCGCTCAGCACCGAGGGGCAGCTGTATAGCTGGGGCAAGGCATCCTGTCTGGCCCATCAGCAGGTCGAGCGTAATGTTCAAGGCTGCAGTGTGCCCAGGCTAATAACCAGCCTGCAGGTGAGTCTTGAGATATAAATTATATATGTACAACTGTGCACACTGGTCCCAACTTCAAAAATTTTGGCATAAATTAAGGCAATAAAGCTTGAGACTTGAATTTTTACAGAATTGATTAAAATGAAATATAGAATATAATCCAATAAGTAGACTGAGGATTTTAACATAATATTAATAACTTTTTTTAATTTTGTATTTAGACTTTTTATCGTTCAAATGCAAAATATATGCCAAAAAGATGAAAAAAATATGCCAATAATATGTAAAATATATGCAAAATCCGAGGTCTCATATGTTATGAGGTTTGAAATTGTTTTTCGTATTAAAAATCTGCTCAAAAATGATTTCTAATTGTTGTGTCGCACGTGACAAATAACAAAAGTAATTTTCGTGCTTGAAGGATTTTGTAATTTTTAGCGAATTTTGCATAGTAAATCTGGAAAGATCATAAGACATTTATGAAATGTGAATATAAGAGGATTTCAAAACAATTGTGAAACAGCCAAAATATTTTCTCGTTTTTTTTTAACATTAGCCGTGAAACTTCATATGTGACGCACGTTACATATTGTATAATACTTTATGTACTAGGTTGATTATACAAATTGGTGTATATTTTCAAACTAATTTTTCTATTCGTTCAATATTATGATGATTCCTATATTTTGATCATATTTGGACTTCTATATTTTTTAATATTCATAGCAACAATCGGGTGAAAAATAAGTTCTTCAATGAAAAACATTTTTATTTTATAAGATATCAAAACCAAACTTATCAGTTTCATGTAGTATTGTGATGTAAATAAACTGTCTTAATTTTATTGAAATCGGATTACTATATCTAATAGGAAAAATCGATTTTAAAATGTGAATTTTTTATTTTTTAAGAAATCTCAACTAAACTTTTGCCAATTCAAAAATCAAACTCAAAGTTGTCTGAATATTTGAATTTTTTTTCGGATTCGGCAAAAATTTAGCAATCAAAAATTAAACTATCCTTTTGAAGATACTTAAATAAACAATTCTGTATTAATAGTTACAACAATCCTTCAAAAATCATTAATTAAATTTAATATTTAATCAATTTCCAATTTCCATTTTCGCAGCATAAACGCATTGTGGACGTCGCTGTTGGCGTTGCCCATTGTTTGGCATTGAGCAGCAGCGGCGAAATCTTTGGCTGGGGCCGCAATGATAACCAACAAATATGTCCCGCCTCCGTTTGCAGTGAGCCGCTGCTGCGTCAGCCGATTCTAGTGGCGCTGCCAACATTGCCAGCCAGTGGCATGGTCTGCACGGCGGGTCAGAGTCTCATCTGGACGCAGAGTACGCGTCAGGGTGTGCCATTGCGTGCACCATTTGTCATAGATCTGGGTGAGCCTACATTCCGTTTGCTGGATCAATTGCTGGGCATGTGCAGTGCCAGCGCTGCTCAGGATAATCGCCAGACGCCCAATCAGGAATCCGAATGCATTGCTGTCGCCTGTCTCAATCTGGTGCGCCTCCAACTGCTGGCCTTGATTGCCAACAATGTGGAGCCACGCAATGTGGGTCTGGCCAGCGGTGGCAGACTCCTCAACAGCCTCAAGACGCGTATCCTTAGTCTGGCCGGTGGCAGCCAAGTCCTGCGCACCATACAAATTGCTGCCCAACAAGCACTTCAGGTGAGTGTATTAAAAATTATATATTTAATTTAAAAAATTCAAAATTATTAATCAAATTTATTTAGTTTTTAAATTATTGATTTATGATATATATTTTGGATTTTTTAATATTCAGAAATTTTTCTGTAACTATTTATATAAAAAAGGATTAAATATAATATTCAAATTAAAAAAATTCAAAATTGTTTATCAAATTTATTTGATTTTTAAATTATTGATATATGATTAAGATTTTTAATTTGGTCTTTTTCTAAAATACAGAAATTCATATCTATCTATATAAATCAGAACTATATATAATATTTAATACAACAAATTTTAAATTATTAGTAGAATTTATTAAATATTTAAATTCCTGATTTATGATTAAGATTTTGGGGTTTTTTATATCCAGAAATTTTAATCTATTTACGTTTAAAAAAAAGAATTAAATATGATATTCAATTCAAAAAATTCAAAATTGTTAATCAAGTTTTGAAGTTATTGATTTATGATTAAGATTTTTAGCTTTATATTTTATGAATATATATATATATGATATAAAATGTAATTTATATAAACATGAATTAAATGTAATATTTATACAAAAAATTGTAAATTATTATTTAAATATATTAAATATTTAAATTATTGATTTATGTTTAATATTTTGCATATTTTGAAATCCAGAAATTCTTAATCTATAAAAATAAGAATTAAATATGCTAAAATACAAAAAATTCCAAATAATTTGTCTAATTTTATTAAATATTTAAATATATTGTTTGATGATTAATATTTTGCATTTTGTCATTTTCTGAAATCCAGAAATTCTTATCTAACTATATAAATAAGAATTATATCAATATAAATTAGAATTAAATATAAATTTAAATTATTTTACTAATATCTTAACTTGAGAAAAGCTAAATAGATTTAAACATTTTAATTTTTCTGTTTAGTTTTGCAATTTGCAATCGAAATAGTTTTCCAAACTTTTCTTATTTAAAAAACTATTTTTTTTTATTATTATAAATTTTTAAATATTTTATTTTATAGTTTTGCAATACTCAGTATAAAAGAAAATTAAAATATTGCAATTTTTCTTAGATTTCTGAAGTAGAACATTTCTTTCATGTTTTAATTAAAACTTTTCAAATTTAACTACAAAAACGTCATTAAAGGATTTTAAATTTTATATTTTATTGCTCAAAAAAAAATAATTAAAACAGAAACTAAATGAATATTCCAATTTGTACAGAAAAAACTCGTAAATAATTATTTACTTTTAATTTTTAAATAAATAATAAATAATAATGCTTTTAATACAAATCCGAAACAAATATTTATTTATTTTATATTTATTTTATTTTAATAATTTCCTTGTTTAACTTGGCAGGATGGCTGGAGTGTCCTGTTGCCAACGGCCGCGGAGCGTGCACAGACGCTGACGGCATTGCTGCCCTCGGAGCCGGGTCAGGCATGCTCATCGGGACATCGTTTCATGACAGATCTGCTGGTCAGCTCACTGATGGCCGAGGGTGGACTGGAGACGGCACTGCAGCATGCGATACGTATGGAGAGCAGCAATTGCTCAACGGATTGCACAGATGGGGCACATTTGCCGCTGCTGCAGCTGATCACCCGTCTGCTGGGCAACAATGCATCTTTGACCCAGAGTCGATTAACGCTGACACTGCTGGCGAAGCAACAGCAGCATTCCGATGAGGAGCAACCTCATCAGCCCAGCACAAGTCCCAGTCTTTGCCTGCTGCATCGTTTTCAGCGTCTGCTCTTGGCCCACATACATCAGGCGGGCGCCGATGAGGATACAACTGGAGCAGAAGCACTACTCTCTCAATATCTACACAGTTTAATTCCCGCCTGCGTCACAACGCTGCAGCAGGCGTTGGAGTTGGCACTGCAGTGCCGGGATCCCAGTGAGGCAGTTGCTGCTGCTGCTCTTGGCAGCTCGCATCCGCTGGGTGCCGCTTTGAATCGCGTACTGCAAGCGGATATTTCGGATGCACTGCTGCATGAGCTGCTCGTGGGTCTGGTGCTGCTCAAGCGCGATCGGCCGCAGTGTTTGGCCAGTCTACGCTGGGCACGCCTCTGTCTGCCTCTGCTGCGCATTCTGGATCGTCTCAATCGGGCCCTGGGCGAGGGTGAGCTACGCGATGGCGATGACATGGGCTGGCCGGGCATCATTTGCCGTGGTGGCCCCAAGGGAGCAGCGCCGCCACCAACTGCCACCGATCCCGAGACGCATTATGTGCGTCGTGCCGATCTCGATAATTTGCTGCTCGATGGGAACCGTTGCATCATTCTATCCGGCTACGTTTGCGATCTCACCAACTACAGGTGAGTGTAAATATATAAATATGGGCATTTCCAAAGAGCTAGCAAACATCAATAAACAGTAAAATTTTGATTTGCTTTTTCCGATATTCTAATGTCACGTAACGTCATGAAAAACAGCATTTCGCATCATTACATCTGCACTGATGATAGCAAGTGCGTGAAATTTTAGTTCTAAACAAAGCTTAATACTACAATGTAAATATAATGAGCTTTTGGGTCACAAAAAAAAAATTTCATTTTTTATAAAATTTAAAAAATTTGTCACGTCACGCTACACAATTTACTAGAATATTCGGCAAACAATTTTTTTTCTGAATTACTTAATTTTGCTTTTAATTTAATTTTATGTTAATATTGAAGCTGACATAAATGATTTATTTGCGTTAAATACATTTTTAAGGGCCATCATTACTTCAAAATGTACCATGGAAATTTATGTCATGCAACGTTTTATACTTAGGCTGGGAAAAAAAAACAGAAAAAGGTTTTTAAATCAAATAGCCAGCAAAATTAACTTACATTATTCATATTCATACTAAAAAAAAGTTTTATACAAAAATGCTTGCACACTTCGCAGAGTTTTGCGCTTTTACAACTTTAAGTCGAAACCAACTTGTATTTTTGTCACGTAACGCCATGGCTGTTTGTTGCTTATATCTTTTAATCGGAAAGATAGAATGTTTTCATCTCTTTTACTAAATATAGTCCAGATGAATTGTTACTCAGATATAAAAAAAAATACTTTTCAATAATTTGACTTTTTTCTAGTTTTTTTTTCATATTGTCACGTAACGTCATTCTGGAAATGCCCATTTGTTTTTTTTTTTTTATAAATTTACAATACTAATTTTAATGTTTATAAGGCAAATTGAAATCATAATTATGTTTGATTTTTATTTTTAAATAATTTATATTTTAAAAATTAATAAATAAATATTTTAATTGAATTTTTAAATAAAATATACAATATATACAATTTATTTGTTAATTTTTAAAATATTAATCTATATAAAATAAAAATCAATTAAGTTTATGTATTATATTTGCATTATAAATTATATTGATTTATATTTTAAAAATTATCGAAAAAATTCGAAAAATGTTTTTTATAATAAAAATGAAAAATTATTATATCAGATTTTTATTTTATAAAGCAGATATAATATTTATTCGTTAATTTTTCAAATATAAATCAAATATAAAATTTGCATTATAAATATTAATATGTTTTTCTTTTTAAATAAAATTCAAATATAGAAATTACTCGATTTTAATTTTATAAAATAAAATTCTGAAACTAATTGTTGTTCCCTTGTTTTAGCTGTGAGTCGGAAAACTTGCGCGCCTTGCTTGATCTGGGTCTGGGCAAGGATCTGAGCGCTGAGTTGAGCACACAAGCGCATCGCAGTGTCATGGAGCAGCTATTGCAGCACTACAAACTGGGCAAATATCTGGCTGCCCAAGGAGCCAACGAGGAGAAGGTGAGACAAGCTTTTGTTTATTTAATATTTAAATAAAATAAATAAATTATATATTTTTTTATTCCTTAAATATTTCATTTTAATTCAAAAATTTATATTTCGCTTTGCAGTCTGCGGCGCCAGGCACGACACGTCTGACGCACTTTAGCTCGGAGTGCGCGCTGGCACAGCTGCTGGGCTTGGTGGCCAATCTGATGTGCAGTGGTCCCAGCTTGCAGCCGGCGGAGCTGCAGTGTCGGCAGTTGGATAAGTCGCAGCTGTTGAGTGGCGGACTGCTGCTGCTGCAGCCGAGCAATCCGTTTGATGAGGAGAAGGGCGAGGCGCGTAGTAGTCATAGCACAGCGGGTAATACGCCAACAGAGGCAACGCTGCCAACGGGTCCGCCCATGGCACGTCGTGGTTTTGTACTGGGCGTAGGAGGCGGTGGCGGTGGAGGCGGCGCGTCCGTTGAACAGCTGCAAAATCGCATTGATAGCTTCATTAATTGGCTGGCAGAGGCGCGACTAAGTGAACCACTAATCCCTGCCTGGCTGGCGCTCACAGAACGCTACTGCAAGGCGCATAATTTAATGTGGCATCAGGAGTTTGCCACAGAGCATCCGGTGCAGGAGTTGGAGCGTCTGCTAACTGCCGTACTGCTGCGTCATCAGTGTCTGGGTGGCCTGGTGCTCAACGCTCTGGACGATACGGCGGCAGAGCAGCCGCTGCCCAAGCAACTGGGCGAAATTATACGCCTGGTGCATCAGGCCAAATGGAATGTGGTGCGCACCAGGCAGCAGCTAAATCGCAGCTACAAGGAGGTCTGTGCGCCCATTTTGGAACGTTTGCGTTTTCTGCTCTACGAGGTGCGTCCGGCCATAAGTCCGCAGCAGCGTGGACTGCGTCGTCTGCCCATATTGCAGAGATTGCCACGCTTTCGGCTGCTGGTGCGGCGGCTGCTGCAGGAGCTGCGTGCGGCCAAGGCCAAGCAGCAACAACAGCAGCCGCTGGCCAAGCCAGAGGATCTGCTCAATGCCAGCATACAACAGCAACAACAGCAGCAACAGCAGCAGCAGACAAACATCTATGAGGAGCAGGAGAAGAAGCCCAAGGAACAGCAAAAACAGCAACTGGATGAGGAGGATGAAGAGTCGCTGCTACTGCTGCGTCGCCTCAATGAGCGGCAATTGCACGCTGAACTGGACGCCACCCTGATGCAGGATATTGTGGACTTTGCGCTGCAGGATAGCTGCGATGTGGAAACGGTGCGACGTGCCATGTACTGCCAAATGCAACGTTTCCAGCTGCGTCTAGCCGGCCTGCAGCTGGTACAGCAGCTGCTCGAGCTGCACGGCCTCCTAGATGCCACCCAGTATAGTCTACTCAATGGGTATCTGGGTTTGCACTTGAAGGCTGCAGCGAGTGGCGCCTCGCCGCAACATGTGCTTGGCCAGCTGAATATGGTCAGTGCGTATCAGAAGGCGCGTCTGCTGCTCGCCCAGGCGAATGTGCTGGATTGGGCGGTGCGTGAACTGCGGCGTTTGGTCAATCAGGAGCAGCAGGGTGCGCCGCCGCGCGGCAAGGATAGCTGCAATCTGAGTACCTATGTGCTGCTCAAGCGTTTGCCGCGTGCCCGTTTTCTCATCAGCGTTTTTGGCCTGCTCGCCAAGGAGCTGGGCGCCAATGAGCTTGGATTGCTCATCAATTCGGGGCTGCTGGGCACTGTGTTGGGCCTGCTTGCCCAAACGGGCGCCGAGGGCAGCTCCAAGCGCACCAATTGCGAACTGAGCGTTCTCTACGAGGACAGCGTGCTAAAGCAAAAGTGCAGCAAGGCGCAGCTAAGCGGTCCGGATCTGGCCAAGCTCATGAAGATTGGCACGCGTATTGTGCGCGGCGCTGACTGGAAATGGGGCGATCAGGATGGCAATCCGCCTGGCGAGGGACGCATCATCAGCGAAGTGGGCGAGGATGGGTGAGTAGTGCTATTTAAATCGTGGATCAAATGGATTATGTCTAATTAAATTTTAAAGAATTCCCATAATTTATCAAATACATTTTATTTTATGAATTTAAAATAAAACTTTATTTTCTGGCAGATAAAAATGAAGTCATAATCCTCCTATGAGATTCTTCTATTTATAAAGAAATATTGAAAATTTTATATTTTTTCCCAAGACGATTTATAAAAAATTAATTTTACATATTTTCAAAAAGAAAAAAATCAATTTTCTCAATTAAGATACCAAGATGAAACAAAAAATAAAATTGTTTTAAAAAAATCAAAAATTTGCGAAAAATAAAAATTATTTCAAAATTTTTTAGCAAATTTAAAAATAGTTTTTTTTTAGGTTCGTTTTGGTTTCTTTGAGAGAAAAAATATAAAATTTCCTTGTTTCTATATTTTTCAATTGGGTTAAAAAGCCGTGTTTTATTTTTAATAAGTTTTTTATAATTTATTAAAAATTATACTCCTACTCTTCGGTACATTTTGAGCCTTTATCAGGGAGTCTGTAAAAAATAATGAAAAGAGAATTTTCAACATTTCTCTATAAAAAGGGGAATCCTATAGGAAGATTTTGAGTTTAATTTTTAAATGCCGGAAAATAAAGTTCTATTTATTTTATTATTTTTTTATTTTTTTTTTTTATTTTTTTTCTTCGAAAAACAAAAAGAAATTTCACAAACTCTGTGTTCTTTTTTTTTTGAATTATACTGAAATAAGAAAATAGGATTTTTCTTTTCAAAAATTTGTAAAATTAAATTTGCTGCCTATTTTATTTAGCTATTAAAAAGTTGTAGGAGTATTATTAGGACAAAAAAAAATAAAACTCATGAAATAACAATTATTTTCGAGCTTATTTTTTATTACTCAAAAATAAATAATATTTAAAACACATCAATTAAAATAAAAACTACTTCATAATTCATGTATAAAAACGCGAAAAAATAAAAATAAAGTTTAAATTGATTTAGTTCTCCTTCACATCAATATAAATGATTATAAATAACAATCCTTGTCTTGCCTTTCCAGTTGGGTACGCGTCGAGTGGTACACAGGCGCCACCAACTCGTATCGCATGGGCAAGGAGGGTCAATACGATCTGCAGCTGGCGGACAGTGCTATGAATGTCGCCTCACCGACGGAACCAGAGCGCGAGGAGCTTGGCGGCAGTTCGGAGCCACCGCCCAGCAGTGAATCGCATCCATCGAAGCTGCTGCGTCACTGTGCCGCCAAACTGTTGCAAATTCTGGCTGTTGGCAGCGGACTACATGGCGCCCAGCTGGACAGGCATGCGTTGCGTGGCGTCACCAGCATGTTTCGTGCCATGCTCGACCCAAAGCCCGCCCTGGCCAATGTTGTCCACTGTTTGGGCTGGTTGAATCTAGGCTTTATACGCGCCATTGCAGGTATAAACGATTTGAGGAATTAATATTTAAATAAATGCTAAAATATTAAAATATTTTTGCTTTACAGGTGATTGTCCACGCCTGTGCCTGGAGCTGAGTGCTCCCAATTGGCTATCGCATTATTTTACGCTGCTGGAACAGCCGGCGGGCAGTGAGCGAGGCGTCTATCGACAGTTGCATTGTCTGCGACTGCTGCAGTGCATCCTGTCATCGTGGGGCGCCGAGGAGGAGTTGCGTATGGGAGCGTTGGTGCGTCAACTATTTGCAACACTTGGCCGCATTGCGCTGCACTGTCCGGGTGATGCAACGCTGCAGCCGCAGGAAGGTGGCAAGGCGCGCGTCCTGTTGACCGCCTCGCATTCGGGCAGCGTGGCCGAGGAGCTAGTGGCACTATTGCGTCGTCTGCACACGCAGCCGCATTGGAATGCGGTAATCAATTCGTTTCTGGCCCAAAAACTGTGCGTGGCCGCTGAGCTGCTGCAGGGAGAGTCACAGCTGCCGCCGGTGTCGCCACAGTCACCGCTGGACACGGAGCATAGCTTTGTGTTGGGCGTGCTAAGTGCCATGGGTGGCTATGATTTGCGACCGCGCGTTGGACTCCATTGTTTCCACGAGGGCAGCCACATGATAATTGCCAGTTTCACGCACAAGGGACGCTGCCTGCTGGCCCACAGTTGTCCCAGCTCCAGTGGCTCCAGTTCTCCTAGTAGCTCCACTGCCACTGCCACGTCCAGTGGCCTGGTGAAGGTACCGCTGATAACGCTGCTGGCCCAGCTGGATCACAGCGTATTCAGTCTCAGCCGACTGCCAATGAATGAGATGCTTCTCAACGCTTGGACTGTGCTCCTCTATGGCGCTGCCAATGCCAACAGCGGCTGGGAGCTGCTCAATGGCAGCGAGGGTCGTCTGGATGTTCGACTGCTGCGCAGTCAGCAGCTCCAGCTGGCTGTCCTTCACACCAATGGTGTCCTCTACAGGCATCAGGCTGCATTGCGCAAAATACTTAAACAACGTGCCCCCGCCGGCGGCTACAATAGCATTGAGAGTAGTGAGGAGGCCGAAGTGGATGCGGAAGTTGAGGTAGAACCCGATGCAGAGGTGGAACCCAATGCAGAGTTGGAAGCAGAGCAAGAGCCAGAGTTGCCATCGGAATTACAATCGGAGCTACAGACCCACAATAACAATAATAATAACAACACTAACAGGTAAGTTTCAAATTCTTTTGATTCTAGATTTCGTATCTTTGTAGTCTTTTTTAATTGAATCATAATAAAATTATATATTACTACAGACAGAGGTAATTATAGAGATCGAAACGATTGTTTTGACTAAAAAAAAAATATATTTATATATATATATATATATATATATATAATAAACTAGTTATTTTATTTTATTTATTTATTTTGCTTAATTGTTATATAGATTGATTTATAATTATGTGTATTAACTAGTTCGCCCAATCGCATTAATAAGAAAAACTTTTAAAATTAATTTTGTTAAATTTCGATAACGATTCACGCGATCGTTATCGATATACTAAATTCTTCGTCAAGTTCATAGCTTCGTTCAGTTTAAAAGGGCCCGTTGCAATGCCAGCAGCGTTGCCACCTAGTCGAAATAGCAATAGCTTGTGCTACAACAAATTGAACTAATTGTTTTATTGTTGTTATTGTTTAATTTTAGCCGTTACAACAATCACAGCAGCCATGGAGCAGTAGCTGCTGAGCCGGAGCAACAGCAGCAGCAGGAGCAGCTGCTTATACAGTGCCTGCTGCTGCGTGCCACGCAACCCTCTCCGGTGAAGGCTTGCTACAGTTATACGGATCTGGCGACAGCAGCTTTGAACTGCATCCAATCGCTGGCCAGCCAGGCGCATGAGCAGCTCAATGCGGAGGATCAGTTGCAGCCAGTGATACTTTCTAGTCCGGCACAGCCGACAATGGTGCATGGCACGCCCATTTACAATGTGGCAACAAAGGAGCAGCAGCTGGAGAAGATGACAACAACGCCAGCGACGCTGCCAGTGGCTGCCAGCGATGCTCAGCTAATTGGACAGATTATGGAAATGGGCTTCACGCGACGCACTGTGGAGCTGGCACTGAAACAGCTCTCGCTGCAGGCGGAGGCGATGCCAACGCCCGAGCAGATTGTCCAATGGATACTCGAGCATCCGGATGTGTGCGCCAATACCATTGAGGAGCAAGTGGAGTCAGCTCCTCCAGCAAATAGCGAACTATGCGCCAACAGCAGATCCAACAGTTGCAGCAGCAGCACCAGCTCCAGTTCCACTTCTAGCAGCGCCTCCACAGATACTGTGGAGGATCAGGAGCAACAGCAGCAGCAACTAAAGACGCGCAAGGATTTCCAAACGGCAGATCATTATGCATTATATGTGCGTGGCCTGGTGCGTCCTGGCATGTTGGTGCGCTGCTGTCGCGACTTTGAGGAGATCAAACAGGGTGACATGGGCAATGTGCTGATTGTGGACACCGAGGGATTGCATGATCTCAATGTGCAGGTAGGCTTGTTATATAATATCTATAAATTTATATATTTACTAATATATAAAACTGCACTTATATTAATATACTACATATATATTTTTGATCAGGTTCAATACAGGATGTAAAAATTAATTTATTATTATACTTATGATTGTACAATTGTATACCCTTGCAAAAGAGTATTATAATTTTGTCTCGAAATGTGTAATACATTGAAGGAAACGTCTCCGACCCCATAAAGTATATATATTCTTGATCAGAATAACGAACTGAGACGATATAGCCATGTCCGTCTGTCTGTCTGTTTCTATGCAAAGTTTTTGGCTTTATCTTTGAGCTATCTTGATGAAACTTGGCACAGATGAAGCTTGATATAGTATGTAGTTTGTATGTCAAAATCAGTCCGATCGGAGCACTATATCATTTAGCTGCCATCGGAACAATCGCAGACACTTGATTTTCATGAAAAGTGTTTGTATAAAAAACTTTTTTGTTTTTCAAGATATCAAAACTAAACTTGGCATATAGATGCATATTTACGATTTGTACAATCTGACCAAGTTTTAACAAAATCGGACCCCTATATCTTTTAGCTCCTATAGGAACAATCTGTCCAAAAGTTCTCGTTTGAAAAACTTTATTGTTTTTTAAGATATCAAAACCAAAATTTTCTTAGAAGACAATTGCAATGCGAAGTTTTGAAGATAGCCGTTTCTTGCTTGTTTTTTTTATATATATTTGTATTACAAGTTCAAATTAAGGAAGCATAAATGTGACGAACATTTAAATTTTAAAGGATCAATTGTACTATGGAATGGAAGTTTCATAGCTTGGTCAAAACTGTTGCGATTTTCAAGCACAATGGCGTTTTTATCATAGTTTAAACTCTAAATTAATTTCTTATTCAAATCGGAAATTTAAATATTTTTTGGATATTTTTTTTTTTTACATAATTTTTGCCTTTTGTTTTATACAGAAGTTCAAAATGCATACGATTTTCATTCGTTTTGATTTCTAATTGAAAAGAAAATTACAGATTATTTAAATTCAATATTAAGGTATCTATATATATATATATATATAACTGTTCGACCTGACTAACTGACGGAGCTAGATACTTGCAATTTATACTGTATCTTCCTATTATGTCGTAGGTTTACACTCTGAAAAAATGTTATTAAAAATATATCGGGAAGTGGGTGGAAAATGCTTTTTAAATTTTGTATAAAAATCTCAGCTGGAGCATTTCAGATTGCGCAGTAGGTTACAATAATAGTTACATTATAGAATATGATTAATTTGTTGTTTTTTTCCATTTTTTTTTGGTTTTAAGATGATCTAGTTTAATATATAATTAAACCCTTTGAAATTTATGTCTTATAATGTTCAGAAATTGCAAATTAACGTTAAATTAAGCAATTTAAGTGCAAAAGTGCACATGCTACATTATATTTGGGGTGTTCACTTGAGCCTAGCAGCCTGGCAGCCTGGCAGAATTTTGTTTTTGATAAAAAATCAAGTTAAAAGAATATTATAAATATTATTACTATATTAAAATATCAATTTAAATAATAATAATTATTTTTAAATACTAAATAAATAAATAATAATAAGTAAAAAAATATCAATAATATAAATAATTGTTTTTAAATACAATTTATATTAATTATAACTTTTCTATTTTAATAAAATATTAAATAAAAATAATATTATATTACTTTCAGGTGGATTGGCGTCAACATGGCAGCACCTATTGGGTATGCTTCATCCATATTGAGCTGCTGGAGCAACCACGTCCAGCTGCAGCAGCGATTGCAGTGGGCGCTCGCGTCAGATTGAGAGCAAGTGCAGCGAAATGTGTTGGACGACGGAATCAGCTGGTGGAATCTTGTGGTCAGGTGACGGCGATACGTGGCAAGCAGCTGACGGTGGAATTTGCAGAGCAACCCAGCTGCCAGGTGCACATGGCAGAGGTGGAACCATTGCCAGTCCAACCAATTGTGGCAGCACAATCTACCGCCAATCTGGAGCTAATTGAGGATTGGTCACGCTGCATACGCTCCTTGAGCGTGAGCTCCAATGAGGCGGCTGCCAAGCATTTGCTCGATGGCAGCGCCTTGGCCTGGCAGAGCTGCTCCAGCGGCGTGCCGAGTCGTCATTGGATACGTCTCGAGCTGCACGATCGCATTCTCGTACATAACTTAATCTTGCGCGTCTCTCCGGAGGATCATTCGCATATGCCCTCGCTGCTGGAGGTGCGGGTGGGCGAATGTGTGGACAGCTTAAAGGAGTTCACCTGGATACCCGTCGCAGCGGGCGCCAGTCGTGTCCAGCTGCTGCAGCAGGTGCCCCAGTATTATCCCTGGATCGAGATTGTCATCAAGCAATGCCAGAACAATGGCATCCAGTGCAAGGTGCATGGATTGAGCATTGTGGGACGACGCCAGCAGCCGGATATACAGCATATGCTGGCCAATGCACAGTTCCTGGCCACCGAATATGGAGCCACTGCAGCAGACGAGGGAGCCTCTCCTGCAGCTGCTTCGACAGCTGCCACAACTGAATCTCTGGCGGAACAGGATCTGCCGTGCACCGTCATGGTCTGGGGCCTGAACGACAAGGAGCAGCTGGGCGGTTTGAAGGGTTCCAAGGTGAAGGTGCCCAGCTTCTCACAGACCATCAGTCGCCTTCGGCCCATACACATTGCCGGTGGCTCCAAATCTTTGTTTGTGGTCAGTCAGGATGGCAAGGTGTATGCCTGCGGCGAGGGCACCAATGGACGCCTTGGCCTGGGCGTCACCCACAATGTCCCGCTGCCCCATCAGCTGCCCGTGCTCCATCAGTATGTGGTCAAGAAGGTCGCCGTTCATTCCGGCGGCAAGCATGCCCTGGCCCTGACCCTGGATGGCAAGGTGTTCAGTTGGGGCGAGGGCGAGGATGGCAAGCTGGGACATGGCAATCGAACAACGTTGGACAAGCCGCGTCTGATTGAGGCGCTGCGGGCCAAGAAGATACGGGACATTGCCTGCGGCTCATCCCATTCGGCGGCAATTAGCAGCCAGGGCGAGCTCTATACCTGGGGATTGGGCGAATATGGACGTTTGGGACATGGCGACAACTCCACACAGCTCAAGCCCAAGTTGGTCTTGGCTCTTAATGGACGTCGGGTCATCCAAGTGGCCTGTGGGAGTCGAGATGCCCAGACGCTGGCGTTAACCGAAGATGGCGCCGTCTTCAGTTGGGGCGATGGCGACTTTGGCAAGCTGGGACGTGGGGGCAGCGAGGGCTCTGCAACGCCACATGAGATTGAGCGTCTGTCCGGAATTGGTGTGCTCCAGATCGAGTGTGGCGCCCAGTTTAGCTTGGCCTTGACCCGAGCGGGCGAAGTCTGGACCTGGGGCAAGGGAGATTATTATCGTTTGGGTCACGGCGGGGATCAGCATGTCCGGAAGCCGCAACCCATTGCGGGATTACGTGGCCGCAGGGTCATCCATGTGGCTGTGGGCGCCCTACATTGCCTGGCCGTAACGGATGCGGGTCAGGTGTATGCCTGGGGCGACAATGATCATGGCCAGCAGGGAAGCGGCAATACGTTTGTGAATATGAAGCCCGCCCTGGTCATTGGCCTGGATGCGGTCTTTGTGAATCGCGTCGCCTGCGGCAGCAGCCATTCCATGGCCTGGGGTTTGCCCAATGCGACGCTGGATGAGGAGAAGCGTGGCCCGGTGCCATTTGGCAGCACACGCGATCCGCTGGGCGGCTCCAGTTTGGGCATCTATGAGGGCACGGCACAGGATCAGGTGGCCGGCAAGGATGTCAAAGCGGGCACAGTTTCCGCCTTGGCCAGTCTCAGCGAGAGTTTGGCCCTGGAGACGCCGGCGGCGCGTCAGGCGGCCCTGGATCATGTGCTGCGTGCGATGAGCATACTCCAGGCGCGGCAGCTTCTGGTCGCCGCATTGACCAGCCACAGCAAGGTGAACTACAAGGAGACGCGTCAACTGGGCGCCGGACAAATGGAGCTGGAGGAGCAGCTCAACAATGCAGCGGGCGGAGGAGCAGCGGGCACAGCAGGTGGAACAACTGCAGCGGGAGCAGGAACTGCAACAATTTCCCAAGGTGGCGGCGAGGCGCCTGCGGATGCGAGCGATGCGGCGGGTTTGTTGCTGCTGGAGGAGACGACGCAACCGGCCAGCGCACCTGCCCTACCACTGAGCGCATTCCAAAGCCTCACGGGATCCCTGACCATGTCCGGCATGTCGGCGGGATCGCATTCCCGAATGTCTGCCAGCGCAATGTCTGTTATGGCCGCCACGATGACGCAGCAGGAGGAGATGCTGGCACAGTTCCATCAGCATAATCATGGCCTGGATGATTTTGGCCAGCTGCTGCAGGAGCCGGAGGCCAAATCCTTGGTGGAACTCTTAAAACTGGCCGTATGTGGACGCTGTGGACCAGCGAGCACGGCCCAGACCATTGCGGAGACATTAATCTCATTGAGTTCGAATCCTGGCATTGCTTCGATGCTGCTGGAGACGTGCATCACCGAGCTGGAGGATCTATGCACATCCCGGCACTGTCTGGGCAAGCTGCCCAAGCCCATTATGCAGGAGAGCAGTCATCCCTATGTGGACAACATGAATGTCAGTGGCACGGTGAGGATTCCGGGTGCGGAAATGCTACGCTTGGAATTCGATAGCCAGTGCAGCACGGAGAAGCGCAATGATCCATTGGTCATCATGGATGCAGCCGGTCGCATGCTGGCCATGCGTTCCGGCCGTGAATTTGCTCACTGGGCACCGGAGATACGCGTTCCAGGCGATGAACTACGCTGGAAATTCTGCTCCGACAGTTCGGTCAACGGTTGGGGCTGGAGATTCTGGGTGCATGCGATCATGCCGGCGGCAACGCTCGGTGAGAGCGGCTCGGATCGTGCTGTGCTGTCGCAGCCATCGATGGCTCTGGTCATGGCCTTGCTGGATGCTCGACTATTGTCGCCGCGTCAGCCCCAGGTGCTGCTCCGTTTGGCCGCCGCATTGGCCGCTTGCGCTCAGCTGGGCGCCTTGAGTACGGCTCAGAGGATTTGGGCACTGAGGAAGCTGCATGCTGTGCTCCTGCTGGAACAGGCGCCCAAGCCGGAGGAGCACGCTTTGGCCAATATATTGCAGCCGCTCATACCGGAGCTACTGCGTCAATATGAGTACGAGGAGCCACAGGTGCGTGGAAACCTTTATTGATTGTTGTTATTAATCGATTTACAAAGAAAAACGTTTATTAATCGATTATATTCACTGAATAATCGACTTAATTATATCTTAAATTTCCTTTCAATAAATTGAAAATATCAATTAATCGATTAATACACGATTATTGTTTCAATATTCAATTTAATTTTATATTTACCTTCATTTTAAATTGAATTGAAAGATTAATCGACAAAACGTTTTTTAATCGATTTTATTTTTTCAATAACTGATTAAGTTGCTTATTACATTTATTTTTAATTAATTGAGAAGAACAATTTATCGATTAATAAATGATTATAGTTTTAATATTCAATTTAATTCCATATTAAACTTGCTTTAAAATTTAATTGAAAGTTTAAACGACAAAACGTTTATTTATCGATTATATTCTCCCAATAATCGAATTAGTTGCATATTACATTTTCTTTTATTTAATTAAATTGAATGATTAATGAACAAAACCTTTATTAATCGCTTATATTGTTTCAATAATTGATTTAATTGTATTTCAAATATTATTTATATTATTTAACTATTCAATTTAATTGTATCGTAAATTTTATTTTTGACAAACGTTTATTAATCGAATTAAAGCAGTCAATAATCAAATTATTTGTATCTTAAATTTACAGTCTATTAATCGACAAAACGTTTATTAATCGATTTTATGCATCCAAAATTCGATTTAATTATATCTTAAATATTGTTTTGATTGATTGAATCGAACGATTAATGTGCAAAAGTTTATTTAAATTTTATTTTGATTAATTGAATTGAAGGCTTATTCGACAAAATTCAATATTTGATTTTTTAATTTTATCTTAAATATTATTTATATTCTTTAAATATTTAATTTAATTGTATTATAAATTTGCTTATAAGGAAACGTTTATTAATCGATTATATTCGCTCAATAATCGATTTAATTGTAACTTAAATTTACTTTTGATTAGTTGAGTGCAACGATTATTCTAAAAAATATTTATTACTTGAATTTATTCATTTAACATTTGGCTTAATTGTATCTTAAGTATTATTCTGATGGATTTAATTTGACGATTAATCTGCGAAAGTTTATTTATTCTATCTATTTATTTTTTTTAATTTAATTGTATCATAAATTTTCTTATTAAGAAACGTTTATTAATCGATTATATTCGCTCAATAATCAAATTAATTGTATATTTAATATTATTTTGATTGATTGAATTTGATGAATAATCTGTAAAGGTTTATTAATCGATTATATTGTTTAAATTTACAATTCAATTGTTTCGTAAATTTTCTTTTTAAAAAACATTTTTTAATCGATAATGTTCGCTCTATAATCGATTTAATTGTAACTTAAATTTACTTTTGATTAGTTGAGTGCTACGATTATTCGACAAAATATATATTAATTGATTTTATTCATTCAAAATTTGGTTTAATTGTATCTTAAATATTATTTTGATTGATTGGATTTGACGTTTAATTTGTGAAAATTTATTTATCCTTTATATTTAAATTTTTAGTTTAATTGTATCATAAATTTTCTTATTTAGAAACGTTTATTAATCGATTATATTCGCTCAATAATCAAATTAATTGTATATTTAATATTATTTTGTTTGATTGAATTTGATGGATAATCTGTAAAGGTTTATTAATCGATTATGCTGTTTAAATTTTAAATTTAATTGTTCCATATATTTCCTTTATGAAAAACACTTATTAATCGATTATATTCGCTCAATAATCGATATAATTGTATCTTCAATTTCCTTTTGTTTTAATGAATGCAAGGATTAATCGACAAAACGTTTATTAATTAATTTTTTCATTTGAAATTAAATCACATCGATTATTTTCAAATATTATCGTCATTATCAGAGATGCAACATTTCGATTATTGTCAAAAATAATCGTCCTTAATCGGCACAACATTTATTAATCGATTATATTAATGTCCTTAGGTGCGTGGTGGCATCCACTTGATGCACTCGGATTATTTCAAGACGCTGGCGGCGCTCGCCTGTGATATGCAGCTGGATGCAGCGTTGCCCTCGGGTAGTGGTTGCTCCACTTCGTCTGGAGGCGGTGGCGGAGCAGCAGACGTACACAAATGGGCCTGGTTCAAGCGGTATTGCATTGCGGTGCGCGTCGCCCAATCTCTGATCAAGCGAAGCGAGTTGCCGCGTCAGTTTTGTCTGGAGGTGCGCAAAAAGTTTGCAGAGATGCTGCCGGCACAGGTTGCTCAGGGTCAGGTCAATTGTCAATCTCCTGGCGCCTCGCTGCTCAATTCGACGACATCGTTGAGCTCCAGCACTGTGAGCAATGCATCCAATGCGGCGGAGCAGCTTGTAGAGAAGCTGGAACAGCCGCTAATGGAGCAGCCGCTGCAGCTGCTGCTGCACGAGAATCATCAGCTATTCCAGGCGCCGCACGATGCCCAGCTGCTGCAGTGGCTCAATCGACGGCCGGATGATTGGGCCCTGAGCTGGGGCGGCGCCAGCACCATTTATGGCTGGGGACACAATCATCGCGGCCAGTTGGGCGGCTTGGAGGGTTCCAGAATCAAGACGCCCACGCCCTGCGAAGCCTTGAGCCTACTGCGTCCCGTCCAGCTCGCTGGCGGTGAACAATCCCTGTTTGCGGTTACGCCGGATGGCAAACTGTTTGCCACAGGCTATGGCTCTGGCGGACGTCTGGGTGTGGGTGGCAGCGACTCCTGGGCGATACCCACGCTCTTGGGTTCACTGCAGCATGTGTTTGTCAAGAAGGTGGCGGTCAATTCCGGCGGCAAGCATTGCCTGGCCTTGACCACGGACGGGGAGGTGTATGCCTGGGGTGAGGGCGAGGATGGCAAGCTGGGACATGGCAATCGGATGAGCTACGATCGACCCAAGCTGCTGGAGCATCTGAATGGCATGAGCGTGGCGGACATTGCCTGCGGGAGCGCCCATTCGGCGGCGATAACGGGCAGCGGACATGTCCTGACCTGGGGCAAGGGACGCTACGGCCGTCTGGGTCATGGCGACTCGGAGGATCAGCTAAGGCCCAAGCTGGTGGAGGCGCTGCTTGGCTATCGGGCCATAGATATTGCCTGCGGCTCCGGCGATGCCCAGACGCTGTGCATCACGGATGACGACAATGTGTGGAGCTGGGGCGATGGCGACTATGGCAAGCTGGGACGTGGCGGCAGCGATGGCTGCAAGCTGCCCTACAAGATCGAGAGCCTCGCCGGCCTGGGCGTCATCAAGGTGGAGTGCGGCTCCCAGTTTTCCGTGGCGCTAACAAAATCCGGCGCCGTTTATACCTGGGGCAAGGGTGACTTCCATCGGCTGGGTCACGGCTCGGTGGATCATGTGCGTCGTCCGAAGAAGGTCGCCGCGCTGCAGGGCAAGAAGATCATCTCGATAGCCACCGGTTCGCTGCACTGCGTCGCCTGCAGTGATGCCGGCGAGGTGTACACCTGGGGCGACAATGATGAGGGTCAGCTGGGTGATGGCACCGTTACGGCCATACAGAGGCCACGTCTCGTCGCCGCACTTCAGGGCAAGCACATTGTCAAGGTCACCTGCGGATCGGCGCACACCTTGGCACTGTCCACATCCCAACTGAGCGAGCGACTGCGTCCACTGCCCAATCCGCCGCTGGAATACGATTTGGTACGAGATTTGGCCCCGGAGGCGCTTCATGCTCGCCTCATCCTGCTGCATCATTTCTCGGAGCTGCTCTGCCCCTGCCTGGCCATGCTGCCCATTTCGGGTGATCTCAGTCTGGGCGCCCTCAAGGATGTGCTCGTCTACAACATCAAGGAGGCCGCATTCCGCAAGGTTATCCAAACGACAATGGTGCGGGACAAGCAGCACGGTCCGGTCATCGAGCTGAATCGCATTCAGGTGAGAATGGAACGATAAATCGATTATTCTGCTTTTATATTTAATTTTCGATTAATCGATTGATAGATTTGTCTATCGCAATGCAACGATTAATCGAAAAAACGCTTTATTAATCGATTAAATTGCTTAAATTATTATTTTCTATTTCTACTTTCAGGTGAAACGCTCTCGGAGTCGCTGCAATGGTCTCGCTGGCGTCGATGGCATGAAGAGCGTCTTTGGCCAAATGGTGCAGAAGCTACCGTTGCTCACCCAGGAGGCGTTGGCATTGCCCCATCGCGTGTGGAAGGTGAAGTTTGTCGGCGAGAGCGTCGATGATTGCGGCGGTGGGTACAGCGAGTCCATAGCCGAGATGTGCGATGAGCTGCAAAATGGAAGCGTTCCCCTACTGATTAGTACGCCCAATGGACGTGGCGAGGCAGGCGCCAATCGTGACTGCTTCCTCCTGGATCCAACACTCACCTCCGTCCTCCAAATGAACATGTTCCGCTTTCTGGGCGTACTCATGGGCATTGCGGTGCGCACCGGTTCGCCGCTGAGCCTCAAGTGAGTTAAGACCGTAAAGATTATGTTTTTTGTCATCACATGTCATCTTCCTCTTTGCAGCCTGGCGGAGCCCGTTTGGCGTCAGCTGACCGGTGAACCTTTGCGTCCCACAGATCTCACCGAGGTGGATCGCGATTATGTGGCTGGTCTGCTCTGCATTCGAAATATGGACGATGATACCAAGCTCTTTAGTACTTTGGAGCTGCCGTTTTCGACATCATCGGCGCGTGGTCACGAGGTGCCGCTGTCCACCAGATATACGCACATCTCGCCCAGAAATCGCACCGAGTATGTTCGTCTGGCACTCGGCTTTCGCCTGCACGAGTTCGATGAGCAGGTGAAGGCGGTGCGCGATGGCATGTCCAAGGTTATACCGGTGCCGTTGCTTTCACTCTTCTCCGCCGCCGAACTGCAGGCCATGGTCTGCGGCTCACCGGACATTCCACTGGGACTGCTCAAGTCGGTGGCCACCTACAAGGGTTTCGATCCAAGCTCAGCGCTCGTCGGCTGGTTCTGGGAGGTCATGGAGGAGTTTACCAATCAGGTAAGTTTAATTAAAACAAAGTTGAACGATATTTTTATCCTAGTGGCAATGTGGGCTTGAATGCTTATCGATAATTTATCGATCAAATTCGAAGGGCATGTCAGGGTTGTCAAATCAGTTTTTTTACGGTCAGATCTCTTCTTTTTAAAGCGTCTCTGCTGAAAAATTAACCGAATATTCCCGATCTGGAAATATTTTAGGTGTTTTATAAAAAATTCAAAATATTGCCAATATAATTAGATTTTATAGGAAATTTAATACTATTGTATAATGCGAAGTTTGGTCGAAAATCCTTCTTTGGCAAGGAATACTATCATTTTTCGGTAACTGAAAATTCGAGGAATTATAAAAATGATCAAGTCAAGCGCAACTTAACAAAGACTGAAGTTTACAACAATTGAATATAGTCTAACGAGAAGCTACCTCAAAGATAATCCTTCAGGCAACAATAAGCGTCTTAAAACATGCTTTCCTGAACAGTTGCTCGCCAGGATATTTGCGTATAGGCGACATCGGTTTGGATTCTTGGATCTACCAGTTATAAAAGTATTGAATGAATAAACCATCGTCCTCAAGCACTTCTACTAGAGATGGGGTTAGGGATTCAAATTGATGCCTAAAGTTTGCATCATCTTCAATTTTCAGAACCGAGATTTGTGTTCTTTCATAAGAATGAACTCTTTAATTTTACTTTGAATTACAAAAAAACAATATTTATAATTAAGTGAAAACTTTTTAAAAACTATTGTTCATATCAGGAATCCCATATGTGTGATATTACTATTAAAAAAACTTTTTGTATTATAATTATTTTCAAATATAGAGCTAAAACGATTGTACATGTGTAAAATTTCTTTTTTTAATAAGACAAATGTAACTTTTTATTCTATTTAACATATACGATTATAAAATAAGTTATGCTAAGAATACACATTGTTATTTTGACTGATTCAGGAGTATAATGCAGCTAAATGAATATTAAATGAAATTATTAATTATTAGCTAAATGCATCAGCTAGTTTCTAAAATTTGATTAATAAATTCTCAAATCTTATATCTAATAAAACAAATTTCTTGTTCTATTTGTTTACAGGAGCGTTCACTGTTCTTACGCTTTGTATGGGGACGTACACGCTTGCCGCGCACCATTGCCGATTTTCGAGGACGTGACTTTGTGCTGCAGGTGCTCGAAAAGAATCCGCCCGATCATTTCCTGCCCGAGAGCTATACATGCTTCTTTCTGCTCAAAATGCCGCGTTACTCATGCAAGGTAATTTTAATAAAGTGACATAATTAGAGCTGAGAAACAATTGATAATTAATAAATATTATTATATTAAATGAACATAATTGGACTCTTTAATTTGCAATTGTTGTACTCGCAGTCTATCGATATTATCGATAGTTTTTCAGCTCTGATTCTTTGTTGTTAAATTGCACTAATCGATATTCTTAATTTCAGGCTGTGCTGCTGGAGAAGCTCAAATATGCAATTCATTTCTGCAAGAGCATCGATACCGATGAATATGCGCGCGTGGCCATGGGCGAACCCACCGAGGCGACTGGCAGCGAGGACAACAGCGATATTGAGTCGGTTGCCAGCCACGATGGCTAAAAAAAAAAACACAATTATCGAATTAAGCAATTGAACGAACGAACAATTTGATATTAGACAGAAGCAGCTAATGCTTAGAGCTAGCGATACTCATACATAAACGCACCTTAGAACGCATTAAAATAGACGATTAATCGATTAGTCGGTTAACGATCGCAATTAGCACACAACACAAATGTAAAGACAGCGAGACAACGATAAACCGAGGGACTGAGAAAGAGAAAGAGAAGGAATGAAGGAAGTAAGAGATAGATAATGTTGATGAGCCTACACCAAAAAAAAAAAAAAATAGAGGGGAAAACATTGCAAAACGTTATAAATGTTATTTCCATACCCTATGCATAAATGTTAGTTGAAAGTCCGCACTCTCATAAATATAACATAAATACATAATATACTTATCTATATATATATATACATATTAACATATGCTTACATACATAGCTTACCGTTGGCAGGATATCGTGCGATCCTGCCTCCAGCAGTTGATAAGAGATAATATGATATTATTAAAATATTGATAATGATAATAATAATTATAATAATATTAACAAAAGACGATGAACGATAAACAATTCTAGTTGTGTGTTTCAAGCAAACAAAAAGAAAACAAAATATAAATGCAATAAAATGCAAAACATCTGAATTCTAAAATAAAAATTGCAAAATACTATTTAAAAAAAAGAATAATTTATTTATTTTTGGTTATGTTTTAAAATTACATCAACTGTTTCTGCTGTGATTTCAAATTTTTACATAAATTTCATAAAATTATTATGATAATGTAATTTTTAATTTATATACAAATTTGCAAAAATGCCGCTTGCAATTCGAAAACTTTTTGGTCTTCAAATGCGAATTAAATATTGAATTTAATTGAGTTATGGAGCGATCTTTAAAACTTGTGAAACTGATGATAATAATTATTAGATTTTGCCGAAAACCATTAAAAACTTTGCTTTTTTGACAGTTCTTGCAGCAAAATAAAAAATTGTTTTTTAACATAATTAATTTACTTTTATTATTTATGACTTACCACTACATTTTATTTTATAATATTAATTTTATTTTTTATTTATTTATTTAATTTGTCTCTTTTTTTTCCTTTGTATGTATTTTATTGTAATAGAAAAATATTAAATAAAATGTAAAAAAGAATGTTAAAACAATAACTAAAACCAAAACAGAATCTGTTTAATTTTACACGTTTTATTTTAACGTTATTATTACTTTTGATATTTTAATTTATTTTATTTTTTTATATTTTATTTATTATTTTATTTTATTTATTGATGTAATTTTATTTTTTAATATTTATTGTCATTTGATATTTTGTGTTTTCCATTGTTAGAAGGCGATTGCCGCTAAATCAGGTCTAAAGTTGCGTTGCCAGAAGAGGATTCTATTCGGTCAGTGCATCATAATCAGCATCTGAACTACACTGGTATATTTTCAATGGTCCACTTAATCCTTACCTTAATCGACGGTGCCGCCCAATGCAACAATCCGGAAACTGTTGTGCCAATTGTGTTGTAATCGCAGCATCACAGTCAAGTCATCCTCGCGGCTCTTTTACATCAGCTGCAACCTCCTTATTATTATTGTAAGGATACATAGGTTTATCCTAACAGATCCGGCTATAATCCAAGCGTGCTATCCAAATTGCTGTACAACATTGCCTGAAGTGAATCTTTGGGAATAGTCTCAAATAGTCTTTGGTCTTGGGCAAAAATATGCAGAATGATGACTCCGCAGTCATGGTATTAATCCCTCAGAGGGACGTGAGATGCTTGTAATTAAATTAATATATTTTTAACAATTTTTTATGTTTCATATTATGTATATTCATATACAACTAGAATTTTTTGTCAATTTGCGAAAAATTTGTTTCGAGCTCAGTAGGCCGCATTTGAACATTTCGTTTAGTAGTTACAAAATTAGGAAACCTCAAACCAGATCAGACCCAGACCCGGATCTCCTCAAAATTCACAGATTCCAAAGTATTATACAATGGCCGAAGGCTTCAAGAAATATTTCAATGGCACCACAATGAGCGGACGTGCAAATGTAAGTGATGCGGGAGATTGAGAGAGACTTCTCCAATGATATATAATATAAAATATCCTTGACAGGTCGCCAAGGCTACCTATGCAACATTGGCGCTCGTCTATCTGTTCTATCGTGTGCGGCGGAGTAAGGGACCGCCACCAGCTGGGGACAAGGAGCAGGAACAGGATCAGGTAAAGCCGCCGCAGTCGGAGTCGCACTGCACCTGCGACGATAAGCCGGTACAAACGCAAAAGGAGCTTCCGGATTGTTCTGTATGCCGAGAGCGTACCGATCATCATCGCTCCAGCCGAGATGATGGCTGCATTGAGAATGATGATCCGCCACCGCCACCGCCAACATCTGGTGGAGCCGCACCACGTCGCAAGTGCCCCTGCGATGAGAGCAAACAGCATACGCAGCCACAGCCACATCCTCATCAGAAAGTCAACAGTTCTGCTGACCAAGTGGACGAGGTTCGTCCAGCCCGTGAGCTCATCTCGCAGATGCAGGAGGCCGCTGGCCGTGTGCTGCGTAATGTCATTGGTGCCGTCATCGGTGATCCATCCTCTGCCGCCTCCACCGCCACGGGTGCGGACAATCTTGGCATTGATGAAAATTGCAGTTGCTGCGCCGCAGCCTCAGCTTCAGCCGCCGCTGCCGCCGCCGCCGCTGCCGCTGCAGAGACCCTAGAGGGCGATGAGCAACTGGAGGACGATGGTGCCGACTATGGAGGGGAAAATCAACTCCTTAACCGCCAGCGACGCACTGCACCACGTTCCTGTGTGCTCGCTAACTCCACTGGCGAAACGAATGAGACGCCTCAATTGGAGCAATCGCCTCCGTCCCAATCACAGTCACAGTCACAGTCACGCTTTCGCTGCTTCGACGATGATTTTGCCTCGGAAATGTTCTTTGAGGACTATGATGAGTGAATCAATGGATAAATCAATGAATAAATACTTGGGTCACCTCTGGGTTTTATTTAGGGATCATTTAACTAAATTTTAAGCATTCGAAATAAACTAGAATAATAACTATAAATGTGTTTATTTTTAATTTATACGCTAAAAGGTTTTTATTATTTTTTTATTTAATTAGCGCTCTGGTTATTAATAACTTTATTATTATATATTAACTGCTTTAATAATATAATATATTATAGTACAGACTATTTAAAAACTTTAATTTAAATAGCTATTAATTTATTTTATTTATTTTTTTTTTTTTAATTTTTTATCATATATTTTTAAATACTTGTAGAGTATAATTTGCTTAAATTTCCATAAGGAGTTCTTTAAGTAGATAATTTTATTGTTATTATTATGATTATTGGTATTAATTTAATACATTTATGAAACGAAATTAAAAATGTCTTTAAAAACAGATTCATTTTAAAACCACATATAATTCAATTAAATACAAACTAAAATTATTTTTCCTTCGATTCGTTAACAAATTTGACCATCTTGGCTTAAAACGAACAATAAAATAAATTAAAAATCAATTGCAACACTTTTTGATTTAAGAACTTAACTAAATAACATGGTTATAGAGTATATTGTATTTATAATTTATTTTATATTTATTTCATCAATCGAGTAATACTTATTTCAAGCGATAAATTTCATTAGGCTTTTTCTATTCTTTTATTGCATTTAAGAAATATTATAACGTTTGCTTATCTGGGAAAGGGCTGATTGTCTGCCAAATTAAATAAATAAATAAATAAATAAAAAATCACAAAATTAGGATAAAATAATAATTAAGCTTTTATTTCTGCCACTTACAGATAAATTCTGAAAAATAAAAATTTTTCTCCTTAGACTAAGATGTTTCTTGTTTGCTTGACTTGAAATCAATTTTAATATTAATATTCGTTTATAACAAGAGCATTGTTTTAATCTAAAAAAGTTTGATTTAATCAGAGCTTTGACCTCTACTATATACGAACCAAAATAATCTTAAATAAATAATTATATTTAACAACTTAATAGTTTATTTGTGTGCAGCTCATTCCTAGAAAATATTTATATTCCTCAGGACATCTATTAATTAAGCCCAGTCTAAATAACTAAGTTAACAATTACAATTGATTAAAATAAATCACAAATTTTAGATGCACAGAGAAATCAATCAATATTTAATGATAATTTAATGAACGCCAATTAAAATGTAAGAACACAAGAGATTTGGTAAACGTTTAACTTCTAAGGCTATGGGATTTGGTCAGGCATTGGTCCTGGACAGGAACTGGATATTTGGTTGACGGTTTTGGAGCACAGCTGGATAACAAAGTTGAACAAATTGCTGTGAATTAAAGCAAAAGCTTCTGCTGACAGCCCTTGCAATACTTCAAAGCCTCACGGCGCTTGGTATTGCGACGACGCATCTTAACCAGGACATAGATGAGGCCCACAGAGGCCCAGGTGGCCTTGGCAACCTGTTGATGTGATGTTTAGGAATGGAGGATTAATTGGATTTAGCCAAGAAGTACTTACATTGGCGCGTCCGCGCAGAGTGGTGCTATCAAAGATAGAATTGAACTTGAATTGATCCGACATCTCTGATATATTTGTAGGTCCTTGAAAGTCCTTTCACTATATATTTTTTTCGAAGAGATTTTCAATTGAAATTTTGCAAAATGTGCTCAATTTTATTTGTGTGTATTACTTTTAGGTATTACTACAAAACCTACACAGCTTACTTTGATCTGAAGACAAAACAAAATTTGTTTCTTTTATTGAATAAAATTCAACCAAAGGCAAAGGTCGCTATGATCTACAAATTTAGGTTTTTTTTTGATTTTATTTAAATTATTTTAATTTAGGAGCTGAGTTTAGTCAGCTCGAGGTCAAATTAGGTTTTTAAATAAAACACTAGTTTTTTCTTTATTCTTTTTTCATTAATCCGATGTATTTCGAAAAAAAAATAAATTATTTAATTTTAATATTAAACACTTAATTTGCTAAGCTCCCTTGCTGTTCAGATGGCCAGAGGAGTAATACTGTTTTAAGTTTTTTTTATTTATTTATTTGGATTGCAAGCAGCACTGTCCCATAAATTTAAAAATTATATAAAAAGTAGAAAATAAGTTTTTGGGGGAATTTTATTCGTCAATCCGCTTTATAGGTGGACCAGTAATAATTTTTTTTTTTTCAATTTTGTTTGAGTTTTTAAAACGTTTGTCACGAAATCAATATGCTTGTAAAAACGTTTTTTGATTTTCAATATATACACTAAGAAAAAAGAAATTTTTTTAAGTATAGAAACACTTTCGATAAAAAAAATAAAATTCTACAAACAGAGTATAAATCTCTACAAAGCAGTGAAAATTTCCACAGTACGAATATATTTTCTATGATATGAATAAACGAAAAAAATTATGGGTTTATAATCGGAAGTATGGATTTTCTACAATATGAAATCCAGGTGTTCTATGAAATGAATATAAAATTCATTAACCTGCAGAAAATTTTCTATGCTCAATATAAATTTTTACAAAATATGTTGACTTATTTCTTTAACCAAAGTAAAGTAATTTTTTTATTCAAATTTAAAAAAATAACGGGTTCTTTTTATTATGTACATAAAATTATAGATTTTTCCATGTTTTGTAGAAAAAGTTTCCTCGAGTTATCGAAATAATTAAATAAAATAAATAAAACAGAAAATTTTATCTGCCAGAGTTACAACATTTTCTTCACTTTGTGGTAATTAAATCTACCACTGACGTCAGTTTTCCTTTTTTTTTTTGAGTGTAGAAATCAAAGTTTGATGTGCTAATATAATATAGACAATCTAAACAAATTTAATCAAAATATTTTAAAGGACACATAAAATTTGTTTTATGAGCTATAGATTAATAGCTCTCATAATAATAATACTATAACGAATTTAATAACTACTTTTATTGTAAGTTTCAAATAAGATTATGATTATATTTTTTTATAATTTTTTTTTTTAAATTTTACGTGCTATTTGAACCTTACAATCCCTTCAAGTTTAAGCCGCTTTAAGAAAATCGCTTAGTATAATTGTATTTATTAAATTTGCAATATCAGCTCTTTGTTAGAGATGCAATTGAAATATTAAATATTATAGCGTTTTCTACTTGTGTTTTAACTTCTATTGCGGTTGTCAGTTAAAGCATTTTCTATGATTGTCAGTTGTCAGTTGTCAGTTAGAAAATACATGAATTAACTATAATTACAGTTTACGCAAATAAATAGCTACTCATCAAGATAAATTCTTATCACGCCCATCTATCTCGTGAGAATACTATGAATTTATATACACAAATATATATTGTTTTAATACCACATATATAAGATATATAAAGTTGATAGTTTACATGAAATGTACACATTAAGTATATATATATATATATATACTTTATATACTATTTTATCTATTCACGTGTATCTGTTTTGTTGTGAAACTAAAAATGGAGAAAATATTGTGTCATGTTTATATACCCTGTAATTCCTGATTAACTGATCTTCAACTTTTTAATACAAGTTTCGGAGTTACAAATTCTAAACAAATAGATAGATAGATAGATAGTGCTTATAACTAAGGCTCGTTATTTATCAAATGTGTTGGAAAGTAAAGCAAACTTAGAAATGGGATTGTCCCTATATACTCTAGACTTGAAACAGCCGAGAAATATTTTATTTATATTTACTTTTATTTTTTTTATATAGAAATAATCAATTAGATTACCGGTACGATCAATATAGTCGTTTCTTGTTTCATAACACATCAAAGTATATATTATACATATATTATTCCTATAATTCCCAATTGATTTAAGCTAAAACTTATATTCTTTCAAATATTTTTAAAATTTTCTAATTTGCTATTGACTATTAAAAATTACATAATTCAATGATTTCAAGGCATAAGGGAAATTTTTGAACATTTTTCTGGAATAAACTTAACTTTTGAAGTTAAAACAATAATCGTATTTTTTAGTTTTAATTTATTTAAAAAAAAAATCAAAGTTTAAAGTTAAATACCAAAAATTTTAGTTATCGACTGAAACTGCGCTCTCTATCCCGATCCTCTACTTGACAAGCCTCCAGGACTTTATCGAGGATGTAATCCTACTCCAATAGCTTCCTTTTTAGCTCAATTGGCAATCATGCATTGATTATCTGGTCTTTTAAGTAGAAAACTTCGGGTTTTTTTCTTGTTCGATCCAAAATGTGTAATGCATAAAAGAAGATATTTCCAACTTCATAAAGTATATAATTTATTGATCAGGACTTCCAGCTAAGTCTATATAGCCCTGTCATAAATTACCTTAGCACTTGACCACTCTCCATTTATTTAAATACATGTTCATATACTATAGCATTCTTATTTGTTTTAGAATAAACTAAATATATGTTTATATATTATGAAACTTGCCAGATCTAGCTGACATTGGCATGTTGCACTGAAATGAAATATTTATTTTTGTTGGTGATAAGCTTGTTCTAAAGTCGAATAATTATAGTTCGAGTTGTAACTAGACACATACATATATATATATTTAACAATTGTACATTTATACGTACATAAGTATATATTATATATATTTAGATTTAAATTGAAATCGGGTGTTGGTCAATGGGCGGTTGTGGGTGGTCCTACCCCAATGCCAATGCGAATGCAAATGCAGAAATGCGATTTAAACAATTGTACAATTCCAACTTTTGATACAACTGTAATTTAACTGATAAATATATGATATTATTGTAGTATAATGATCTTTGGGGCTGGACTGGGTCAATATTTATCTATAAAAATGCCACAAATTTGCATATTTTTGTTACATTTGTGAAATAAACGCCATGAGATACAATCTATTGATCAGTTGCCTACTGTTGGGATTGCCGCTCTGCTGGGCCGGGGTTAGTAGGATGGATGTCCTATAAGAAAAGGATACAAGTTTTAATTACATTTAAATTGATAATCCTCTCTCAGGCCACCGAGGAGCAGATGTGGAGCGCTGGAAAGATGATGCGGGACGTTTGCCTGCCCAAGTTTCCCAAGGTGACTGTGGAAATGGCCGATGCTATACATAATGGCAATCTGCCCGATGACAAGGATGCCAAGTGCTATATTAACTGCATTTTGGAAATGATGCAGACGGTGAGTGAGAGTTGGAATTGGCTAACCATCGATAACTTTAAGGAGGTTATATCGATATTATCGAAAGTACAGACTCTATTAGGGAGTGATTTAATGTGGATAATTAGCTAAGTGGGAATTATTGGAAGTTACAGCTGTGAAACCCTTGGTAGCTTCAACGGGTATATTGAAAATATTGACTTATTTATATAAGCAATATATTTAATATATCAGTGTTCTCAATTATCGATTACCTAACAGGACAGGTCGACCAAAAATATGACAAAATTAACACAAAAAGGATACAAAAAGAAGACAGAATCTTAAGCTATCATCCCTAATTTATTTAATGAAAAAATAGTGTAAATATATTATAAAATAATGAAAGTAATTGGAAAAAAAATTCCTATATTTTAAGTCTTTTTGAAAAATGTCTGGAAAAAAAATTGATATAATTTTAATTATCAACTTTATGTAAAGGCATATTTCAATTAAATTTATTTTTATTATAGTTTTTATAAACCGATTAATTTGGTCAAGTTAAAACGACAAAAAAAAAATTAAAAAATTTTTTTAAAAAATATTTACTATATAAAAAGGCAACACTTTCCAGTATACCCTTTTGACTGAGTGGGCAACACATTTTAGTATATCGTATTGAAATTCGATAGTATCGATAGTAATCAAACGGACTATGCATTCTATCGATTGTATAAATTATATATTTTTTTGTAATTTCTTCAATTTCTCATCTTTGAAACAGATCAAGAAGGGCAAGCTACAGCTGGAAGCATCGCTGAAGCAGGTGGAACTCCTAATGCCGGATCACTTTAAGCCATCCTATCGCCAGGGCATCAACGATTGCAAGGACTCTACAGTGGGCAGCAAGAACAATTGCGATGCAGCTCATGCCCTAATGACCTGTCTCAGATCTAAGATTGAAGTCTTTCTGTTTCCCTAGAGAGCTGGGCTATTTCCCCTCCCAATCCAAACTGGTTTCTTTATGTATATGTAAATGCCTCACATTCCCCCCACGTGTCCACATGGGTCACGTGCCAGTTGAGCATTACGAATAAAGATTTAAATTTTAAACTGTGGCGCATTTTGATTGGTTCCAGTAGTCGAAAGGCCAGACAAGGTCCAGATCCCGTTGCAGGGCCAGAGATTTACATCTGGATTATGTCAAACATGGGCATTACATGCAAATGGCATGCTTAAGCGCTTGCATGTAGCCCATCCATGTACCGGATGTGGTCAAGCATCCGACCTCAACTTGGCAAGCTATAAAATGGGCGAGGAATACGTATTAGTCAATGAGTTACAGTATTACAGCGATCCAGATCGATCCGAAATACAAATAAAAAATAAATATAATGACGAAGCAACATACCTGGTTGACTACCCTCCTGGTGCTGGGCTGTGCCAGCGCTTGGCTGAGCTTAGCCCATGCCGAAGAGGAGGAAGCCAGCATGTCCTTGAAAGAGGTGGTCGAGCTGATCGATCCATTTGGACAGGGCTGTGAACCCAAGCCGGAGCGCTGTAAGTGTTTAAGTTTTGAGTTAGGCAACCAAATGTCCACAATGCCTTAATCTATAGCCCACATTGAGGAGATGGTGATGAACAAGGAGGATGCCTCGCATGAGAGCAAATGCTTCAGACGTTGCATGCTGGAACAATTCGAGCTAATGCCCAAGGGTAGCACACAGTTTAATGAGGACAAAACAATTGACATGATGAACATGATGTTCTCCGACAAGGAGCCGAACTCAAGGACCATACTCGGCAAATGCAATCAGGCACCGCCCGGTGTAACCGATGAGTAAGTAATGTTGAAGTCTGTGTTTGCTGATCTGGCAACACCTCCCTAAAAATTTATTAATTATTGGTAGCTTAACTTTGTCATGAATGAGCTTAAAGTAATCTAAGAGATAATTCTATTAATTCTCATATCCAATCTCTATTCACACAGGTGTGAGATCGCTCATGGTATCTCCATGTGCATGCTGCGTGAGATGCGCGCCGACTCCTACAAGATACCCGATATCAAGGAGTAGAAGATGCCCTCTCTATAATATATTTTCGATATATTTATCATTTTTTTTTTTTCATATGTATTTATATTTGTTACATTTTTTTTGAGAGGCAAAAGCCCTCAAGTTTGATTTCGATTAGTTCCCGGTACATAGCGCGTGAAGTTGATTTATGGTTCCTGGAAATGCACCAGGCAAAAATAAAGCGAGAAGCAGAAGTTGAAGCGACTAATTTTTGTGGGTATTATGGATTGGTGGGGTGTTTTTAGAAGGAGTCGATAGTATTGATGATGCTCTGTTTGGAGTCACTATTAAAGATTTGCCACTATTGATACTATCGATAAAAATTGCAAAACTCTTGTTATCAATAAATAAAATAAAAATCAAATATTATTATTATTGTAATTTTTTGTTTTAATAAAAATCAAGAAATATTGTAAATATAAAATATATAATTAAGTGTGTGTGTGTGTGTGTGTGTGAACTACCTTCCTCCTCGATTCTCAAAAGGGAGTGTTGCCATTATGCGAACATAATATTCATAAATTTAACGAACCTTTTCGATAACTATCGATAGCTAAATTGATCAGCTAAATTAACGAGTTTGTTTCTAGAAACTAATACATTTCTATATATAATATCGTTAGGTGGCAGAGATGTTAGTCCAACTACCAGTTAAGCTTTACCCTATTCCGCTCCAGCTGCTTGCCAATACACTGATTCAGCTGATGAGCCGCCTCGCAGGATTTGGTGGTGCTGATGCTACGATTGCAGCTCTGAGCCAGACTACAGCTCAATGCAATGGCCACTTTGTTATTTGCGGTCACCAGGCTGGTCAACTGTTCCACCTGACGCAGATTGAGCCTGTTGCTAGAGGTGTCCATCTGCAATATGAAGAATATAGTATTTAACTAGACATAACATAATTAAACTCTAGAAACACATACAAGGTTGATGCCCTTAAGGACACATTCGATCAGACGCTTCTCCTTGTCGGTGGGTTGGGGCTCCCTGATCAGTGAGCGCTGCGTTGCAGGCATTTGCAGCTGCGTCAGGCAGCTCTGCCTCGTTTTGTCGATCATTTGCTGCACTTGTGGCAAATTGCGATCCATCAGTGTCCAAATGGGTTCGTTGCTACCAGCACCAAACAGGCGACCAATGTCAAATGCCTGCGCCTGTGTCTTTGTCGGTGCCTGTGCCAGGATGCACTGCAGCCAACTGGCGCTGGTTAGTGCAATTGTCAAGTATAATGTAACGCGTAACATTTTGTGACTAATTTGATTTTACAAGTGAGTGCATTCTCTTTTATATGAAACTGTTGTAATAACAACCATTAACTTCTTCATTTCTTCATTTCCAATTTCATCTTTAATCTGTTCTTTCTTCTTTGGCGGCCATTTCGCGCTGACGCCATCGTAGCAGTTTGCTTTACGTGCAAAATTTATCATCAATGTCATTGCCATGGCCATTTTTAATGTCATTGTCATTGTATAACAATAAATCAAAAATCACGCAAATCAACAATAGTAAATATATTTGTTTAAACTACATACATATGTACATACATACATATATACAACTGCATATATGCTAGATCAAACATCTGTAAGTATGTATTAACATTTACAATGTTCTCTTGTGGGAACACTTAAATTACTTTACCTGCAATGTTATCGACTATCGTTTGCGTTTTAAGGCCATGCCTAGTTCACAATTGGGAACAGTTGGGTTTGTTTCTTGGCTCAACATACTTATGAACATATTTAATGTATTTATTAAATATAACATAAATATATTGCGTTAAAATTAAAAAAAAATATAAATAAAAAATAGAGAAAAAAAGATTACTAAATTATTTGTTGGTCAGTTAAGAAAGGTAAAAGAGCAATAGCTTAGGTAAGATTTACTCATGAAAACAAGAATTTATAAGGCTTCAAAAAAAACACAATAAACCAGATTGTAATTCCTTATTTAACTATGTAAATTACTTTATATAAGTACAAAAAAAATATCTACTTACATACAGAGGCTCACAACTTATTTTATAAGTAATGTTCAACTACAAGCGGCTATACAAAAATATTGTAATATCAAAAGTATTTATTTTAATATTTTTTTATTTATTTTTTTATCAAGTACTATTAATATAAGAGGGGAATATTGCTTCTATTTTTTTTATAAAATAAATAAAACTAATTAATTAAATTTCGGATTTCAAACTCATTTTTGTAATTCAACTCAGTCCGGAGTGAGCATTTCGGTTGACATTGACCCGATTAATGCGAAGTTAATTATTAAAAATAATATGAAATAAATATGGTTTTAAAGATTTTTTGTATGAAATTAATTTAAATTAGAATCTAATATTAAAAATTAAAAAATCTGCATTTAAATTATTTCGATGTTCTTAATTCTTTGGTTCTCAATAAATCTGTTAGATAGCAGCATAAGACCTAATTTTCAGGACTGTTCCCATTCTCACCTTCGGCAAAATCTCGCGGAAACTAATTTCCCTCTACGAATTTCCCTCCAAAACTCGCATATTTAAATTCCCTTGAGTTTTAGCTCGCCTTTTCACTTCGGTAGCGTACAAATCAATTAATTTCTACTACTTGAAACCATTTTTGACTTAAATAAAAATTACTTATAAATTTTCTAACTCTATTTTCTATATATATGTATTTACAAAAGATTTGTTAGCTTTTTTGTTATTAATCTGTTTTCGAAACCTAATAACCTAATGTTGTATGTTGTAGGGTATCTGCTAGTCATATATTCACAGTGAAAATCGCAATTGATCTGTGTGATAAGTTGAATTGATTTGATGAGCCACTCATCTAATCAAATCAAATTTTATCTCATCTGATCGGAGCTGATCCCTGTCCCCACTACCCCCTCCGCATATTATCTCAATTGTTGCTGTCCCCTGCTGTCACTCAAATTATCCATCAGAAATTTTGATTGGTTTTCCATTGTCTATTTGGGATTATTGCTTTGAAATTTGCATTTTGAATTTTGTATTTGAGTTGATTTCATGCCAGTTGCTAATTAAAGGTGCAACTACTACACACGTGGCTTTGACAGTGAAACGGAAGCATGGTGGCGGGGGAGCAGCAGAGCAATTTTGAGCGGTTTTCACACGTCGCCCAGCCGAGGGCATCTCCGCCGGATCTCGTCCAGATCGAGTGTCATGTGCTGCTCATGTAGTGCAACTAAATCCCATGCCAGCGTGTAATTGTGATTAATTGCTGACCGTCCCCCACTCGCCCCTTTTAACACTTGAAGAAGCTGTTCGAGACGTCGCGTAATCTATCAAGTCAATCATACGGAGAGACGGTTCTGGAATCCAGCTATAAAACGCTGCCGGCCTAAACAGCCCGTATCCAAATTGAAATCGTTAGTCAAGTATACAACATGTCGCGCCTACTCTGTTTGGGAATGTTAGTGCTTCTGGCTGCTGTTGCCGTATTGGCCAAGCCGCATGAGGAGTTCACCAAGGAGCATGCAAACGCGGCGGCCCAGGAGTGCAAGGTCGAGGCGGGTGCCACAGATGGTTAGTATATACATATCCTTTGCAATTTTAACTTATTTGCCTAATCAAACCGAATAGTTCAAGCGCAAGACTCGCTTTAATTGAACAAGCCTTCAAGTGCACTCGTTTTTGACAATGTGAATTGAAAGCTCATTGAGTTATTTTGTTTGCTTGCAAGCAATTTCTACAAGTTAATTGAAATTTCGCTGTCGCAAAACTTAAGTATTTAAACAAAGGACTGCAAATTCGAGCTAACTTATAAATCATTGTAAAGATAAGTTTATACAGTTACTGAAAATACACAAAAAAATTATTATTTTAGACTTGACTATCGAAAATCAAGACATTTTTTTAAAAATAATTTATTTAAATTTTTTGATCCTAATTCTGTAATTTTAATTTAAAAAAAATCAAAAACAAAAATCGATTTAAATATGTATAATCTACAGCTTTGTATGCACATATCCATATTTATTAATTTTTTTCCTAAATTCATGAAAATCATGATCCCTGTTTTAAGCTGTGATTAATATATAGTTTTGCCTTTGCAGAGGATGTTGAGCACATGATGAAGCATGAACCGGCCGCGTCGCATGAAGCCAAATGTCTACGCGCCTGCATGATGAAGAAATTTGGAATTGTAAGTTGATATGAAGAAGGCTGAAAAAGCTGTAGATCTTACCAACATTTTACAACTTTCCAGATGGATGACGCTGGCAAGATGAGCAAGGAACATGCCATGGAAATGATTAAGGTGCTTAGCAATCTGGATGCTGATAAGGAAGCCGCTGCCACTGATATCATTGACAAGTGCGAGGCCATTGAAGTGCCCGAGGATCAGTGAGTATTCGGAGCCTTCAAACTAAGTGTGCATCTAATCTTCATGTCCTTGCTGTCTATTTAGCTGCGATGCGGCCGCTGCCTACGTGAGCTGCCTTGTGGATCATATGCATGAGCACGGTCTGGCTGTGGATGAGGAGCGCTAAGACGAAAAATCAACGTAAACAATGATCACAACCTCCGATATGACCTCTCTAACTATCTAGCAAAACAAGCGCCGCCACATGATATATGATTCCACAAGAAGCCTCTTAATTTTTTTTTTTTTCTTAATACAATATACGACTAGTTCCTAAGTTGATGAGAATAAATTGCGATAACTGCAAAACCAAGTAAAATATGGAAGGGACTGTGTCAAGAAACAAACATATCCTAGAACTAAATAGGAACAAAAGATATAGCCGTACTAGAGGACTGCTGGAAACTATTCAAAATTCCATTCAAACTGAAATGAGTTGAGTGCGTACATGTTAAATACCAACTTTACAAACATTCAAAAGAAACTGAACTCAATTATTGAGTGAGTAATTCAGGGGAAATTCAAATTAAGGGTGGATTTTTCTGTCACGATATAGTGAGTCTCTCTAAACCATGGGTTTTTGTACAAAGACCACATGAACGTGAATGCAAAGGAGAATCAAGAACTTTCCCTTGAAACTAATGAGTAGATTCTACACATTCGTACTCATTCATTTCTATTGAATATCAGTTGTATTGAGTACAATGAGTAAACTATACAGTAATTCTCCCATTCGATATATATTTTGTACTCAAATAATGAGAAGTATTCCAAACGAGTAATTTTGCTTGAACATTGAGTAGATTCTATTACTATTAGATTTACTTTGATGTCAGCTATATTATTTAGTTATCAGATCTTAAATCTTCTCAGAAACTAATCCCATTTTTCGTTAGGTTAAAAAAAGGTTCTGTAAAATCAAAAATATTTTCAAACAGCATGATTTGTGACCGATGTAATATAAGATACATATGTATATAAATAATAAGTAAATCACATCTATCCAAGGATATTTTAAAATTTTGTGGCAATCAAGTCAGAGTTCAAACGCAAGACTCGCTTTAATAGAACAAGCCATCAAGTGCACTTAATTTCGACGAAGTGAATTTAAAGCTCATTGAGTAAATTCGTTTGCTTGCAAGTAATTCTTTCAAATCAATTAGAATTTCGCTGCCGCAAGAAATTGAAAATCCCCTTCGTGAAAACATCGTATGTGTGACATTTTTAATGACTTTGAATTTGCTAAAATATTGCAAAATATAAATAATCAAGATTCAATTTTATTTGAGACATAAAATAAAATATGCTCATTATACAATATATTTATTGTAACATACGATATTTCTACGGAAAAAAAGAAACCTTATACATATATTATATATATATGTACTTGATGGTTTTGGAAATATATCTATCCATCAAAATACATTAAACAAATTAAACTGAAACCCTTCCAAGAAAAATGCTTTTACAACATATATGTAGTAGTAACTTACAAAGTCTATTTTTAAATATCTGTATTATATATATATATATATATATGTGTATATATATATAGATGTGTGTGTGGATGAAGGAGGACAGTTTAGGTAGGGTAGGAAGTTTATACCTTCACTAAATGTTAGAATCTCAGCTTAAATGCTACTTAAAATTATTATTACAATGCATTTTCTTCCTTTTCGTTTTTGGGACAAACATTTTCTTCGGTTTTCCCATTTGTGATTTTAAATTTTCTGTTTTGTTTCTTTTGTTTTGTGGAATTTGTTCTGCGCTGACTTCGAAACTGAAATGAAAACTCAAAAGTCTAAATACTATGCATACTTGTATGTTGTTTTTGAATTAAAACTAATGCGCTTTTTTGGGGGGACTTATATATAGGCTGCCCCTGCTGAATATTGACTCAACTCAGTTATTCTCGGGCAGCACACTAACTAGATCTAATAGTAATCAGCTAAGAAGTTAGTTAATCAGCTAGTAAATAGGCGTTGCCAGCTGCATAAACTTGTAAGACCACAATGACTGTTAAATTCAAAGGAAAACAGAACGTGAAATATTCGCAAATTCTCAACTCTCGAAAAAGAAAGACTTTCTCAAAAGACGAAATGTATCAAAAACAAAATAAAAATATCAATTCAATTTTATACTTAAATATAGTTAGACTTAGCTGCTAAACGATTGCTTTTAAATTCCTGCCAAAGATTAAAGGAGACTTATAGGGACTTGCAATTGGGAATGGGCGAATTGCGGATTGCGGATTGGGGAGGACTCTGTGTCATTGTGGACTTAGGTTGCTAATATTATTTATATATAAATATAATTGATTATTGGTTTTCGCTTGAGGCAGACAGGCAGGCAGTTATCAATGTTACACACTCCGACGATTGTCCCCACAACGGACTCCAAAAACCAAGAGCAATCCATTATTAAAGATGATGCATGCAAGATGGAGCGTATTTATGCAGCATTTGGGAAGCTTTACTGTTTACTGATGTCCGATGTTTGTTGTGTTTTTGCACTGCATCCGAATCTTAAAGGAAATAGTCGGCCTGTGGCTTTTTTGAGGGTATGCCGCGACTCTCCTGTGGTGCGGCCTCAAAGATGACAAAGTCACGATGCAGGTACTCATTCAGTTCCAAAATAGCTGCCACATTGCCGCAGCTGCCCGAAATAAAAAGAGATTTTAGATATAGTTTAGTAAAGGGGAAAAATAATAGAAATTCTACTTTAATATAATTTTTAACCATGTTAAAACTAAGTTAAAAATGATTTTAAAGTATTATTAACATTATTTTTCACGCAGTTGTGTTAGACTTACCGATAGCAATAGTTGGGGGCAGACCAGACGGTCAGCACGGTCTCATTGAAGTGCCATTTGAAGCCTTCCATGACCAGTTGGTGGGCACGACAGATCATGTCGATGTCGTTGGTACGATTGAATTGGGAAACTACATCTGAACCGAAGAGGTAGCCAGCGCCGCGTGGCGATACGCCCCAGCCGGTTTGATCCTCGGGATCACTCCACAGTAGATCACACATGGGGCCATCGTGTGGCACCTCCTGTTTGCGATCTATGCTGCGTATCTGGTCCAAATACTGTATGGAGGGCGACAAACCGCCATGGACGCAGAATATCTTGCCATCGATGATGGCCGACAGGCTGAGGTAGTCAAAGATTTCGGTGCAATAGCGCCAGACGGCCGTTGAGCCGTACTTGCGCAGGCACTCGTCATAGAAGCCGTACACCTGGGTAATCTGTCGAGATTCGTGGTTGCCACGTATCAGTGTAATTCTGTCTGGATAACGCACTTTCAGCGCCAACAGCAGCAGGAATGTCTCAACGCTGTAATAGCCACGATCGACAAAATCGCCCATAAAGAGATAATTCTTCTCTGGCACATCGCCGCCCACTTTAAACAGCTCCTTCAGATCATAGAACTGACCGTGAATATCACCGCAGACGGTGACAGGCGAATCGACGCGTTGTACATTGCCCTCTTCAACGAGAATCTCGCGTGCCTTGGCGCACAAGGCTTTCACCTCGTTCTCTTTGATGATCAGGCAGCGCTTGAGCTGCTCAATCTGACGATCCAAGTCACTGTAGTCTGTCATGGCTCTTTGGGTCGTCGAGGGAGGGAAGAGAGAGAAAGAGCTGGAAGCGGGCAGTTTAATCAGCGACTAGGTGCGCGCGTTTAACTAAAGCCTGTCAAATGACTAAGGAAAAAGTAAGCAAAAAAACAAAACAAAAATTAATTAGTTAAGAGAGCAGAGCAGGTAGAAGGTAGATATTGTAAAGATTTATATTTTTAATATTTTAAGTGCAATGGCATTTCTATTACCTAAAAGTATCACCCAAGTCAAACATTTCTTACCGACATATGTAACGAAACCGATAAAAATGCGATATCTACGGCGATAGGCGATACCTACTGGAATTATAGCATTTTTATCGTCGAGAATAATAATGTTTGATTATTAAAATGGCAAAAAAAAAACAAATTCATAACTCTAAAGTTGGGTCCGTCGAACATTTTTTGCGGGCATGACAGTTAAATATTTGGGAAGCTTCTCCTCGCACATTTTAAATAAACGATCTGCTTATGGCATAGAGAAAGCTATATAGCAAATTTTTATTGTTTCTGGCTGCTTTAGTCAGCGAGAAATGTGCGTTTATACAGACAGACAAATGTATGGACACATGAATTGACGGACGGACAGACGGACGCTGCTAAATCGACATGACAGATCGAAAATATATTGTCGTAGATGTCTCCTTGTCTACTATACACAATTGCACTGGCTTATGTACCTCACTTAGCCATTCTAAAATGGTTACAGCGTGTAATAAATTCACAAATGGAACAGTCAGTTAGCGGCATAAAAAAACATTTTTCAAGTTGTTTGTGTTTTTTGCATCATCTGCATTTGCAGCGCGTGTGTGTGTTTGCATGCATGTGTGCGTGTGTTTGTGTGGCTGGCCTTTTGCCGCGCGCGCGACATATAGCTAATAACTATGCGATCGCCATTGAGATAATCTTTTAATACTAAAATGCACAATTTAGATATTAGATAAACAAAACTTACTCCAATCAAATGTGGAAACTCTTAGGCACTTTGGTTGTAAATTTAACTCGCTCGCACGTTCACGACAAAAAAAAATTAACCATGGTACGCTTGACGATAAGTTGTGGTGGTTGGTCGATTGATGATGGAACCATGGCGGGTTGATTGTCTAGAAAGTTGCCACAATGGTACAAATGTCCCGAATTTGGTACATTATTTGCAAAATCCAGCATTCAAAAATTTATTTATTTCTGCTGGTTTCTTGATCATTTACCAAATTTTTGAATATTTTCAAAGGCATTTTTTTTATTGATCGTAATCAGCAACACAATTTTAAAAACATATACGGTTCCAAATGGAACCCGGTGCTTTTGTTAAATTTTAATGTATTTTTTTGCCCAAGTGGCAGCATTTGTTTTTACTATCGTACTACTGTGTTGCCAGATTAGTTATTGCCCAACGATAACGATAATATACACAAAGGCTGAAAGTTTAAATGTTTTTAATTTCAATTTCCGTGTTCATTACGCAACTAGCTCTCATTTAATTGACAAACAATGGGCGATACGAAAGCACCCTTAGAACCCACAGAGGCGATTCAGCCAGTGGCACAACAACAGAAGGAACTGGACATTTATAGAGACACCTTCATACGTTATATGGGTGAGGTCATATGCGTTTTCGTCGTTTAGCTCGTAGCACTTACAGTTCTTAATATTGTGCAGGCTACAGCAATGAAGTTGGTGAGGCCTTTCGACCGCTTGTGCCCAAGTCATTAGTAGCTGCCTCCTATGGCATGGCCATTGGCTATGTGTGTATTGACACATTTGACAAATCACTGCGACAACAAATGGCCGGTGCCTCCAATCGTGAAGTCTCCCTGGTTGGCGCCGATGTATTTACCTGGCAGATGCTAGCCTCGGTGATAATACCTGGCCTTGTTATCAATCGGTAGGTATTACACCTTATCTTGTTTATCTTGTGTAAATTAATTTCTTGAATATTGGTTCACACAGGATAACCGCCGGCAGCAGAGCTCTGTTAAAAAAATCGCCATCGCTTGTGCTTAAAACGGTGCCCACGATCATTGGGCTAGCGTGCATACCGTTGATTGTACGTCCCATCGACAATCTTGTGGATCGCGTCATGGATGCCACTTATCGCAAGGTGGTGCGGTAATAAACAGGGATCAATACGACAACAAACTCAATTGTTGCTCAATTATTTAACATGGTGCTAATTTGTGTTGTGTGTCCTGCTATCCTTTTTATCGCGTATCTTAATTGAAGAACATTCCAAGAGGCATTATATAAATTCTTGTTACAATTACGCGATTTTCGATACAATTCAATTTTGATAACTGTTTTTAAATTTGTTATAACTTTAAAAGTTGTTAAATTATTATTAGTAAAGTCTCTATATTAGCTAACATAAGAGGACTGCTTGAATCTATTTATGTTAGGTAAGGTTGAACCGGTTAACCACCGTGGGTTGCACAAAGACCGAAACTTGTTTAAAGTTTTCATCGGCTTTTATTCCTAGTTTCACAGTGTGAGCTGCTGCCAGGTAATAACCAGTCGGTACTCCTACCATTAGTCTGCAGTCTCGTCTTGACAGCTACAGTAGGAGGTGAGTGAGTTTTTCCTTGGATTCATTTTGGAAATTCCACAGCCAGGCGTTATTCCATTTTATATCAGCTGCATTTTCTGCGTTTTCGTGAGATAGTCCATTTTCTTTAGCTACGCAGTCTGCCATTATGTTACATTCGATGCCCTGGTGGCTGGGAATACGGATGTCTTAAGTTTTCCGCGGGGCCATACCACTCGAGGTCCCCGGAGGCCCTGGCTAATGCCCAGTGTGCTATAAACTTAAGTCGTCCCTGACTGTAAGCCCAATAGATGTGCACTATTCTAGTAGAGTTTAGATCATCTAGTGTCTCCCTGCTTGCCAGGACATTTTTGCAAATAATGGTAGATGCCTGCAAATATTTTATTGCCGCTTGTTTAGCCACGAAATTGTTAATCCATTTGTGCATTCGGTGTAGCTCTTGGGTTACCTCTGCTGCCATCCGTATCATGAAAACTTTCGCCTAAAATATGGTGCAGTAGCTTTTACGGCAGCTTCTGCACAGTACACTGCTGCTCCGACTTCCGAATCCATTTTTGAGCCGACTTGTTGATCAATTTTAAAATTGAGATACTTTTCAAACAAGATAGTTGGAATTTTTTTTAATATTTTACAAGCTTTTGCAGAATATGTATGGCTCGTATAGGGGCTTAAGATATGCCATTAGATGCGCTTAAAATATTCCTATATTTTGCGGGTACAACGTTCCAAATCAGAATCTCCCAATCAGGAGCAGCAGTTGATTAACCAAAAAAAGTCATTTTTTTCCATACAATTTTAGTCTTGTGCGTCATATTTCTGAACATGTGACGTAGATGCGCAGTAAACGTCGATAAGTTGCAGTTGACTTGTAGGTTCCTATTTATATCGTGGCGGCTTCGAGATGTCACTCAAGCGAGAGATCTTGCTTCTCTTTCCAATTCACGTTCAAGTGTCATTTTCACAGAAACTCACGGTTAAGAGAGACTCACTATATAGTGAAAATAAGCCCGCACTTAAATTTAACAACATTGAATTACTCACTCAATAACTCAGCTTTGTTTTGTTTGAATATTGGTCAAACTCGCTCAACTCATTTCAGTTTGAATATATTCAAGCAGCCCTCTAGCTAACGTATTCAGGCCTTTTTGTTTTTAATTTGAATTAAAGTTCTAGTAATATTTCGATGAGTTAATTGTACATCATACTCCAAAAAAAAGAGTATATCTCCAAGACTTTTTATGTGTTGTGGGACGATTACAATAAAACAAATAATATTTTTAAAATATTCTTAAAATACACGTTTTTTATTTTTACACAACTATCAGTTATTTGCTCAAAGCTACATAAATTTTTAATTTAATAAATTTCACATAGTCCGAATTAGAAGATTAAAATTTAAAGTTGATCGCCTGTAATTCAATCAAATCTTCGAAGGATATAATTTATATATAGAATTTTGGAAAATCGAATAAAACCAGATGTTCTGAGCAAATAACTTAAACAGTAACAAATAATCTGTTTTTTTTTATATCTCGAAAAATTTGTAAAATTGAAGAGTTGCCTTTTAAACCAATTTATATTTTAAAATAAGAACATTTTATTTCAAAATAAGCACAAGTGCTTTATACATTATGTAAATAAATCATTTTAAAGAAACAAATCAAAATAAATGACAAATAACATGCTTTAGAAAATAAAAGTTTATGTAGAATCGGCTTTACCTTGACAAATTTTTTGATATTTACAATTGAATTTATTGCAGCAATTACAGATATGATTACAACACGACACGCATTACAAAAATAGTTGATATATATATAAAGATATAGATAGATACCTTTTATACAATTGCTAAGTAGTTAAAGGCAAAGGGGATTTGAGGGAGGAATGCGGCAATTGAATGCATAAACCACTTTTTTGATTAATGGCCATTATCCTCGTCATCGCTGTCAATCAAATACGGACTATCGAGGGCGCCCAGGCCGGCAGCGACGCCGCCTTCATTGGCGGTCGAGAGCTTGGTACGCAACATGTGACCCGCCTGATAATTGTGCAAAATGTGATCCGCATCGCCAATGACGACGCCAAAGATGCCCAGCTCCGACACCATATCCACAATTTTGGGCGGCATATCACCAGCAGGACGCACCATGTAGCCCTGCGTCAGCGGCGGATGTATCAGATCCATGAGGATCCAAGCGGAACGCTCCACACGCGACATGCGCTGCAGGCAGAAAAATATATAACATTATATACGGATCTAATCCAATTGCCATGCAGTACTCACCTTGAGAGCATCGGGAATGTCCAAGCCATACACATTGTTGCCGCCACCCTCACGCTGCGGCTTCAGCACAAATCTTTCTGGTGTGCGCAAGGCCATCTCATAGTTGGCATTGCCCGCCTCATTATCGTCCAGCGAGTAGAGGCCTGTAAAGATTTTGCCCACAGCCTTTATCTCCTCGGGATCATTGATAAAACGTTCCAACACTGCCGGCTGTGCCAATGCCTGCTGCACCTTCTTGGTGCCGGCCAAATGATAGTGTATCGAGGGGCACTTGATTGCCAGCGATGTCTCCATCAGATAGCGTGCATCCCATTCTCCCTGTGTGGGATAATGAGCTGGCTCGTAGCCGGCACGGAAGTAGATAACTGCTACCTCGGTTGTGCCCCTAGAAATATGAGAGAAGAGTCGTTTCGTGAATTTTATAAATTTTATCAAAGTTTCATCGAATTGTTTGATTAGGTTCAAGTTCAATTTAAACGAGCAAAAAGAACATTACAAAGAAATTAATCGATATAGAGATTCTAAGGTATATATAGGTATTATAATTTTATACGCACAATAACAATTCCTTGCGTTGACTCAATTTGCCCTCTTTATGAACATCGGTGAGAGTGCGTCTTAGCACCTTGATATGCGGATAGGTCTCCCTGATGTAGAACTCATGGAAACGCTGATCACAAATGTTATAGGAGACATCCTCAATAATGAAAAGTATGACCGCCTGGGGCTTGGCATAAATATCCCAAGCCTTGACCAAGCCATCGCATAAGCCAGCCAAAGCATCATTCTTGGGCATCTAAAATGTAAGATTGTTTGTTAGAAGAAAATGGAAGAAAATGTAACAGGGTAGCGCTATCGATCGTACTATCGATATTATCGATTGATTTTAAAATTCTTATCGATAGGTAAATAATACTCACCCGCTTTAGTTTATCGGCATGTCCAAGTTCTCTTAGCACGAAGCTGTGCGCAGGTTGAAAGAGTTTTGATTGCGGCAAAGATAAAAATAAAGTATAGATTAGCAACTCGTACTGAGCAAAGGATTTAACAGCAACAATTAACAACAAAGTGGGGTAAAGTTATGTACAAGTTACAAGTAAAAGTTAGCAGGCAAATATTACGTTAAGAACGAAATTTACAACTTTTGTGGGCTGTAACAACAAGTTCAAAGATGGGTGGTAAGACTGATAAACTGATTGATTGAGTAACATCACAAAGCTCAAGTCAAAAGCCATAACCGCAAGCCAACAAAATGTGAGTGAAAAGAGAGTGTGTGTGTGTGTGTTTGTGTGTGTTAAAGAAAGTTGTAGACAGTACATAAAATAGAGAGATAGTTCATGCCAATTACAGATATTTAAGATGAATGGGCGCCACATTTTAGGGGCGATCTTCAGGTAACAAGAGTTTTAACAGTTTGCTAATTATGGGTAAGTATAAAGTCAATTTCGTGCTGCTATTGAGTGTGTGCGTGTGTGGGTGAGTGTGTGTTCACTATATATACTAAAAAAGTGCATTATAAACAAGTGTAAGATACATTTTCTCAGGTTCATGTTAACAACAGGTTAACAAGCACTTTACCAAAGGGACCGTAAAAGAACGATTATTATTTTTTATATTTTTTAAGCTAAAAAATCATGGAACTTTATAAAAAAAAAAGTGATCCACACAATTATGATTCTTCCAGAATAATTTACGTATATCCTTTATGATTATATATTTTTTTTACTTTTTCTTCAAATATAAATATTTTTGTTAGAATTTTATTATAAAAGTCAGATATAATGATTTTTTTTGAGTAATTTTTGAGTTAAAAAAATCGTAATTAATTAATTATTAATATTTATGTTGAAATTTTATTATAAAAATCAGACATACTGATTTTTTTTTTGAGTAATAAATTTTTGAGTTAAGAAAATCGTAATTAATTAAGTTTTATTTATGTTTAAAAAAGTTACGTAGCTTTATTCAGCTTAATGTGGTAAGGTTGATAATTGTTCTAAATAAGTAAACCAAGAAAAAACTCAAGATATAATTTTTTAAAATATTAGGGAAAAAAGGAAAAAAAAAATTTTTTTTTTAATTTTTAAAAAGTTGTACAAATTTTTTTTTTAATTCTCCTAGTTCTTTTATGGAAAAAAAATGAACAAACTTTCGACATTTATGTAAAGAAATGCCATAGTAGAATTTTAATTTTAAGTTTTAAACAAAAAATTAAGTTAATAACGATTAATTTTGAGTTGTAAGAGATATTAAAATTTACATGGAAAAAACTTAAACATTTTTAAAATAAAACATAATTATTACGGTCCCTGGTACCTGCTTTGGCAGGCCAGTTAAAGTTGGTTGAAGTGGCAGTTAAATTTTAACTGACAGTTTAAATGTTTGCCAAGAGAAAACGTAAAGCAATTTAACTGTAGGTTAACTAACATGAGAAAACGTAATCCCAGAAAGTGTGAGAGTGATAAGAGAGTAAGTGAGTGAGTGAGAGAGTGTGAGAGAGAGAGAGAGAAGAGCGCTTAATACTTTTGCAGAGGCACCAAGTGTGTAGCAATGCCACCGAAACTGGAGGCAATCGTGTTGATTTCAACCTGCTTTATTTCACAGCCCTCGTACACGTGAGCCAAATAGTCAGAACGTAATAGACCGACGCTATAAGCCTGCAATTATGATCGTTATACATTATATATAGATATATATGGCATATATACAGTATATCTGCTATTTTTATTAGCAGCCCTTAGCCTAAACTAAATATATATATCTATTTGGTATTTTATATATGGTAAAAATAGTATTTATAACGAGAACAAAAACCAAAATCACAAAATACTTATGTATTCACAAATTATAAAATAATTTTCGATTGGTGCAACGCCATCCGCAGGGCGTTGAAATGTGAGCGAAAACGATTTTGATTGACTGCTTCGATTGGTTGGTTGATTGATTGGTTGGTGGATTAATGGATTGATGTATGGATGGCTGACTGGCAGGCCGTGCAAGGTGCATGACACAATCTGTCCCAGGCTGTCTATAAAAATCGTTGCCTCTGAATACATCAATAAGATCATTTTCATTCAAAGAAAACCGACTTTCAGGTCATTGGCGATTAAAAAGTATCAAAACAGAGTATAACTAGTGCAACTGGCAAACAATCGATGACACTATCGATAGTTTCGATGATACTATCGACTATTATACATATTATTCCGCGACAGTTTAAAGTTTCTCTGTAGAAAATAGTATTATCGATGGTTTTCCAGCTTTCCTTCACCAGAAACTTTAAAGCTGAACTTCAGTTGAAAAAAAATTTATATCGATAGTATCGATGATTATAATAAAAGCACTTTTATTTACTATATACAAATATTCGATTATTTTACATATTATTCAACGATCGTTTAAAGTTTCTCAACCGGGTATCGATTGTTGTTCAGCTCTCTTTCAGTAGAAATTTTAAAGCAGAATTTTAATTGTTCAAAAATATGCATATCGATAGTATCTATGAAAAAACGCACTTTTATCTGCTTTATGCAAATTATCGATTATTATACATATTATTCAACGACAGTTTAAAGCTTCTCGGTGCAAAATAGTGTTATCGATTGTTTTCTAGCTGTCTTTTTGAGCAGAAACTTTAAAGCATAATTTCAGTTGTTCAAAAATAGATATCAATATTATCGATGCTACTTTCGATTAGAAAAAATCGTACTTCTATCTCTGCTTAATACATATTATCGATTATTATACATATTATTCGACGATAGTTTAAAGTTTCTTTGTGCGAACTAGTGTTATCGATTGTTTTCCAGGTCTCTTTTAAGCACAAACTTTAAAGCATAATTTCAGTTGTTCAAAAATATAATATAAAAAAATATATAATCGAAAAAATCGCACTTTTATCTCTGCCTTATACATATTATCGATTATTATACATATTATTCAACGATAGTTTAAAGTTTCTCTGTGCAAACTAATGTTATCGATTGTTTCTGCACAAACTTAAAAACAGAATCTCAGTTGTTCAAGAAATCTAAGCCCGAATCAAATCCATCTCTTTTTTCTTATTTAAAAAGAAATAGTAATATTTTATATACAATTTTCTCTTTTTCTCGCTCAAAAGGTTGCTTTCAAAATACGATTGCAAGAACATCAAAAAGCAATTTCACAAAACGAACAGAGAACTCTGTGAAAAGAAAACAGGGGCGTAGTTAAGAGCGGAACGTTGTCCAATCCTACATCAAATCAATTTAGTAAAAAAAAAAACAAAATATATAAAAATCATTTAAAAAAAAATTTACTAAGTCAAAAATTGTAATTCAGCTCCTCATTCTGAATTAGATATTTTTAAGAAACTTGTGTTAACAGCCCTCAAATTACATTGAATTTAAATTGCAATATATCTTTGCTGTTTGGTTTTATGTTGCTGTTGTTGAATTGGCAAACTAAGAAAATATCAAACTATAAACAATATATACGTTGAAGAATTGTGAAATACAAATAGAAATCGGAGCAATTCGACTCATCGCATGACGAGTTGCCAGCATTATTTGTGTGTTGTATATATGCATATCTTGTTTGGTTTTCTGTTAATTTCAAAGGCTGGCAACTGGCGATAAGACTCAGCTGATTGGATGACAAAGCTAAACACAACTATAATATAATTGCAAAAACATTTCTTATCGCTGTAATACGAGTAGGAAACTCTCTAAACTTGAACAAAACTCTAAACGAGACACAAAATGTGGATAGTTAGATGAAACGGAGAGAACAGACAGAGAAAAAGATAGAGAAAAAACATTTCATGCGAAAGATTTGGTAAAGATTTGGTAACTTAAGAACTGCGCACACATGTACATACATATACTTATTACAATATATTGAATAAAGTAACTCTGGATTATAGATTAGATTATTATTGTATATTATAATTATGTTATAGGTATAGCAAATGAGACAAAGCAGAAGTTAACTTTAGCAGGCGGGCGGGTTTCAGGTTTAGATAGTAAATTGTTTTATTATGTTTTCAGCATTTCAAGCAATTTAAAAAAAAAGAAAACTACAACATAACAAATTTCAAAATATTTAACAAAACATGTATTACATTATCAGGCATATATATATATATACTTATATATATGTAATTAAATCATATACTATTATTTGTATAATCATAATTAATTGTACATGAATAATAGCCCCTATATAATGTGTGGCCATTTGAATAATAATAAAAAAAAACAATAAATAATAATAATTGTAATAATAGTACATTTACATAGCTAGCATAAAAAAAGTGTGACACACAACACACACGCACACACACAAATACACACACACACACATCTATGTATAATTATGTATAAAAACTGAGAACAAATAGTTTTTGTTTTTTTTTTGTGATTTGTCATGATGAGTCGTCAGCCATGAACTTGATTTCTTTATCGAGCATATTCTATAGGAGCTTGCGTTTTGGTTGAGCAAATATTCTATGATTTCATCATTATATTATCTATAGAGCAAAAGCTATTTACATTTGCTTTAAGAGTAAAAGCCGCCCAATCTTAAATCTCTTATGTATACAAAAAAAAAAATCCCATTTTTTACTATTAAAAAAACAAATGAAACGTTGAGGAAAAGTTCTGTTGCATGCTAAAAACCAGGGCCGTCTTAAGGCTCCCTTGGCTTCTCGTGGTCCATGGCTCGTCGGGGTCCCTGGCTCCTCGGCGGCCCTGGTAAATGCCCAGTATGCCATACCCTTTAGACGGCCCTGCTTAAAACCCATCTATTAGCTGTTTTGTTTTTTCTTCTTTTTTAACCCAGAAAATATCTGAAATTCTTTAAATTACTTGATAACACTTCATTTGTGCTTATTTGTAAGTGAAAATCTACTTAAATAAATATATTTATATCTGTCTTACCATTGTCTTACTAGAACTAATATTTTCTTCATTTTTCTTATTTTCCTGGAAATTTGTTTTCTCTTAAATTTTTCAACATAATATCAAATTTTAAATAAATATCTATTAGGATCTCTTTTTGATAACACGAAATTAACTATTTTTGAGGTAAGATAATATAAAATTCCAAATATCTATTGGGATCTAAAAAATGTAATTAATTCTTCCTTTTCCTGAGAAATCTTCGACAACAAGAACTGAACTAATTTTTGAGGTTAGATAACAAAAAATTTCAAATATCTATTAGGATCTACAAAATTCTTGTTGATTCTAAATATATATTAGAATCTACAAAATTTTTTTGTTAATTCTTCCTTTTCCTGAGAACTCTGCGACAACAAGAAATAAACTAATTTTTGGAGGTTAGGTTATGTAGAATCTATACACTGTATTTTTCTATGTAGAATCTTATCACTGTATTTTTTCTAGATCTTTTCAAGATCTATTGGTTTATTTGGTTAAGTGTGTGTGTGTGTGTGTGTGTATGGCTTTTAGTTAGGGTAAGGCATGTACAGGCAATGCGAGCGTATGTGTGAGCGAGAATTGGAGAGAGATATATAGAGAGGAGAGAGTGGACATGAGGGATAGAGAGTTAGAGAGAGAGAGAGAGAGAGATAGAGTTAGAGTTAGAGACAGCACCTTTGAATGGTTTTACTTGCTGGTCCCAAATGGCCAAAACCCGATGCTATCGTATTGATCTCGACTTGTTTCCAGCAGCAATAGGCCGATGAAGTGCTAACGGTGCGTTCTATCCACTTTTTATCGCTGCATATTTTATCCGCACTGCCCGATGCCTGTGCCTTGGCGGTTGCCAACGCAATATCCTCCGCATCATCGTCGTCGCCGCCTCCACCAGCAGCTGGTTCCTCCAGGCGATGCAACATGGTCGACAGCTCCGGGCAAGCGGACTCAAGCATCAGATCGCTGCGCAGCATGCCCAATGAAATGCGCTTTGGTTTCAATTTTGGTTTCAATTTTGATATTGCGGATTTTGCGGATTTCGAGTACGATAAATACGAGCAACACAAAATGTGATTCAGATTCAAATTTGGTTTTATCAGATGAATTCAGTTGGTTTGGTTAGATTCAATTTGATTTGGTTAGGTTTTCGGATTGGTTTTTTTTTTTTTGTTTTTTGAAACGAGGAAAGCAGAAAATGTCAAATCAATGCGTGAGTAATTTGGTTTTGTATTTTGTTTTATTTTAAATAGATTTATATTAAAAAAAAAAAAAAGGAAAAAAAGCTAGGAACAGCAACAAGAACAACAACAACAACGTTCAAAAAAAACATTAGGAGTAGCACCACAGAAAGTCCCTCTTCTAAAATAAGTTTAAATAAATCCAAAAAAAAAATTTAACGAAATTCTAATATCACTAGAAATATTAAAAAAAAAAACTAAACTAAATAAAAACAAGTCTTTAGAAATGTAACCCCTTTCTTATAAGACGGACATTGAGAATTGCGATTTGCGGAATTTAGAGCAGCTAAAAATCTGGATTTTAAGTCATTTGAGTGAAATGGACGATGGCAACAGGTTTGAATATTATTTTCATTCCTTCTAATGTCTGCTTGAACTTGATTCTTGGTAGATCAATTACACTATGCAACAGCATTTTGCATTCCGAACATTTGGCAGTCAATTTCGATTTAAAATCGATCGATAACTCATAACTAAAGTTCTAAAGTGTAATAAATTAAAAAATAAAATTCAAATTTGTTTGAACAAAATATCGCTAGAAAAATAAATTTTTCCTTAAATATTTTAATACAAAATTGTCTTAACTAATAATCTAATTCTAAAATGTTATATATCGAGTTGATACCACATTTTATTTACTTATTAATACAGGGTCTGTAAATGCCGATAACTTCATTTTAATTAATTTTTTTTTTGTTTAAAAAAAATTTATTTATTTATACTATACCAATAAATTCCACTAAGGGTATGATTTGAAAATGTTTAATTTATTTTACAAAATTTTCAAGAAAAAAAAACCTAAAATAAACTAAAATATTTATTTTTTACAGTTTATAAAGATAATTAAAAAAAAACTAGGCATGCCAAAAAATCAAAGTTAAAATTAAACAATAAACCTTAATCTCCGATTGTTTTAATAGTCCAATTTTAATAAAATTTAATCAGATTTATTATAGGGCAGTAAAATTTAGAATTGAGAAGTTGCTCATACAACACATTTTTCCAACCGAATGTTCGGGAAAGTTCGGGATGCAAAGTTTGTTCAATACTTGTTGCATAGTGTTGTTAAATAATAAAATTATGCTATGAAATTGAAATGTTCTTCATTGGGAGAATTCAGAAAAGCGATTTCACAATTTTATGAAATTCGTAGATAAATCTATTAAATTATTATTATTTAAAAAGAAGATGAACTGGATTTATAAATAATAATGAAATATGTTGATAAATTATGCTGCTCGATTTCTTTCTCAAGTTTTGCTGCTCTGATAACGAGTGTCGCATCCGCATTTGCATCTGGATGAAGCCAGGATGTATGCATAAATCAAGGTGGAGTAGCTTGAGATTAGCTGAAAGTCGTTTGAGTGGATTTATGAATGGCGATAAGATATAACAACCGAAACGAGTTGTCGATTGATTGATTATGATAATGATTATGGGAACTTGAGATATAAACAATAATCCAAAATAGGTAGAGAATTGGACAGAGATAGATAGAGAGAGAGGTAGGGAAGCAAGAGAAACGTCTACCAATAACCTGCACTAGCAGCCTGGGCCCTTTTCAGCTGGGAATTGGTGCAGGATGTGGATGCGGATGCAAATGAATTGTTGCAACTTTGCAGATGACAATGAACAATGGTTGGGTACTAGTTTAGGTGTAGGGGGCATGGGTATGGGTATGAGTGTAGGGTATGGGCATGGGTATTGGTATGGATATGGTTATGGTTATGGGTGTGAATAACACACAATTGTCTCTCTCACCTGGGTAAAGCCATGTGCCAACACTTTGCGATAGATTTTAAATAAGCCCGCCGTAAACTCATCCACTTTGATAGTTTCCGCAAGGGTTGTGGTTATGAACTCCTCATCATGGGCCACATTATGCATAAGGCGATTAATTATCGGCTGCAGTGCGATCGCCTTTTCGAATTCCTTGCGCGGAAACGATGAAGGCACCAGAACAAATGGAGCAAACTGTAACGCAATAGCAGCAGAAGCAGTATTAGGAATATGTAAAGCAACTAACTACTAACAATCACTTACGTTTAGGGAATCCGGACTGAAGTTAGTCTTGGAACGCATCGCAGCGCCATGCATTATCGCATAGTCCTTGGCTTTGGCAGTCAGCTCCAGGAGCTCCTCCTCGGCAAGTGGCAATTTAATGCAGCCACGTAAAACGGGCGTGTTCTCATCAACGGACATCTTTTTGTAGATAATTTACAACTTATATATGTTGCTAATTGCTATTGCTGTTGCTATTGCTGTTGCCAGGGAATGATCGTCGTGCACTGCTGACAAGCTTTCTATGTGCGTTGGCTGCTATTTGTTGTTGTTATCGATTGTCGTCGTCAGCTGTGCGATGGGTCTGGTATCGCTGTCGCTGCCTGTTTCCACCACAGCGTCTCTGCTTTTTGATGTTTGATGGAAAATGTTACTGTATGTGGATTTTTAGGTGGTCGCCTTGCCAAAATTTAATACTTGTGAATTTATTACAAATCTTAAAATTTTCAGTTGCACGGCACTGTCGATTCCGACATTTTGTTTGCACAGGTGTTAACTGCGTCACTACTATTATAGGCGATTTACACAAACAAGCGTTTGGTAAATCTATCATACCCGTAGTTATTCTGAGAGACCACGTAGAACTCAAAATATGCAGAAAAAATTAAGGATATCATAAATATGAACAAATCGACATTTTTGTCGAATTTATTGTTAAAATAGTGAAAAAAAACCGTCACTTTGAAGTGGAAACCGATAACCGATACATAAATTTAACATAATCTTTTATGCTGTCAGCTGTTATGTTATGTTTTTACGAGTAGTGCTGTTATATGAACATGGGAATAGTGCTGGAAAACATTTTTAAGTGTTTTAAAATGTGAACTTATCCATATTTTTGGCGGGCAAATTTAAAATTTCACGCAAAATTTACTAAAAGTGTACTTTACTTAACAGTCAAAAGATAAAAAATATATTTATTTATTAATATAGGTTGTTATCAAATTTTAATACCAAATCAATATTAATAATTAGACTTAAAAATTTAATTAACACAATGCAATGCAATGCAATCTTAGTAATATTTTGAAAAAGCATTTAATGTCAGCAAGCCATGCTATAAAAGCCCTTGGAAGCTTAGAATATTCACTCAGAATTGCTTCAACCGTCTGGTGAGTAGCGCTATTACAAATAATTAAAATTTCTTTTTTCAAAAATAGTCCGAAAAACTGTTTACTAGCCATATATTGTTGTATACGCGCGAATTTCAAGAATTCTTTGAAGACTCAAATAGCAAAATGCCACGCGCTAAGGTAATGAACCACAAGGGACGCAGCCGCGAATTCACGCCCGTGGAGGAACTACAGCTGCAGCGAGATATGGAAGAAAAGAAAACTCTTATTTCAACCGGGTACGACAATGACGAGAAGGAGGGCAAAAAGACACGAGGCGCCGTGGCTGGATTATTCGAGACATCAAATCCAAATCGCCAGGTGAAGTCTCCGAAATATACAACCAATCAAGAGGAAATCAAGGTCAAGCCACTGGGGATTCATGCCAAGGAGAAGCTTCGCTTGTATCCCGTATCAAAGACACAAAGTGAGATTAATGCCGATCTGGCACGACTGGCAATCGTGCGCAAGGAACGTGAAGCCGCGGCCCAGCTACGTTTGGCTGCAAAGAAGAATTCTTCTGTGACCTCTTCAGCCGCAACATTCAAGAAGAGCCACAAATCCAAATCAACCAATCCTAAGAATGAGATTGACAATGCCAATGACAATTTAGACACTGGCAAATATGTTGACAACTTCAAACACATCAACACCAACAAATCCAACTCGAATGCCAAGACTATCAAGATATAATCTCAATAAAACAGAGTAGCCACAAATCGAAATGTAAACGACATAGCAGGCGGGCTGACATCTTACTAGAATAATAGCTTAGCCTGTAGTCAGTCAGTTCACATTCCATTTCAAGTTAATTTCGATTTGTAAATTTGCAGTTACTTGCACGGTTATAAGAAATAAAAACTAAAACTAAAGTCTCTCGTATTATAAATCGCAAGTAAATATAAGTGTATTGCATAGATGCGTACACATTAATAAATTATTGTGTAAAAATAGTAAGTGAAAATTGTCGGTCAATTTGATTTCGATCTCTTCTGAAAAATGCGCGCCGATAAACATATAATCTGAGTACTTAAGCGTTAGCCAACACTGTATATTAAGTGCATCTCTGCCTGCAGCTGCATTGACATTTCAGCTTCTGAGCACTACAGCAGTCTTTTCAATTGCAGCAGCGTTGAAGTGAACTACGTCCCGGCGTAAAAAGGAACAGGAATTTTTGTTGTATCAAATAAGAAGTGAACAAGCTCTTAACTAATTAAAATGGAAGATAAAGTGTTAAAGCGTATGCGCTCCGAAGATGATGATAGCAACAATAATTGTTGCACTCAAACAAAAGTTTGGGTCAATGATAAAATAAACGATTCACGCGATCCGGAAAAAATGAAAGCCGTGCACGGTACGTACAAAACAACAACAGAGAATGTAGAGGAACACCATTATACATATACGTTCGCACATTTATTCAAGGCAGATAAAACAACCAAAATGCTATTCGATGCTTCTGCGGCCTCTAACCAGGCCGCCGCCACTAACAACATTGCGTCGGAATCGGACCAGGAGATATTGTGCCAACAATATCAATTGATGGGCGATGGCAACATCATTTTGCGTAACATGAACCCCGATCCCACCAATCCCCAGCTGGAGCGCCGTGTGTCCAAGTGCTGCCGTCGTCCGACGTACATTCGTGCCGTTTGCGCCAGTTGCACCTTTGATATGTGCGAGGAATGCGGCTATTCGTGTGTCGAGTGCAACCGCTTCATTTGCCGCACTTGTGTTACCACGTTGTAAGTATTTGCTAGCCGGCATTTTATGTCAATGTGTGTGTGTGTGTGCAACTGTCAGTTGTCTCAGCAAGAACTTGGCCTAAAGCGGATGCAATGTTATTAACTGACATTTATTTCACACAACTGACAATTGTCAGTGTAAATGACAATTCACTTTCTGCATGACAAGATGAAATTTATAATTATTATATTATTATGTATAATCGATTTATTTATTTAAATTTTGTAATTTTACTTTACTTTTTGCAGTGGCAACCGCCCGGAGGAGGCTCAGAATCCATTGTGCGAGGTTTGCCAGATGTTTCATGCCTAAAAAGCCAAAAAATATACATTCAAAATAATCAACTGAAAAAAAAACACACACACACACGCAATCACAAAACACACACACACACACACATGGAGGCAACCTGAGATTTATCGATTTTCGATAGCAAAAGGATAATAGGATAAACATACAAGTACAAAATATCATTTGATATATATAAAATATTTATAAAATCATCTTTAGTCGCTATAAATGCTGTGAAGCTTGAAAGGCAAAAAAAAATTAGTACATCGCATCCAAAGGATTATCCAACCCATCGTCGAATCATCTTATAAAGATTGAGGCGGGCTCACCATCTATCTACCTGTATTCAAGACTGTTTCCTGCTTGGAAGCTTAAGTCCTGGTTACAGTCGCAGTGCCTTAACACACACAAACACACATACCCACACCAAAAATCACCGTCCATTGGATGTAAATTATATATTTATTTATTAAACTAACTTTATATAAAAAAAAAACAATCTATTGTTTTCCTCTTATACTTTGCCACGGAATTTGTGATACTTTTCATGCTCCTTGACCAAGCTCTCGTAAATGCGAGCGCCAGCCTCGCTGCTGGAACGCAATATAAAGTGTCCAGCACGATGATCGCAGAGTCCAATCAGCTCATGGCAGATGCGATCCAGATGCACCTTGACCTGCAATCAATCAATTGATTAGTAAATGTTATCTATTCAATTTGCCTTAAGGAGTTTGTATTTCGTAGTGTAATTAGTAATTAGTGTAGTAATTACAGATTTAATTATTATACAATTTATTTATTTTAATATTAATTGTAGATCTCGATGCGCCATTTATTAAACCATATACTACATTTCTCCCTCAAAAAAATTGAATGAATTTAATTTTGTTTTAAACTGGCGAAAAAAATGTATTGAGACCTACGAATTAATGAAAATGTAACAAAAGCTAATTTATTATGAGTTTAAAAATCTTTTGAAAAATGCTTGTGTAAATTTAAATAATAATAAAGAAAGGTCTAAAGTCAAGAATCTAGAAAATATTACTTAATTTTTTTGATTCTTAAAAATTATTCCCACAGAAATAACACCAGAAGTTGAAACAATCAATGAGGAATATAACTATAGAGATTGTCAACAAATTTAGAATTTAAGATTGAATATTCAACAGGAAAATTGTTGTTCTTATTGAATGATAATAAACAACCACAGATCATCTTATAAGTTTGTACATTTGTTAATATAAACCGTAATCCCTTATTATATACCCGCAAAACTATTTTCTTTATCATAAACTGAAAATTTCTATTAAAGAATCTTTTTATAATAATATCTAAGCTCTAACACAGACAATAAAAAGTAATTTCTTACGATGATGTAAAAAACAAGAAAAGGGTGCATAATTAATTCTATTGTGCTAAAAGATTGAGAAATTTTTTGAATTTAAAATAAAAAAAAAATATTTTTCAAACATAATTTTATCTGTTGCTTCTATACATCTGAAAATGTTTGGTATTTAATTGTCACCCTAATCCTAATACTATTATATATCTAGAAAAATACCAAGTACATTGTAGGGTCTAGGCAGAAAGCTAGGCATGGGATAGTTTACTACACACATATGAAATTCTTTACTGAATAGATCGAATTACTTAATTATATAGCTGTCATAGGAACAAACGTTCAAGAATAATTTGTTGTCAAAGGAAAGTATTTCGTGTTTCTTAATAAAAAGATAAAAAAATTAACTCTTGTTTTTCATTGTCTCTAGGGTGTACATAGCTTACCTTCTCAAAGAGCGTGGTTGGACGCTCGGTGGCCACCATTTGCTTGATGGTAAAGATGAGCAGGAACGGCGCCACACGCTTCACGGCCAACGCTTGTGGACTGGACGCAATGCCGGCAATTAGCTTGACCAATTTAAGCCCCAGCTCGGACAAACCATCCAGTTCAGATTCGCTAAGAGCTTGGCCCTGCTTACGTTCACTGCGATAACAGACAATTGCCTGAATCAGATCCTGGCACAGGGACACCAGCTGTGGCATGCGATCAGAGATAAGTGCACCATGCTGACGCAACAAAGCCAAACAATTTGTTGAGATTGCGGCATGCAATTTCAAAAAATCCGACCAACTGCCACCATCAATCACGAAACGTTTTATATTTATTTCGAGCATGGCGCTCAGCATCGAGTCGAACGTATCGTTGGTCAGCGGCACCGTTCGATTGCCGGCCAGGACACATTGTGCATTTAGGAGCCGCAACACATGGCCACAATAGGCGGCATCACTCCCCGGCGGAAGACGCAGTGCAACATTGTTGCTGATCAGCTCAAAGTGCTCATTTAGCATCTGTCAAAGAGAGTTAAGAATTGAGAATTAAAATTATATAAAACTTATAATTCCTTAGGATTCCCGTTTAATTCAAGCTTTAACTTAGGACTTACCGCGCCCTTGACGCTGCTCAGCGAGCATTTGGCAAAGAATCCAAGCAGTGTCACCACATTCTGGAGGCACGTATGCTCTGCTGTTGACTCCGGACGTTGCATGGCATTCACTTGGTTTGTCAGGCGCTTGAGCAGCAACAGGAAATCCTCGTTGGTTTTGTAGCCAATGATCAGCTTAATAGCCGGCTCTATGCTCGGAATGTCCACTGTCGATGAGGATGCAATATCGGCATTCAGCTGCTGCCAATAGCTGCTGAGCACAAACTCAATCTCATCCAGATCCAAATGCAACAATTGGCGATGCGTCAGGGCGACATTTAGCAATTTAATGGCATGTGCATTGCGATAATTTAACTGTAGGGGGAAACAGAGAGAAAATTATTAATTAATTAAGTTAGTTTATCGATCTATTCTGTATTTCAAAGGACTCGTTTCTTAGCTTACCGAGTGTCCAATATATATCTTGCAAATGCGTCGAAAGTTCTCATCGATTGACACCGTCGTCTCACTTGCATTTTTCTTTGGCAGTTCTTCAACTTCACCTTCACCATTCTCTGCCTCTGCCTTTGGCTTTGGCTTGTTGGCATTTTGGATGCAGCTGCTCAAGTAGGTGGCATAGCCGCTGAGTGTCGTCTGCACAAAGTCCTTGTAAACATCGGCCGGTTTATTTTGCGAGCGAAACTTGTGAGCTACAAGTTTGCCATAAATATCGAGCAGCGGCGTTAAATATATATGCATGCGTCTATTTTGTACAGAGAGTGTGCCAATGGCCAGCAAGAGGAGTCGCCACTGCTCCAACTGCAGCGAGGGCTTCTTTTCCAGCAGTTCCCGAAAATGCTGCTCACAACCTTTCAGAAAGATGTCACTGCCGGGCTGCAAATGGCGTATGCAGCGCCCAAAGAACGTCTCATAGAAACGCCAGGCGGGCGAGGGAGCGGCTGCATCGCTGGCATCAATGGGCACCAATTCAAGCAGCTCCTTCAGCTCCGGAAAGTAGCTGCAAATGGGCAACGGTCGTCCAAAGTGTGCCATATCTGTAATATGTAAATAACGATTATTTTAAGGTATATAAAGCTTCAGAATTATTGTGTCTACACAATAAATTAATATAATAAATAAAAGAAATTACCATTTAGCTGCTCCAATAGCTTCTCCGCCTGTTGCATCAGCTGGTCGCATTGCCGCACATCCTGGTAGAGACTAAGGATGAGCAGCCAAAGTTTCGACTTGCTGCCGCTTAGCAATTGTTTTAGGGGCAGCTGCTGCAGTGCCTCAATTAGCTGCTCCGTTGGCTCAACTGGCAGCGCCGGCTGCTTTGTGTTATTGCAATGTTGTCGCAAATTCTTGGCCAAGTTTGTGACATCCATCGAAGCCTCCAGCTTTAGTTGTTTGGCCAACAAGCCATGCTTCACATTGTTGGCCTTGAGGCTGTCCGCATAATCTTGCAACAATTGCAAACAGCTCAGTTCAACACAGTCCGCATCATTGTCAAAATTGAGCTGCTGCTGCTGTTTCTGGGCGCGTGTTAAATGGCCAAGCAACTGGCGTGGCATTACCTCCACCAGGGCATCGGGGCAGGGCTCGTGGCGTTGATTGGGCAACAACAGCCAATTGGTTTCGATTAGCTGCAACTCCAAACGTTGCAAGCGTTGGCGGGCACAGCTCTTGCCAAAATTATGCACACGCTGCTTGATCAATTCCCAGTCTGCATTGGGCACATAATGCTGCAGCAATTGATGCTCCAGCTGCAGCTGCGTCCGATTATCGGGCAAATAGTAGCTCAACAACAGCTCAAAATTGTTGGCATTCTCCACACATTCGAGATAGGCATTCATGGTGGCACGTTGATGTGGCCGGGCTAACAGATGACGTCCAAATTGTTGCAACAACTGTAGAGTATGCTGCCGCTGCTGCTCAATTTGCGGCTGATGATGCTGCAATTGTTCCGCCAAACGTGTGCCCAATAAATATTGACTAAAGAGCGACGCATGCAGCTCAATGGCATAATTCAAATTCTCGGGCAGGACGGCCTTCGTCTCCGGCTGCAACAGCTCGTCAAATGTGTGCAACAACATTTTCCAAATGACCAGTGAAGGCTTCGACATTAGTTGACTTATGAGACGTGTAAAAGCGGCGCCAACTGTCTGCCTGGGCCAGATTTGATTTAAATGATCGTCAGACGAGAAGTTGCTGCTTTTATCCTGATTATAAGTGCAGAGCAGCTCTAAATAAACATTCATTGGCTTGCTAACACCATTAACAGCTTCAACTGGCAGCTCGGAGAGGCGTGCACGCTTGGATTTGCTGCTGCTGGGCAGCTGCAGCGTAAATTTGGCTAACCATTCCCGCAATGACTTCAGCAGCTGCATAATGAAGCGTTCGGTGCGATTGAGTCGTTTAAACATGTCCAGCAGTTGCACCAAATATGCCGCATAGAGTCGCAGCTCTTCTTCGTTTTGTTTGTGGGCGGTCAGCATCCAAATGGTTATCTGATAGACATTCGGTTCCAGCAGCAAGGGATTTAGACGCAACGCTGCACACAGCAGCAGCAGCACCTCCTTCAAATGTTGATCCTTACAGCGTTGCACAATCTTGCGCAATTGTTGCCCTACATAAGTTAAACCCGTTTCCGTTTTGTTATTGTCCACAAGAGCAATATTATGCTTGCGTAATGTTTCCAGCGCATGTGTGGCCACTGACAAGGCTAAACTGCTGCTTTCGCTGGGCATTTCATCAAGATCCTTGGGCACCAGCGTTGCAAAGGCATAGCGTTGCAGTAGACGCTGTTTTTTTGGTAAAAATTGTTGATTAATTAGCGCACATTCGAGTATCAGCAATTGGACATGGATTGGCTGCTTGGAAATGCGTTCAATGTGATCCTTTAAATGCTCGGTTAGCTGCTGTTCCAATGCAGTTAGTTGTTGAAGGCAACATACATCATATTTACGCAATTGCAGCAACAATTCACAAAGCGGCTGCAGTGCGTGCGTTGTGTAAGCCTCAAGCAAACGTTCAAGATTCTGTGCACGTTGCACATAATCGCGCAGTTGCTGCAACACTGGCAGCACAAAGTCCGCAGAGTGAGATGACGTCGATTCAGTTGCAACTGACAACAACTGAAGCTCATGGCTTTTGAAGAGCGTTCCATATGTGGACATTAACAGATTGTAGTCGGCACGCAGTGCATCCTGAACCAGCTCAAAGTTAAGCAAACTTTGCAGCAACTGTGCATGCTGCGTTGCACTTGTAACTGGCTTCGAAATTTCTAGCTTTTGTATGCGGTTGATCAGCACTTGAATTAAAATTGATTTGCTGGACACGCTGACCAGGCCAGGCTGAGCGCGCAGGTTAAATAATTCCTGAAGCTGTGCCACGGGCAGCGGCTCATTGTCATTGGATAGCGTTTCGGCCAGCCATTGGCATATCACTTCATATTTATTAATGTACACAAAATCAACAGATTGCCACACTTTAATGGCAAAGTCGAGGCGTGCGGTGTATGTTTTATTCGTGTTCTGCAGCCAGCTCTTCAGTTCTGTAATATTTTATTTATGATATATGGGACATATAGTGATCTGGCAACTTACCTTCGCCTATTTCCATGTTGCAGTTTTTTGTTTCTATTAACCTGATCTCTGCCTAATCTTACAACTTGTATGATCAGGTATAAATACAAAAACTCGATAACGATATTGTGGGCGCACGTGTTGTGTGCTCAACGGCTGTTATCGATAGACAAGTTAACAGTGTTGCAAAGCAAAGGGCCCGGCATATGGCAGGTATAATGAAAATAAGATAACACAGCGCGTATTTGCTGTTATTGCGTCATAAAATCAAAATTTCAATGCGTTAGCCTCTACCACTAGCGACTTCAATGGTATGCTAACCAGAGAGAGGGACCGTCACTTTAAATTTGAGATGACCTTTAGATCCATGGGCGTCAACCGTTAAGCCGCCTACTTTGCTTATTATTATATTAATTAAAATTTTTTTTTATACAAGCCTCTCTAGATTCTGTATCTTTTACACTCCCAGTCTCCTGTTATTTGTTTCTTTTTCTTTTATAAATTATAATTCTTCAATAAAATGATTAACGTTTATAATATGCATGTGTACATATATAAAAATAAAATAGAGTGTCATCTATTGACATTCGCGTTCTGTATATTGTTGAGTTCGTGTTAGCATGACGTCACAAGGTAACATTGAAATTGTAAGTGTAACCTTCTAGTTCTTATGATGCTTGGACAATACCAGCTGATTAGATGGTTTCATAGGGTTGAGTGTTGTTTTTATATTTTAAGGAATTACATCAAAGTTGTTTTGGGTTTTAAAATTAATTTTTTGTATAAAATTTTAAGCATAATTCACAATGCTGTGGAACTGCACACGCCTTAACCACGCATGTACAATTTTAAAGGTTTCTCAAATACCTCTACCGGGAACCAGAATAACATTTAGTTCATTCAGCCGACATAATCTAATACGGCAACCTTTTCTAATATTAAGACGACCCCATCATCATCTGTGCAATAAAAAGCCGCCAGCTAATTCATCTGTTCAGCTTCTCACCCCAAACTCCAAATGGGTTGCCCGTTTGCTCAACATACGACGCTATTTGTCCAATGGGAGTAAAAATAAAGAATTAATTCCCTACAAAGCTGGTGATGTAGTGAAGAAAGCTCATGGTTCAAACACCGGCTATAAGCGCCTCTTGAACCTGATAAACACAGAGAAATGGGTGCTATTAGGTATGGAATCCGCTATCGCAATTTAAGCTGTCACTCTTACATTATTATTATTATTTAATTGCAGTTGGCCTCACCTTCTTGGTTGTCTCCTCGAGCATTACAATGACCATACCATTCTTTCTCGGCAAGGTTGTCGATGTGGTCTTCAATAAATCAGGCTTGGACATGGCTGCACTAATGCAATTGCGCGAATATTCAATGATGCTGTTTTTCATATTTATACTCGGCGGATTTGCTAACTATGCCCGTGTCTATCTGTTTGGATCGGCATGTAAGTTTAATTTTAATTCGAATTCCATTCACAAATGAAATATTTTGATCTCAACTTTATACTTTATTTTACCTTCAATAGCTCTGCGCATTGTACGCAGACTACGCTCACAACTATATCGCTCCATGCTGTTGCATGAGGTTGGATGGTTCGACTCCAAAGGTACCGGCGAGCTAATCAATCGTCTGAGCAACGACACATATTTTGTGGGCATCTCATTGAGTCAGAATGTTTCCGATGGCCTACGTTCGTTGGCCATGATCTCAGTTGGAACTAGCATGATGGTGAGTTACATTTTGAATTCGTTCCCATATTGTGATTATATAAAGATCTTGGACAGGTGTACACATCACCCAAATTGGCCTTGGTTAGCGTTTTAATAGTACCTGCCCTGGCGGGCATGGCCATTGTATATGGACGTTATGTGCGGCGCATAACCAAATCGGAACTAGACAAATTTGCTGAGATCATGAAGTATGCCGAGGAGCGATTTGGCAATATTCGAGCTGTAAAGCTATTTTGTCGCGAGCAGAAGGAATTGGAGGACTACAATTCTAAACTAGACGCTGCCATATCAATTGGCTACAGGGAAACACGTGCCAGATCCATATTCTTTGGCCTGGTGAGTTATAATTTTGTTTTTTTTTTTTTATGGACTATTTTTCATTAAGTTTCTCTAAGAAAATAATTTTTTAAATTTAAAAAAAAAATTATATTATTATTTACGTTTCCTGAGGCAAACAGAAATATATTTTAGGCTTATCATGTCGCCTGCAGTGTATTTCATAATATCATACTTTATATATGGGCATTTCCAGAGAGGCGTTACGTGACAATCGTACGCCTAAATGTGAAAAAAAGCTAGAAAAAAGTCAAATTACGTGAAATAAAATGTTTTTAGTAGAAATTCAGCTAGACTATATTTAGTTAAAGAGATGAAAACATTCGACCTTTCCGATTTAATGATATAAGTTAAAAACAGCCATGGCGTTACGTGACAAGAATAGAAGTCGGTTTCGACTTAAAGTTGTAAAATGGCAAAACTCTGTGAAGTGTGCAAGAAGTGTATAAAACTTTTTTTTAGTATTGTAATGAATAATGTAATTTTGCAGGCTATTTCATTTAAAAACCTTTTTCTGTTTTATTTTTACAAGCCTTAGTATAAAGTGTTACGTGACATAAATTTCCATAGTACTAAGTATTAGTATTAACGCAAAAAAAAACATTTTTTTCGGTTTCAATATTACCATAAACATAAATTAAAAGGAAAATTAAATAATTCAGAAAAAAAATGTTTACCTAATATTCGTCTAAAGCAATGGCTAGGTGAATTCGCAAGAGAAGCGTATACCGTTGCGTTACGTGAAACACTTTTTTAATTTTCTATAAAATTAAATATTTTTTTTGTAAGCCGATAGTTTATTATACTTAAATTGTTGTATTAAACTTTGTTTAGATCTGTAATTTCACGCACCTGCGAGCATCAGTTCAGATGTAATGATACGAAATGCTGTTTTCCATGGCGTTACGTGACATTAGAATATCGGTAAAAGCAAATCATTACACTAAGAAAAGTTAATTTCAAGAAAATTTCTAAGAGCAATGCACAAATATAAAATATGTGCCTAATCAAGCTCGTAAACAGTATACAATTTATTTTATGCCTAGTTTATTAATCAGATTCTTTATTCCATTTTATAGACTGGCTTTTCTGGCAACTTTATTATCATATCGGTGCTGTATTATGGCGGCGTTCTTGTGCTAAACGATGAGCTAACAATTGGCGCTATGACCGCATTTATGCTCTACGCTGGCTACGTGGCAATATCGATGAACGGTCTATCCACTTTCTATAGCCAGCTGAATAAGGGTGTTGGTGCATCGGAGAGAATTTGGGAAATATTGGACCGTCCGCACGCCATACCCATTGATGAGGGCATTGTGCCGCTGACGAAGCCCATCGGCGAAATTAATTTCCAAAATATAGAGTTTTATTATCCATCGCGTTCCGATGCCAAAGTTCTTACAGATTTCACGTTAACATTGGAGAAAAATCAGACAACAGCGATAGTGGGTCGCTCTGGTTCCGGCAAGTCGACAATAGCTCTACTCCTGATGCGTCTGTATGATCCACAAGGCGGCGCTGTTTATCTGGACGGTGTCGATTTGCGTACATTGAATCCACAGTGGCTACGTCACAATATTGGCGCTGTTAATCAGGATCCGGTACTTTTTTCGGGTTCCATACGTTCCAACATTCTATATGGTGTCAATCCTGAAGACGAGCACAACGAGGAATTGCTACAGCAAGTGGTAAAAGACTCACATGTAGAAGAATTTACCAAAAATCTGCCCGATGGCCTGGAAACCATTGTTGGCCAACGCGGTATTCTACTCAGCGGTGGCCAGAAGCAGCGTGTGGCCATTGCCAGGGCTCTGATTAAGGTAAGTAATAATACCAGATCCCTGAATAATTCGACTCTGGCATGATAATACTAATTTAATATCGTAATAATTCACAGAATCCAACCATACTTGTGCTGGATGAAGCGACAAGCGCATTGGATTCGCTATCCGAGCAGCTGGTGCAGGCAGCATTGGAGAAGCTCATTCAAGGACGTACAGTGTTGACCATTGCCCATCGTCTGAGCACAATATACAGTGCGCACAAAATTGCCGTGCTCGATCACGGCAGAATTGTCGAAGAGGGCAACTATGAAGAACTGATGCGTAATCCCGATGGCGCCTTCAGGAAGCTGGTATCGATGCAGACATTTGCCAGCGAGAGTGTACCTGGCACCACCATGCCCAGTTCCAATTGAACAGCTTTAAATAAGTAGTATAAGGTTCCTTGGCGGTATTGGTTGCGGATTTTATGTGTTCATTTATCGATCGGAAATATCATATATATATATATACTTTTCAATCGTTGGAAGGAATGCCAAGACTAACGAGAATACTTTTAGGATATTCAAGTGTCTAGAAGTGACGATCAATTTAAGTTTGATATATCGGTTTACGGGTAGACGTATATCAAAATTTGATAGTCATTTTGATTATTTTGGACAATTAACTTTTGATTGCTATTGTAAAATTTAAAATTTTAAGCGCATCTTAGACATTTTGAGACAGCAAAATTGTAATGGCATTTTCCAATTTTCCAATTTGTCAAATATATATTCTAGTAATTATATAGAAAAGTTTTGTTATTATTATATGATAAGGTGTATGTTGTACTTACAAGAACAAAAATTATTAAACATTTTATGAGTCTGTTATAAAAATAAACCAACGATATCGATACTATCGAATTTAAACGTTTCTAAAATATTTCAGCTAAAAAAAAATATATATATAAACATAAGTAAAGGAAAATATACAAATTTTTTTTTAATATAAAATTACTTTGACTTTGTATTTTTATTTAATTAATTGTCATTTAAAATATAAAAACCTCATTGCTTTAATGCAGCCATTAGTAATCCGATTTTTATCAAAAAATTATAACTTAAAAAAACCTTAAGAATACTATGAAAAGAAGTAAATTTTATTGATATATTTTGAAAGTAAAGTCAGCTGTGTCTTATAGAGTTGTAGCCAAGAAAAAACATTTCGATTCATTTTTCATCATCATACAGATTATAGAATGTAAAAAAAAACCTTTCAAATAATATATGTGTATATAGGTTAAGTTGGGATAGCTGTCAGACTAATTTACAGTCCAAGACACTTAGGCCATAGTTGGCCCATTGTGACACCATGGATCTGAAGACTCTTCTCCGTTTTGAGACATAGTTTTAGATGGGGTTTCATTTGGTGGCAGATATAAAATCTGCTATTTGTTTTACGCGGATTCTGGATAATACAGCTATATTATCTAAGAAGGGGCTTCCTAAATGCTTTAGCCTATATCTGTGTAGGGCTGGGCAGGAACAGAAAAAATGTTCAACAACCTCTTCCTCATCTCTGCAGCCTCCGCAGAAATCATTGTCTATATATATATATATGTTTACTAAGTATATACATAGTATTGGTTAATTTTTAAACATTTTATAGCTGTTTTTTTAATAAATAGTTAAAACTTGGCCTTTTATTCATAGATTTCAACAATTGATAGCTCGTTGAACTCATTATTTATGTATTTCAAAGGTTCAGGTGCTAAATTAAACACTTTTTTTGAATATTCTTTTTGTATAAAATTTAACAAAATAAATAAATCTTTCCAGTGTAAAATTTAATAACTGTTTCATAGTAAAAAATTTTAAAATCTGCCAAAATATCAGCTTTATGTGAAAAATTTGTATTCTTTTAATAGCCCTTTTTATAACATTTATTTTGATGCATTTTAAAATCGCTTCAGTCGCTTCCCAAAATCTGAAAATTGTTTTAAAGTAATATATATATTTGCAGTTTTAAAATATTTAACAATTTATTTGTTATTATTTAGTTGTATACACATTTTTAGCATATGTTTCAGTATTTAGGTTTAGCTTAAATTCTAATTAACAGGCACAGAAAATAAATGCAATAATTTGTTTCCTTCACACTACACGCTTGTATACTCGTAGCACTACAGGTAGCACATACAAAAGTCAGGCATGCGGAAGTACATACATATTCATGTCTACTTCATGGTGGGCATCGCCACAGCCGCCTGGGTGTGGGTGACATCTGTTTCGCGCCAGAGCTGAGTGACGGTCTTGGTCTGTGTGTAGAACTTGATGCCCTGTTTGCCATAGAAGTGATGATCGCCGCGGAAGGAGCCGCGGGTGCCGGTGAACGAGAACATGGGCAGTGGCACAGGAATGGGCACATTGACGCCCACCTGGCCAGCGTCGATCTCATTGACAAACTTGCGGGCAGCGGCGCCATTGGTGGTAAAGACAGCGGTGCCATTGCCATAAGGATTCGAGTTCACAATCGATATAGCATCGTCCAAAGTATCGGCATTCAGGATAATTAGAACGGGGCCAAAGATCTCCTCGGTGTAGCACTTCATGTGCGGCTTAACATCGCTCAAGATGGTGGGGCCAACAAAGTAGCCATCCTCATAGCCGGGCACATTGATCTTGCGGCCATCGAGAATGAGCTTGGCGCCCTCCTTGACACCGGAGTCGATCAGTTCGTTGATGCGTTGACGGGATGCGGCACTGATAACTGGGCCCACATCGGTGCCGGGCACATGGCCAGCATTCACCTTCAGCTTCTGTGCGCGATCCACCAGATCGGGAATCCATTTCTGGGCATCGCCCACAAAGACAGCCGTCGACAAGGCCATGCAACGTTGTCCGGCAGCGCCAAATGCGGCACCAGCCAGCTGATTCAGCGTATTCTCTTTGTTGGCATCGCTCAGCACAATACCATGGTTCTTGGCGCCCATATTACTCTGGACACGCTTGCCATTCTTGCCAGCACGCTCATAGATATACTTGCCAGCCGTATCGGAGCCCACAAAGGAGACGGCCTTAATTTCGGGCGCATCGCAGATGAAGTTAACGGCATCGTGTTGGCCATGAATCACATTGACGACGCCTGGGGGGCAACCGGCCTCGTTGAGCAGCTCCATCAGCAGCATGGTGGCGCCGGGCACACGCTCCGATGGCTTCAGCAGCATTGTGTTGCCGGTGGTAATGGCCACGGGGAACATCCACAGCGGTATCATGGCGGGGAAATTGAAGGGCGCAATGCCGGCGGTAACACCCAAAGGCATCACCAGGGAATAGGTGTCCATGTCACGTGCCACATTGGCCACCGTTTCGCCCATCTGCAGCGATGGAATGCTGCAGCAATGCTCGACCACCTGCAGACCACGCAGCACATCACCCTCGGCATCGGCCAGAGTCTTGCCCTGCTCCTTGGTAATATTAGCAGCCAGCTCGCCCATGTTATCCTTGATCAGCGCCTGCAGCTTGAACATGATCTGTTGGCGACTGAGCACCGACTGATTGCTCCACGACTTGAACGCCCGCTTGTTCGACTCCAATGCGGTCTTCATCTCATCCTGGGTGGCCTTGGGCACACGTGTCACCACCTTGTTGGTGGCCGGATCATGCACATCGATCCATTCCTTGGTCTTCGACTCGACGAACTTGCCATCGATGAAGAGCTTGGTGGTGGGCGCAGCGGATGCATAGCCACGTTTGGCCATCAGGCGTGCCTGCAAAGGGAATTCAGCTTAAATACAGTGTGTGCTCGATAAATGTGACTAGTTTTTGAATTTTTATCGAAAAATTCACTTTTAATTTTATGAGATGGGAAATTATTATAGGAACCAAAAAAAATTTTTTATTTTTTTTATTTGAAAAATCGTGTTCTTAAGCAATTTTTATATTTTTGAATTTTATCCATTTTTTTTCAATTATAGCTCTTAGTATTTGAGTTTTTTTTAAATATAAAGCAGCAATAAAAATTATTTTTTCAATAATAGCTATTAATATTTGAGTTTCTTTAATATATAAAGCAATAATAAAAATTATTTTTTAGTATTAAACATTTATCGAAAATTTTTTTTTAATTTTGGAAAATATTTTTTTTTGGTTCTCGTGTTTTTTCTATTGAGACAAAATAAAAAACTTTTGATATTTCAACCAAAAATATAAAACTATTAAAAACAATTATTTTAGTTTTATTTTTTATTACTCCAAAATAATTATTATTGCCCAAGTTATATTAAAATTTATTTAAATTAACATTTGATATGAAAACTAACCAAAAATATTCATTGTCTAGCGTATTTTTAAAAATAAAATAAGCGTTATTTAAAATATAGCTATAGAATTCTTTACATTTTTATATTTTTCAAAAATTAACAAATAAATTTGGATTAATAAAAATCTCAAGAAATAACTATAACTTAATATTTTTGTGCTAAATATTATCTCCTTTTTATTTATTTATTTTTTTTTTTTAAGATATTTGTAATTTTATTTTTTATTTTTTATCATTTAGTCTTTCTATTTATTAATCTTACACTTAATCTCCAGCTTCACTTTATATGTACTTATCATTTTCGGACGCAAAAAACTATTTTTATTTTTTTTAAATTTTCTTTAAAAAACCTTAAATAACTCTTATATTAGATTTATTTAATTTCCCTCAAATTTGCAAAATATTCTTATTTTTTCCAATTGACTGTCCAATTTTATTAAATTTATTTTTATTAATTAATTTATATTTTATTTATTTATTTTTATTTATTTATTATTGATTGGGTAATTTTATTAAAATTCAAATAATATTTTGTTGTAGCGTAAATTCAATCGAATTTTATTAACTTATCGATACATTCAAACGACTGCGTAACTGTTTTGTTGTTTTTTCATTAGAAAAACGCCCGCAGTCGACCTAGTCAGGCTTGACTGTACATTTATCTTACATGTTCAAGTGCTTTACTGCTCTGCCCTTCGAGTGATATGGCAACAGGTGAGAATTGCCTGGCAACATGATAATACATACATATGTATGTATATATATTTATGTGTGTGTGTTTGTAAGCAAAGACAGCTGTATGCCACGCCCACGCTTATCAGCAGCAGCCGCCTGTCATATATAAATTTCTATGGGCTGTGGCGCCTATTTAATAAAATAGTTCACATTCAAATAAAAAAAAACTTATCACACGTTTTTTGCTGCCAACAAATGTATGGACATACATACATACATACGCATGTATGTGTGCGCACTAAATCATTCTGTTGTGATCGTCGTATTATCTGCTTGACTGCATTACGTAACATGTGTTTCTCTATCAATTGTTAATTGTTTTTTTCTCGCATTCTAGCGGTTAAATGCAATTGAACATTTGACGCCCACACACACACACATACATATAGAGCTTCACATGCTTTTGACAGTTGTAAATTGTAATTTGCATGCGTGCACTTACATACATACATACATATATGTGCACAAATGTATATATGCATGTATGACCTGCGCTTTTGTGCTTTTCACCACACTACATCTTCAAGAATGCTATCGATAAGTTTGTTATGCTGTTAGCTCACCTCGGCACCAAATAAACGCACAAAGGACATCTTGCACAGGTAATTTAAAGTGTTAGGTCAGGGTATATGTGGATAACGGACGTTCGAGCTGGAAACACTGCTGCTGCGGCTGGCCAAACCGGTGGTTTCACTAGAACTGAAAGCAAAACCTGAGGCTGTGCCAACTTGGGGGCCCAACGCGCGTGTGTGTGGTGTGATTGTTGATATGTTTGTATGTATGTATGTACATACATATGTATATGTACGTACGAGACAGCGGGCGGACCGGCGAACGTTCGGTCCCACGACTAATGGATTCACATAGTACATACAAGTCTACATAAACACATACATACAAATGTATTTACGTATTGCGGAGCAGCCGAGAACTTGAAGCACCAGCAGCTGTTGCTGTTGTTGTTGTTGTTCTTACGCCAGTTCGTTGGGGGCTCGTTTGTATGTATGTGTATGTTTGATTTTGCGACGTTTGCTGTTCGCTTGTATACGTACAAATGCATGGTGCAATTACGTAAGGTGGCATCATTTGAAGTTACCAATTGTCCACACGTCTATAGATTGTCTTTGATTACAATACGCTTCCAACATCGATCAATGGCATGGTCAAAATAATGTAAAATATCGATACGTTGAATATCGATATGTAGCTGCAATAAATATGCAATCACTATACGTTGTTGTTGAATATGGTGGGATAAAAATTACATTTGTAAAATTAAAGCAAAATTCAGTTTACATGTGTAAAACATGAAAAACTAATTAATGCAATATATTTAAGTAATTATGTAATGAATTGTATTCGTAGTTAAAACCAGCTGAGAATTATATAACTTTTTCCCTCAGATGAGCTTGGTCATGGTGAAATAAATATGGTGAAGTCAAACATAAAAGCTTGCTGTCTCTTTCGTGCTTACATTGCTCAATTGGTAACTGGTAACTGTCAATTTGCATGGAACCACCTTGTAAATTCACAGTATAATCAGATGTATATGCACATACAAACATACATAAGTATATTCATATTTTTGCTCGCACACACACGCAAGTATTTATCTATTTTAATGAACATACATACATACATACATGTATGTACAATTGTTGGCACGTGTAAACTTAAAATCATATGTTTATACAATTATATATATATATACTCGTTCATATGTTTGTATTTACATGAGTGCATGATTGTACATTACTTACATACACATACATAAGAAAATACATATTATTTACTTATATAAAGAAATAACAATTATACATATGTATGTATGTAATCATCGTTATATTGAAATACATAACTACAGACTAATTTACTATACATTTTTTTATAGTATTTGAAAATAATAAAATCGTAGCATACTTTTTGGCGGCGCTAATAAATAAGCCAATTTAAACGATCGTAAAATCAAATTTATTTCATCTCTTAGGATCCTCTGTAAATAAAGTTTTTAAAATTCTAAAACAGTTTAATGCATAGGTTCTTTCTAGTTTTTTCATGCTTGTTTCCTATATATATATTGTATTTTTCTATATTGATTTCCTTTTCAAATATAAGAATAAATTCTTATCTATTTGTAATCCTTTAAAGTTTGATCTAGAAATTTTAAAGCCAACTTCCATTTTGAAATATCTTTCTTCTTCTTCTTAAGATGACATATTTAGCTGAAAAATAAATTTGTACTTATTTTCTTGCCTCAAGTCAAGCTTCCTAAGAAATATTAAATATTTATATATTTTTAATAATATTTCATATTTATTTATAATGTTTTATTTTGTAATTTTGATAGAATATTTTCTATGAATCTAAAAAATTCACATAGTATAGTTTTTTCCTTAATTTCCAACTATCATAACTTTGATAAAAATGCAGCTTCTTAATTTTCCAAATTTTGGCAATACAATTTTTTTTTTTTTTTAATTTTTCTCAATTCTATAGATCAAATTCAAGCTTTCTTCCTAATATTACTCTGAGCTAAATTGTAATATATGTTTACCTAAAATTTCCATTGATTTCTCAAAATTCTTTGAGAATTGTTAAAGATCTGAAATGCTTTAAAATAAATGCTGAAATAATAAATAAATAAAAAAACAGATTTTAAATTTATTTGATCGCAACTGTTGTATTTATTTCCATTGTCATATATTAATTATTTGTATATATATATAATTAATTATTATAATTTAATTAAGTACATAAACGCTAAGTACATAATTTAGTTTGTTCAATAATTTTGTTTCGTTTCTCATTTTTTTTTTTCTTTCGCTTTTCAAATAAAATTGATAAAACTCGTAATTTGTGAAATGCTTTGGTTATTGCTGTAAAATGTTTCTTTTGACTAACTTTATATATATATATCTAGTATATATAAATATGTATTTAGTATTATATAGTATTATGCGTAAAAGTTGTGTGTGTGTGTTTTTTAAGCTACAGCAATGAATTTCGCTTTTCCAGTGAGTTTTCAATTGTTTTAAAGTAATTTTAATATATATATTTGTATATAAGTAATAAGTACATTTAGCTGTATATATAGTTTATAGTTTATATATATATATATATGTAAAAAAAAGCCACTTAAACTAGGCGAACTATAATTAATATGGAATGCTCAATGCATTTTATTTATGATTTAAAAATTTTAAGCCACGCTGCGGTTCAAGGCCTCATTAAATGTACAATTTAATTTATTAGATAAAACATTGAATAATATTTTAAATATATAATAGTATTTTATAATATAATATATAGTATAGTATATATATAGTTTTATACCAAGAGCACTACGAGAAGGCAAATCTTATTTTAAACAGTTTATCTATATTTTCCCATTTTTTTTTTTATTTTAATTTTTGCATTTTTAGTTAACTTAAGTCTTTCATTTTTTTTTAAGCATAAAAGTTGTGTTCGTTGTTTTTTTTAATTTAATTTTATTTTCTGTGTCTAAAACTAAGTCTAACACTATATTAAAATAATAAAAAAAATGTTAAAAAAAAATTACTTATAATTTATGCGCATTTTCTGCTAATTTTGATTAATTGTTGACATTTTATTTATATTTTTTTATTTATTACTAATTTAAATTTGTGTTTCATGTTGCCAACATTCCGAAATCGCCCGGAAGCGACAACGGAATGTGGAACATGTGTTTCATTTTCGGTTGTACCGCATTAAAAAAAAAATATTGAAAAAAAAAAATTGAAATTAGAATAAAATAACAAACATTGAGTTGGAAAAAAAACTAACTTTGGTATATGTAAGGCGAGATTTTCTCGATTTTCTCGCATACAGTTCGTAAAATTGCCTTAAATCAGAGAATGCTGTTCCAGAGATCTTAAAAGTATTTTCAAATATTTAATTTTTTAAAACTTTAAAGACATGTGAAACAGCCCGCTGTGATCATTTTGCATTTTCTTGACAAATATTGGGAGTGTTGTATCTTCTATATCTGTGATCTGGTTGTGGTTTATAATATATATAATATATTAAAACCCTTGCAGTGTTTGTCTCTGTCTATAAGAACTAGACTCTCATGTTGGTTCAGTTTGCTTTTGGCTGTATTTTTTAGCATATATATAAACTTAGGAACAAATGTTCAATAAATTGAGTTTTTTTTCTATCTTTTTTTTTGACTGCAAGGGCGTGACTGTACTTTGTAGTTTTTTTTTTTTTGTTTTTTTTTTCTATACTACGACTACGACTACTGAGCTGGCTACTGAGTTATGCCGGTTTTGGACCGGTTTAAACCGTAAACTGGCATCTGGTTGTGGTATTTTGACTAGCGGATGTCCCTGCCAGAGCTGTCTAAAAGTAATAAAGTTATCGATAATTGTGAAGCGTAGTCGAACGATTTTTTTTCGACTTAAAAAGTTGACGATAATGAACTAAAAAATATGTTGATATTTTTCGTTTAACAAAGTTGTCGATAATTGTTATGTGTAGTCGATTAATTACTCTGTTAAAGTTAGCCTTACAATTATCGATTGCTACTTAAAAAGTCGATATTTATTATCTGAAATCGATAGATTGTTTAAGCTGCTTTAACGCGACTTTTCTACTAACAAATTTGTCTATAATTGTTATGTAAAGTCGATTTATTAAGCTGTTAAAGTTACTCTTGCAGTTATCGATTGCTAAGCAACTAAAAAAGTCGATATTTGTTTTGTGTAGTCGATAGATTGTTTAAGATGCTTTAACGCGACTTTTCGACTCACAAATTTGTCAATAATTGTTATGCCAAATTGATTAATTACTCTGTCAAAGTTAACCTTACAATTATCTGTTAAATTTACAATTATTGATTAAAAATCGCTACTTATCGACTTGGTAAGTTGTCGATAATTGTTACGTCAAGTCGATAGATAGTTTAGACTACTTTAACTCTACTTATCGACTTTTAGAGTTGTCGATAATTGCTATAACTACTCTGCTAAAGTTCGCCTAACAACTATCGACACTTATCGATAGATCCTTATACTTTTGACAGCTCTAGCATCTAGCTCTCTCTCTCTCTCTCTCTTTAGACTCTCTCAATCTTTGTGTATCTCTCTTACTTGTCCACGCCGAGCAGCTTGGCCGCCTCATCCGCGGATGAGAGCAATTTGTTGAGTATGCCCTGATCGCTGATGCCCAACAGATTGCCAATAAGATCACCGCTGGCCGCTGCTGCGGCGGCTGCTGCTGCTGCCGCTGCTGCTGCTGCTGCCGCTGAGGGTGTTGCCTCACCGAGGTTTTCCTTGTGCTCGCCCAGGCGACTCACGCGCCATTCATTGGCCTTGTCCAGCAGCTCGTGCAGCTTGGGCAGACGCAGACTTTTATTATTATTATTATTGTTGTTATTATTATTATTGTTGTTGTTATTGTTGTTGTTGTGGCAAGTATTGTTGTTGTTGTTGTTGGGTGTTGGCGTTGTTGGTGGCGTGCCCAGCTGCTCATCATCGGAGCAATCGGACTGTCCATGCTCACCATTGTGACTGCGTCCGCTGTGCTTCTTCATGTGCCGCAGCATGCTGTGCTTCAGGGTGAACTTGCGGAGACAAATCTCGCATTGGAAGGGACGCTCGCCGGAATGGGTGCGCATATGGCGACGCAGATCCTCGGTGGACCAGAAGCGACGTACACAAAAGGCGCAAATTACCTTGCGATTGCTATAATCCGGATATTTGCCACCGGCACGGGAGATGCCAACGCCTGTGGACTCATCATCGGAATTGGCTGCTGCTGCTGCTGCCGATGTTGGTGGCAATTGTTGCTCGTGCAGTGCATCCGTTTCAATGGCACCTTTGGCCAGCAACAGGGCAAACTCCTGGGCATGCGTCTGCTTGATATGCTCGAGGCACTGCAGCCGCTCCGCAAAGCTAAACTCACAGAGATGACACTTGTATGGCAGATCGCTGCCATTTGCCTCGCTGCTGCTGTTGGGTGAGCTGCTGCTGGCCGCGGTGGCGGTGGCGGCAGCAACAGTTGCTGCTGCGGCCATTTGTTGGGCCAACTGCTGTATCAGCTGCTGCTGTTGCTCACGCTCCTGCTCCAAGAGACGACGCTCCCGCTCCTTTTCCCTTTCACGCTCACGTTCCCTTTCGCGCTCCCGTTCCCGTTCACGTTCACGCTCCTGCTCCGCCTCGGCGGCCTTGCGTCGCCGCTGCTCCTCCAGCTCAATCTCCTCCACAGACTTGGGCACCGGTATGGGCTCATTGACATCCTCGGTGGGCACATAAACCGACATGGCCGATTCGACATTGCCATGCTTGCGCAACAGATGACGATCGCAATTGCTTTTGGTGGTGAAGAGCAGGGGGCAGTGGGAGCACTTGAAGGGCTTCTGGCCGGTGTGCGTCAAGATGTGGCGTCTCAGTGAGCTGCTCCAGGGGAACATGCGCTGGCAATACGGGCAGCTGACACGATTTGGAGCCAAACTGTAGGCGGATTTCTTTTTGGGCTCATTGCAGCTGCTGCTGCTGCTGGTGACATCCTCGGTGCCGGAATTGTTGCTCTCACTGGCCGAACCGGAGGCAACTAGGCCCTCCTCGTCGCTCTGCTCCATGTGATTGGCCACATCGCTGGGACGAAAGTAACTGTTGAACGAGACCTGATTGCTGGTGGCATTGTCCACGAGCTTGGATACCGGCACCAGATCTTGAGATTCGTCCTTAAATGGCGAGCTGGCCACCTCTTTGAGCGATTTGGCCACGGATTCCACTTGGGCTATCATCGTTTTCATTGTGTGAGCCTTTTGGGGCGCCAGTGTCTGTTCGGGCGCCAGGAGTCCCTGCTCGGGCGCCAAGAGTCCCTGCTCGGGCGCCAGGAGTCCTTGCTCGGGCGCTTGCTCATTTGGCTTGCCCGCCTTGATGGCCTGCTCCAGTATGGTCTCGGCCACCTTTTTGGCCAACTCAATGGGCTCCTCCTTGTCCTTCTGCTGCGTCTGTTCCAGCTGCTGCTCCAATTCAGCCTGCTGTTGCTGTTGCTCCTCCTCCTCCTCATCCAGCTCATCCTCCTCGTCCACATCATCATCAAACTCATCCTCATCATCCTCGTCAATAATCAGCTTGGGCTCATCATCATCCATGCTAACAATGGCATGACCATTGTTGGTGTTGCCATTGCCATTGCTGTTGCTGTTGCTGTGAGTCTTGTTGCTGATGTAGCCGCCGAAATGGAGCAGCGGATTGGCCACCACACTGCTGGAGCCATGTGCCAATGCCTGTTGCAACAAATCCGGCTCCTTGCGCGCCTTCAGCTGCTGTGCCAATATTGCATACTTCACCTGCTCCGAGATGGGCGCATGATGTCCATGATGATTGCTCATGGCTGCGGCGGCGGCTGCTGCGGCGGCTGCTGCTGCTGCTGCCGCTGCTGCTGCTGCACTGGAGCTGGCAGCACGTCCACGCATCACATGATGGCCACTGCGCTGCCGCTGAGCATAGAATTGCGGATGTTGTTGCTTCACATGACGCTCCATGTTGGAGCGCAGCGTGAAGCGGGCGGAGCAATGTTCGCAGGCAAAGGGACGCTCGGTGCGATAGCGACGCTGTTTCTGTTTGGGCATTAGGACGCCATTTTTGATGACCATTTTGACGGGTCCGGCAGCAGGCAGGGGCACGGGCAGCGGCATTGGCAATGCGGCAACTGTTGCTGGCGCTGCGGCGGCTGTTGGCGGCGTTGCCTTCTCCGCAGCAGCTGCTGTTGGCGGCGGCGCCATAAAGCCAAAGAATGGAAATGCTGGCGATTGCTGGAACATGAGATTGCGGAACAGCTGTTGCATATATTGAGCAGCTGCATCGCCCGCGCCAAACAGTTGCTGCTGCTGTTGCTGCTGCTGCTGTTGTTGTTGCTGTTGTTGCAGCAGCAACTCATGCTCACGCTCGCGCTGTTGCTCGCGTTCGAGCAGCTGTTGAGCAGCTGCTGTCGTTGGCTTCTTGCTCAGATCCAGCACATCCATGCTGAGATCCATGGCAGGCGTCGGTGGCGCCACCAGCGGCTTATCCACCAGCTGATCCAAGCTTTTGACTTGAATCTTTAACGGTTGTTGCTGTTGTGGCTGCTGCTGTTGTTGCTGCTGTGTCTTGGCTGGTTCCGCCAGCAACATGTGCTTCAGCTGCGAGCTGGCGGGCTCTGCTACGACTGGCGGTGGCGTCACTGAGCGATAGCTAAGCTCGTTTAGCTCCTGTTCCGGCAAACGTTTGCTATCCTCACAGCTGGCATCCTCCGCCGGATGATAGACAATGGCACGCTTCACCTCCTCCCTGCTCGTCTTGCCATGACGATTCCGCAAATGTCGCTCACAGTTCGCCTTGGTGGTGAAGGCATAATTGCAGACGGCACACTCATAGGGACGATCGCCATTGTGGGTGCGCATGTGCCGCACCAGCGCCGCCTTGTCGCAGACGGCATAGGGACACATGTTGCAGCGGAAGGGACCGGCGGGTCCCACCGCGGCCAAATGGACACGATTGTGGCCCTTCAAGGCGCGCAGATTGGGAAACACGGCGCTGCACAATTTACAGGGGAATTCGCCGCGCAATTTCATACGTCGGAATTCGCTGGTGAAGGCATCCTGTGCCTCCTCCTCGCCATCCCGGCCATCCAGACTGTATTGGCTGGAGCAGGGCGTGTTGACGGATTGCTCGAAATTGCGCAGAAAACTCGAGGTACAGCTGGAGCTGGTCATATTCAATATGCTCTGTATATCAGCCAGATCCTGACGATCCGCCGGCTCATGCTTAATCGGCGAGGGCAACTGTTGCTGCTGCTGCTGTTGTTGTTGCTGCTGCTGTTGCAGATTGTTTTTGCCCTTAAGATACAGCTGCTGAAAGAAATCATCGCGTTCGCTATCTGGTTCCGGTTCACGTGGCTGCTCCAGCTTTAGCTGCAGCTCCTCCTCCTCCTCATCCTCCGCCTCTTGCTTGTGCAGCGGCGAGGAGCTGGCGCCCAACAACATGGGCAATTGCAAGCTGCGGCAATTGTGCGCCTGCAACTGACGATGTGTGGCATAGATGACATCGCATTCGCGACATTTGGCTGGTATATCCGCATGCATGGCATCCATATGGCCACACAGTGTAGCCAAGGATTCAAATTCATCCGCATTGCAGGCGGGACAGCTGAGCAGCAGACCAGGCGATTGGGAATGCGAAGGGGAGCTGCTGTCGCTGGAGGCAAGCAATGTGGCAACATCAGGTGTGCTGGTTATGACCTGTGCCACATTCACATCCTCCATGTCATCCTCAACATCATCCTCAACATCATCCTCGTCGTCGAGCTCATCCTCCTCCAGCTCCTCATCCTCACGCTCATTTCTGATAATGTTGTTGTTGTTGATGTTTGTCTTCAAATGTCGCCGCTTGCCCACCTCCTCCTCCTCCTCAATGTTGTTGTTGTTCGTTTTGTTGTTGTTGTTGTTATTGTTGTTGTTGTTGGATTGATTGCTGCTGCTTTGGCTATGCGCACTGGACACATCTGTGGAGCAGCTAGCATCGCTTTCATAGCTTGAGGCCTGTGTTGCCGCTGCTGCTGAGGCTGCCCCGCCAGCAACAGTTGCAGCTGCTGCTGTTTGCTGGCGTCTCTGTTGCTGCTGCTGCGACTGCGACTGTTGCTGCTGCTGTGCCGCCGCCTGATGTTGCTTGTGTGTACGCATATGACGATGCATGTTGCCATTTGTGGTAAAAGTCAGATGACAATAGCGACAATTGAAAGGACGTTCCCCAGTATGGACGAGGACGTGCCTGTCCAGCGAGGATGCAGAAGAGAGCACCTACAGAAGACGAGGAAGAAGTAGAAGAAAGAAGAATGTTAAGCATAAAATTGGATATAGGATGAATGTTGGCATTATGAAAAAAATAATAGTTTAATTTTGAAAATTTTATTAAATTGATTTTATAGTACTTTTAATATATTAAATAAAATTCAAAAAATCGGAATTTAGGGCACATTTTGGCAGAGCTAATAGACTGATGAGTCGACCTGGCAATACCCTGTATTTGATATTTATGACAGGTCCAGTAAATAATAATAAAATCTAGAAAATAGAACCGCAGCAATGTGATCTATAGAGTGTAATTCATAGATAATTCCAGATAGTTATATATTTTAATGTTCTTCAATTATTACGATAGTTATGATTCAAATTTGAAAATATAAATTATAGTTTTATAGTTTAATTATTTTAATCATATAAAATAAAACTCAAAAGTAATCGTTATTAATTTATTTTATTAAGCCTATTTTATAGCGGTATTTATGTTCTTATATGCCAAGTCAAAATTAAATAGTTTTTAAAATAAAAAATAAAAATATTCAAAAAGAAAAAAAATTTTTTCAACATTTTCTTACGGCTTTGAAAATAGTTTTTTTTATGCTTTTTTTAATTTTTTTATTGAGAAAAATAATAAACTTTCAACATTTAGCTATAAAATCAGCATTGAGTTCTTTTAAAAGCAACAAATCAATTAATAACGATTATTTTTGAGATTTATTTTAATTTATACTCAATTATAAATATATTTTTATTTTATTTTCTATAAATTTATTTAAAAAAATACCTTTAAGTACAGAGTGTTTTCTAGTCGCGCACACTTATCTAGAAAACTCATTTTTTTCTACTAATATTTTTATTATTATTATTGAGTTTGTAATTGATTTGAAAATGAAAATTCTTTATAAAAATATATGTTAAGCATTCGATAGTATCGATTATATGTACTTTTCCTCTATCGATACTATTAATAGGCTGGACTGTACATACATTTTAGAATTATTGGGAATTGAAAAATATTATAATATATAACTTAAAAATAATGAAGAATCCCAATGGAAATCTATCGATAGTATGAATAGTTTAGGCAATCGAATTTATTTGCACTAAAAAGATTTAAATAAAACGATATTACAGACTTTACAATAAAGGAAATATTTAAAGCTGTCGATTGTATCGACAATAAAAATATAAATCGTTAAGCAAATTGATTAAACCGATATTAAGAGATCAACCTGAATGAAAGCAGTTAAAGCTATCGATAATATCGCCTTAGAATTTTAAGCTATCAAAATATATGAATTTTAACTAAATTCCATAGTGCACATTCGATAAGAAAATAAAAAATATAATAAGTAAAGTATTTAAAAAAATTTTAATTATTTACTTTAAAAAATCGATATATTGACCTTTAAAAATATTGACATATATTCATAACATAATTCGATAGTGCACATTCGATAAGAAAATATAAAATATAATAATAAGTAGAGTATATAAAAAATATATATACAAAATTACTTTAAGAAATCGATATTATCGACCTTTAAAAATATCGATATAGGCGGAATCTCGATAGTTTAGCTTCATATTTTCATTAAGAAAAAAATATATAAAAAATCAAAATTATCGAATTGGCCATATTGAAGAAATTTCGATAATTTATCGGCATACTTTATATAGTGTTCTCACTAACTATCGTTTTAAGGATGAAAAATCGATTGTTCTCGAGTGATATATGAGCAATTTGAAGAGAGAGATAGAGAGATCTAGATGCTTACCTTGGAGCAGATGCGGCAGGTGAAGTTCTCGGTGTCGCCATTGGCGTAGTTGTGGCAGCGTATGTGATTGGTAAACTCGTGGGGCGTGGCCGAGACGACCTCACAGATGGGGCAGAGATATTTCATGTGCTCATCGCCGGCGACGATGCCGGATTCGGCGCTGGAGAGGCACAGGCCTTGGGGCGAGGAGCTGCCCGAGCTGCTGCTAGAGGCATGCTGTGATGCTGCGGCTGCTGCTGCTGCTGTTGTTGACTGCGCAGCGTTGGCAGCGCTGCTGCTGTTGCTGCTGCTCAGCAAGTAGCCGCTGTGTGCGCTGCCATCGACAAAGCCCGACTCGGAGAGTTCACCGTTAGCGCTGGCACTGGCGCTGGCGCTGCTGCGATTCAAGCGAAACTTTTTGCGCAGCGAACTGGCGTCGCCGCTGGCGCTATAATCGACAACGATGCTTGCGCTGGCAGCGGCGCTACGTCGCTGCTTGTGACGCGGTCGCTGCGTAGACTGTTCCAGCTGCTGCTGCTGTTGTTGTTGTTGTTGCTGCTGCTGCTGCTGCTCTTCATCTTCGTCGGAGAGCAAATGCTGCTGCTGTTGCTGCTGACGCAGCTTACGCTTGCGCGACGTCGCTGCTGTAAGTGTTGTCGCCTCATGCGGCGTTGACGTCGGCTGCGGCGCACCGCTGCTGCTGCTCAGCTTCTTTGGCGTGCGTCCCAAGTCCAAATGCTCCAGCGAGGACTCTGAGGTGCTTGAATCACGACGCTGGCGTTCCATTTCTCTGCCAACGCCAACTGTTGCCGCTGTTGTTGCTGCTGCTGCGGCAGCTGTTGCTGTTGTTGTGTGTTGTTGCTGTGCTGCCAGCATTTTGTTGTTGCTGTTGTTGTTGTTGTTGTTGTTGGCTTATTGAGATCGTTGTAGTTGTTAGCTGCAAAAAAAAAAGAGAAAAAATTGGGTAAAATTAAAATTTATATTTAATTTATCTAAGTTCTAATCGATATTTTTGTAATTAATAAAATCGATTAAATCGATTAGTCGTGATATTTTCTGTTATTAATAAAATAAAGAAAAATTTTAATTTAAATTAAATTTATGTAAATTTCAAGATTCTAGAGCTCTTAAAAAATCGATATTTTTAGAATAATTAATAAAATCGATCGAACTCTAGAGCTCTTAAAATATTGATATATTTAAATTAAAAAAAAAAACAAACAAAATACAATGATTTTTTTTTTAGGAAACTAAGAAATTCAATTTCCAATCGTAAATTGTGACAACTTTAATCAATATAGATTATTACAGACGATATCGATATATTGCAACAGAAAACTATTGATGCATCGATTATTTGATATCTCTAATAGAGATGAGATACTGAACAAAGTTAGAGAGAAGGAATAATATGAATAATTTAACTATGGTTTAAGCATTTCCTGGAAATTGTATATATGTATATAGCACATGTAAATATATAACGTACATCACAGTATTCCATTCTACATCTTCAAGAAACGAAAGCCATATATTTAAACAAATCTGCATTCTACCTATATCTACCTGTCGCATTTTGCATTAAAAAATCTGATAGCTTTCTTCAGTTTCTAAATGATTCCAAATTAATTTGAATAAATTCAAAAAATTTTTAACAAACTATAAAAGTTTTTTTTAAAGTCGTTCTTGAGATTAGCGGAAAAAATTCCACATTTTCGACTGACAAAATATATTTTGATAATATTTAAAAAAAATATCCTATTAAGATCACAAATAACATTTTGAAACTTGATTATTTGCTTGGAAATTATTTTAAATTGAAATTAGAAATGTTGCATTAAATGTATTTAATTTATTTATTTAAGTAAAATTTTCTAATTAATTCGATTTTTTTTATTATTTATATTACTTTTTAGGAACTTTAGTTTAATTATAGAGCGTCAAGAAAATATATAAAAATTATAGGCACTTAGTAAAAACTTAAATTTTTTTGCTTCTATTCTGCCTGTTTTACCCTTTTACCAATTTATTAAGTACAGGGTATCAAAAGAGAGTCTACATTGTACTCAGTGGTTAAAGACAGATCAGCATCAATAAATAAAAGCTATGAGAGCTTTATTTATATTCTTAATTAATTAATATAATGTTTATTTATTAACCTACGCTTTGAGGTACTTTGAGTACAATTTTTGGGAATTTTTCCGATATATTTCACATGTTAAATGATTAATAATAACATTAAATAAGTTGAATTATGATTTTATAAACCCTAAATTAAAGTTTTTGTATTTTACACACAACACTCAACAAATCTACATTAAAGTAAATTTAAGAGTTTGAGCTAAAGTTCAAAAGACTATAGTTTAAATTGGAATTTATTTATGTTAAATATTTTTAAGAATAAAAAACATAGCCAAGACAAGCTGGCTATATCTTGAAATCGAAAAATATCTTTTTTTGGAATAAATGTTTACCAGAAAATTAAGTTCTTTGAACAAAAACTAAACAAAAATATTTGTGCATTATTTTTATTTATACAAAAGATTGTAACTCATATGCATAAATAAACCTTAAGAAAATATATAAATAATATAAACAACTATTAAATGAATCACTGAATACTTCATAATTTATTCTTAATTTAAATATAATACTCTTGCATTTAAGAACAGATTTTGTTTGCTTAAATAAAAAGTCAATACGATAAATTCCAATAAAAAGCAGCAAACAACTGTATTTTAACAAACTTTCGATACATGTGTATTATATATAAGATTTTGTATTTGTTATACTCTTTAAATACCCTTACAGCTCATATCTCATTTATGGAAAACACAGCTGATGTTCGATCTACATTGGAAATTGTTAAATGAGACGCAGACAAAACAGTTTTTCTTTCTTTCTGTTTTTTTTTCTTCAATTTATTTAATTAATCTATAAATGAGAATTGCAGGTAAATAATAAATTCACTTGAAATATCAAATGGGAGAACTATGGAATGTTAGACTTATTTTTTTATTATTGTAAATTTCAATTTGAGGTATTTTAAAGCTAGTTTTAATTATTTATTTGTTCAACTTTTTAATTGAATTTTTACTTGTGATTTATTAATAAATGTTCGATTTTTTTTTTATTTATATTGTAATCTTCAATTCAAGATAATTTATAGCTAATTTTATTTATTTATTTTTTTCAATTTTTACTTTGAATTTTTACTTTAATTTATTAAGCAAATTGCAAGCTAAAAAATTATGAAAATCTTGACTTCAGGATTATATATATATTTGCGTTTCATTGATCTAGTAATATTCTATATTTTATTATTAATATATAGTTTATATACACCTTTATTTAATTCTAATAATTACAGGGTGTAAAAAGAGAAGAGAGCGTCTCTCTCTCAATTGAAACACCTGCCAAAATGAGTAAGCGTTCACGCTCTCTCTCTCTCTCTCTTTGCGTCTCTCTATCGATTTGTTATCGTCTTGCATGTGTGTGTGTTGTGTGCTGCACTTATCGATTTGTTATCGTTTTGTTATTGTTGCATTTCTATTAAACATTTAAACCTTATCAATTTGACATATTTCTTTTTTTGCTTAGAATTTCCAATTGGTCGAAATTTTTTTTAAATATATATATTGTTTATAGAGATAACAATATATAAATATATATACTGATATATGTATATATTTAATTTATTAATTTGTATTTTTATATTTAGTTGTTTGTTAACATTTTTGATGACCTTTCATTTTGATTGGCTGATTTGAAAATTTATATATATATACATATATATATAATATATATATATATATGACTCATTCGGCATGAAAAATCATTGAGATAAAAGACACGCCTCCAACCCCCCTAAACAGCCCCCCCTTTTTTTGTAGCTCAACCCTCCGCAGCGACCCTGACCAGCGCCTCCCCTTTCAGTCCCCCTTCTCTAAGCCTCTTGTTTGGACTACACGCAGCGAAAAATAATGTTAATTTCAAAATTTTAAATTTCAAATTTTATTATAATTTTTGAAAACATTCCTGAAATATTTATAATTCTATTTTTTATTATTTTTTAGTTATGAGTTTACTTTTAATAAATAAATTAAAATAACACAAAATTCCGAATTTGAATTTTTGTAATAAAAAAATAATAAAAATTCTATTGAAATATTTATTATTATATTTATTATTTTTTACTATAATGATTGCTCTAATATTAAATAATTAAAATAACGAAAAAATTAAAATTTCAATTTTTGAATTAATATTTATAAATTTTATTGAAATATTTATTCTTATATTTATTATTTTTTAATAGAATTGATAAAGCCTAGAAGCTTAATATCTGACTCTAAGCAAGCTAGATAATTGTATATTAAATTTAAAATCAATTTTTATAAAACATTTTTTGTTTCTCATAAAAATAAAACAATTTAATTTAAGCTTTAATTTATTTCTTAGATTTAACAGATATTAAGAAAATATATCAAACATTTAATATTTATCTATAAAAAGGCCATAAGGTTATTTTAAATACTGCTATTTGAGCAATAAAATAATACAAATTAAATTGTGATTATTATTCAAATAAAAATGATAAATTTCAAGTTTTATTTAAAGCAAGTTTTAAATATAAAGCAATTCAAGAGATTTAGAAATAATTAAAGTATAATTTGAGTTATTATTATTATTATTATTTAAGTTATTAAAAGATGTTAATATGTTTGAGTAAACTCAATATATTGAAAAACTATTGCAATGTATTTTTATATATAATAAAAATTACATTACAATTTTACTTTAAAAATGAATTTATTTAAATTTCTTTCTAGATTTTTGTTTCTACGAAAAATGTATAAAATTGAGTTTTAAATTAAGAAAAACTTTTAGATGAAGTTGAATTTAAATAAACATGAATATTTTTAAATTTCTTTTTAGATTTTTGTTTATAAAAAAGTTGTATGAAAATGTAGTTTAAAATTAAGCAGAAATTTTAGTTGAAATTGAAGAAAATTGGAGCTTTACTTTAATTGGGAAATGTTTTTGTTAGTCTGCTCGTAGAAGATTCAAAAAATAAAATAAAAGCAAAAATATAATAAAAACCAAAAATGATTAATTGTAATTAAAAATATTTGATTTAGATACACATATTTTTCGCAGCGTGTAGTTGAAAAATAACAAATTAAGTTTTCGAAATTTTTAATAAAATTCAAAGCTAATTTTAATAATTCTACAGATTTATCTTTTTTATTAATTAAAACGTCAATTTGCGGCAATTAAATGGGAATTTTCACCCTTTTTTTTTTGGGGTGTCAGAGGTCGAAGGGATTTTAACAAATTCTTAAATTTGTTTTGGCTTTTTAACAGTTTGAACTCTGATCCTGGAACCCTTTAAATAAACTAGAAAAAACTGGTTTCGTAAAAAAAAACAATATTCCAAACTTGCGTATAATCCATAAAAATCAGCTGTAATATATTGATATATATGTTATTCATATATCTATAATATATATAGTATAGTATATATCCATATATAATAATCGTATAACACTTTTGTTGACACAATAAAAAAATATAGAAAAATTCATATTTTGATTTAAATTATTATTATTTTGTTGTTGTTGTACTATTTTTTTACCTTTGTTTTGATTTTGGTTTTTTGAACAATTTGGCGGCGGCATTCGAATTTTTGTTAGCCTTGTTTTTTTGTTTTTGTTTTTTGTTGTTTTTTTGTTGTATTTTGTTTAAGTTTTCACTTTGTCACACATAAGATACAAACTTGAGGCTGTGTTTGTTTATATTATTAAATATATAAATATTTTTTTTTAATAGTTGCACTCAATAATTATAATTATAATAACACGTTTGTTTCTTTGGTTTGTTTAAAAAAAAAAATAATAAATATTGTTGTTGTTTGTTTGTTTTTTTTTTTAATTTGCACCAACTGTATTTTTTTTTTTTTTATTAATTTTGGAATATTTTTTTTGTTAGTTTGTTTTTTTTTCGCTGTTGCAATTTTGTTGCAGCGTGTTTTTCGCAGCGCGCCACAGATGCTTTCACGTTGACGCGCACACGAGTTCTGAGCGCAGCCGCAGCGCAAGCGTTCGGCAGAGGCTCGGTTTTTATCTAATTGGCGCGCTCAGTTGGTTGCTCTGCTCGCGTCGCGGCGAGAAGAAAATGCAGACCAGAGCAGAGCAGAAGAAATAATGTAACACAAAAAAAAAATATATATATATATACAAGTATATATATATATACAGAGAAACAACAACAACACAAATTCAAGACGTCTTTTCGGTTCGACTTCTGAATTGTATTTGAACGCATCTATGAAGTTGTATTTATAAAAGTCAGAGACAGAGCCAGAGACAGAGCAGCAGCAGCAGCAGCAGAAGCAGCGACGCAGCAGCAGCTGACGCTCCACATCTGAGCGCAAAAAGAAAAAACCCAAAAGAGAGAGAGAACGCAATGGCTGCCGCGCTGGCTTAGCGTGCGTGTGACTGTGTGTGTGAGAGCTGCGCTGGCTGCGGCGGCTGCTGTTGTTGTTGGTGGTTGTACAAGCTGTGCGAGAGTATAACATGCCTTGGTATTGGTTAGATAAAACTGCAGACGCTGGCGTCGACGTTGGCAGAGCAGCACGCTGTGTCGCTGCTCGTTAAATCTTTTGGCGCAAAGGAAACAGACGTCGCAGCAGCAACAGCAGCAGCAGCTATGCCGCTTCTTTGTTGGATTTTTCTTTCGTTTCATTTTATTTTTGGACGCAAATAGGATTACAGTTGCATGTATGTGTGTGTGTTTGCACGCATGTCGCTGGCATGCGTTGTGGGTGCGTGTGTGTTAGAGCGAGAGCGTGCTATGTACCACATATGCATATACACATACATACATACAGAGGTATGCGCGCATATTATGTATGCATGTATTGCCCAGCCACCAGGAGTTGAAAAGCCTCCACCTCTATGCCCAACTCCTCTCAGCATACCTATGAGAACTGCTTTGCTTTGTCCATACATGTGTATGTATGTATGTGTGCATGTATTTACCTATGTATTTACATAACCTGCAAACACTTTCAAGTGTGCTCCTTATCTCCCACGCCAAAAAGGAAGTTACAAAGTTGTAAGATTACTTAACAATTTTCAATAAAATATTGAAAGAACTGTTTACATATTCGATTGAAAAGCAAGTTAAAGAAGAAATTTTGACGAATATAAAGCTAGTTATACATAACCTCAAAATAGTAACAATAAATAATTTATGCGATAAACGATAAATTTGCAAATTATTTGATTCACAAAATGCAAATAATGTTAGATTTTTTCAGATTATTAAAGCATACTTATTAGAAATAGTTTTTAAGTAATTTTAAGCTTAACTTGCTTGAAAAATTAGCTTAAAAATAAATTTGTTTATTTAAGATAATAATCTGAACAAATTAATAAGTGAAGTAGTATATTTATATGTATCTACATTTATTTTGTTCTGTGTATGCATTTGTGTCTGTTGAATGCATTTTGGGTTTGGAAAATCTCGTTGCTATTGGCTACCTCGTGTTTGTTATGTCTATGTACTACTAAATAAATGAATATGTATATGAACGTATATATGTATATACATATATAGAAATAAGTTAGAAGTTACGAATGATTTAATATCAGATGCGTGTAATTACTCTATATTAATAACATTAACAAAATTTCAAGCATCTTCTGTTATTCTTATTGTTTAAAATTAATATCGTTTTGTAACATTAAAATTATCGATTATTTGAGATATGTTGATGATTATTGTGGGATGACACTTGCAAGCTATCAAGAAGAAAAAAATTCTTTAAAAATTGATATTTATTTTAATTGTTTCAGACCAGGTCACCGCTGATAGTGGAAATTGTTGATCCTCATTGTGTTCTGGCTTATTAATATATTTTTATAAACTATCGAAATAATCGATTACTTGCAATGTTATGTATTTATGTATTCTTGTTTGTAGTATATGTGTGTGCTTCTTGTGCATGCCACGATCGATCATAAACTCTACACTTTTAACCCCCGCGCTACGACGCCGAGGTGGCCACAATGCCCTGCTTCCCTCAACCTTCACCTCAGCTCACCTCAAACTTGAAAACTCATCAAAAACGGAAGTAAAAGACGTTCAGACGTTGCCCGCCTTTTGGCTGACTTTGTCGTTGTTGTTGTTGTTGCCTTGGCTGCGCGTCACAGTTGACCGCCTCAAAAAAGGTGTGCAAGATACACACACACACACATGCATACATTTATTAAGTGTAGATGTGAGAGGGGGGAGATCTGTGCCGCCAGCTGCCGAAAAATGCAAATGAATATGTGTGAGGCCCCACACACATGCACAGCACATACATTCAAACATACATCCCAACATACATACATTGATTAACGATAACAGCCATAACAGCATCGCTGTGTGCGCAATCAATCGATTGCACGATGACCGATAAACTGCAGCAGCGGCAGCGACAGCGACAAAAGTGATTACCAATAAGCACAAAAGGCGGCAGAAAAAAAAAGATAAAACAATTGCAAAAACAAAAGGCAGCAGCAGCCAACGCAGAAAAAATCGAGCATATTCATACAAATACTAAATGAAATAATATATACATATTAATGTACATAAATAAATAAGTGCAAAATGGGAAAAATATAAACGATATTGTGCAAAAAATGCAGCAAGAGTTCAATACACTCACACGCACACACATCATACATACACACGCATGGGACACGCGCGCTTTAACGGACACACACACCCACACACACAGTGCAAAACAGAGCTGCAGACACGTGCAACAACAACAAGTAAATACATACATAAATACTATAGCTACATATATTAGTTGTTTGTATAAAAATTTAATAATATTTACGTTTTGTTTATAATGAACTTGAAATAAGCATTGCGCACCGTGGTACACAACTGCAAGTGCCAATCAATCAACTGCAATGCGCTGCCGCCAAACACTTTTTTACCTACGCACGCAACACTGTGCGCTGCCCGCTGTCCGCTGTCCGCGTGGGCGGCAGGTGGCGCTAACAGCAGCAAAACAGAGTTGTACCAGATCGTTCAATTAACGAAACGAACTTGGTTCAGTTCAATGTGTTGATCGTTTGCTGCTGTTCAATTGGAACAGCTGAACTACTTAATTCATTTGAGCGAACTAACATGCACAACTCAAACGACAACAGTAATAGTAACGGTAGCAGCGCGTGTGGCAATGCGTGTTAAATAAACATTAATGGCGGCAGCTACATTGCATTTTATTTTGTGTGGCTTTTTTTTTTTAATTTTTTTTTGCAAACAGCTGAGAAACGTTTACGTTTGTGTCGGTTGTCGTTTTCGCTTTTCAATTGGCGCGGCATTCAATGAGACCGAAAGTGATAATGAGCAGGCAACAATAACAACGAGTCAACAAACAACAGCAAACAACATACAACATTTATATATATACACACACACATAATTAACGCTGCAACAACAATAACAATTATAGTTGTAACAAGAGCGCGCGACATTAACATTTAATTGCAAGCATTTAGTCAGCATTTAACTTTGCATAAAACAAATGGCAGCAGCAGCAGCAGCAGCAACAACAATGAACGCTACACACACACATACACTGGTGCTATGCTGCACTCCCACGCTCGCACTCTGCCGCTCTCTCTCTCGCTCTCTCTCTTCCGCTGCTTGGAAGCTGCTGCTGTAACAGTTACATTTAACATTAACATAAACATATTAATGCTGCTCACTCACTCGCACTCGCTGAACTGTTAAAAATGCATAAAATGCACTTTCGATTTGAATATTTAACATAATTAACATGTGCGTTTGCTTTTTTTTTTGCAAATAATAACAAATACAAATAATTGTTATAATTTGCGTGCCTTTTGATTGTTTTTGTTGTTGTGCTAATAGATTTAATAAGCTCGCCTCGTTGACATGTCAAGGTGAATAGCGGCGCCCCGTCACACACTCAAACACTTTGAATGCTCGCATATTCGAAACACTCATTCACACACACACACACCCACGCACACACACATACAGCATAACATTTGTTCGTCATTGTTGCTGATAAACAACAATTATTCTGTGTAGTATCGTAAAACAATTGAAAAATGCGCGCGCGCCTCTTTTTTTTTTTGTATTTTTTTTGTATTTTTTTATTATATGTATTTTTTTTGTATTTTTTTGTATTTTTATTTTATTTGTATTATTATTGTTTTGTTTAAACTTTGCACCAGCCGCAACAACAAACGTAATGTTTAACACCTTCCAAACAAATGTGGCCTAAAACATGATTCATTTAACAGTTTTTATTTTTATTTTGGCGAAATACCTTGAAGGAACTCAAGATACCATATACAGCTGGGCAAAGGGGGTATAGAGGGGAGGAGTACGCGACTAATAACGAGCTAATATAATACTAAGGTAAGGTTGCTCAACAAGTGGAGCAACAGTCGAGCCCCCACCCCGATTATATATATAGCATTACGTTAGATATAATATAGATTTCACAAGGTCTTTCAAATAGCGTTATTCGCTGGGAATATTGGAAAAAACAAACAAGGAAATGCTGAAAAACCTGTAAAGAGTCGACCTAAGGCAGCCCTAAAATATAATATCAATTTTAGGAATACATATATTTTATAATAAAGAATCAGGATTCTAGAGTATTAAGCTAAAAAATAAAAATAAAAATAATGTAAATATGTAGGGGCAGAGCGAGATGGATTCACATATGTAATATTTCCTATATCATTCTTGTCATAATAGGAAATAATTTTTATTTCCTTAAGTATTTTTTTTTTGTTATGCACCAAATAATTGTTCCTATATCATTTTTGACATAATAGAAAATAATTTAAATTTCTTTTAGTAGGATATTTCTTTGTAGGATTTTTCCTTTCAATTAAATTAGGATTTTATTTTAAAATTTATATTAATTTTATTTCTTTTAGAATTTTGTTTTAAATGATTTTTTCTATCAATTAAATTAAGATTAAATATTTATATTGCATCGATTTTATGCGACAGCCCTGTTTGTCTAACAAATAAATAATATTTATAAAAAAATCAAAAACTTTAAAGAAAATAAAATAATGTCATCATCAAGAAAGAAACCTCCATTAAATGCTATAAAAAAACCTTTTTACAATAATGTCACGAATTCCTAAATTTATAAAAATTATTTGGGCAGATTAATGATATTCCTGGATCGATTTTAAGCTTAACTAACAAAATTACACGTCTTAAAAATTAAGTTGAAGTGTAAAAATATAAAAAAAAGAAGTATAAAAGTCGAAGGCGCCGTTTATATAGAAGCTCAAAGGCTTTACCACATATAGATTATATATAAAAAAATCTATGCCTTGCGTTTAGTAATTATTTTTAAGTTAGCATCAAAGTCAATTATTTAAAGATTTTTCTAATCCATAACAAATTTATTAAGCAAACTTTATAAAAACGTTACAGTTGAAAAGCAAACTCTAAAAATGTTCCAATTTAAATTGTTAATAAAGCATAATAAATATTAAAAAAATTAACATGATTAATTTCAAATAAAAATTGTTTTATTTGGTCATATAGAAACTTTAGTTTCCCGAATAATTTCCGCATAAATAAATATTGAAAAAAAAAACAATAATTTTATATGAAAAGTTTTTTTTTTGCATATAAAATCTTTAGTTTCCCGAATAATTTCCACATATTTTACAATATTGCGTCATACTGGAATAAAGATGTCAATATACAAGTTAAGAACCTTTAAACCAAGAAATATTATACTATATACAATATCATGTGTATGACTAAGTGAGAATGTTTATCAATGTTGGGCAATTAATAAATGTATGTCATCATAATTATAAACATAATCATTCATATTCTATATCTTATGCAAAGACATATTTCTATATTGATATTGAATCTCTCTGTTTCTTCTCTTATCAAACAAAATAATGAGTTACTCCGTCAATGTCAATACGGTAGCTGAAAGACCATTAGAAACCAATTGACTTTTGCAGGATAAACGACACCAGACCGTCGTAGTATTATATATATATATAGAAGTCTGGCCAACACATCATTTGTGCATTGTCCTGCGGCGATTAGGACACGACTCGAGCGACCGTGCGACCGTGCGACAGGTAGATCGTTAACAATTATATTTTCTTTTTGGGCCTGGCTAAAAGTGAACAATTTTTATGGCTTGTACGTCTGCTGATGCAAGACGTTATGCTAAAAAATTTAAAGAAATGAAACTGATAACTCTGATAATAAATAGAGTATTGTTAAATTCCAGTTAAACCCCACATGATTCGTATATTTTTTGTTCGCTGTTATGCCGATAAGCGATGTCTTCTAATAGCTAAGACTATAAAGCTCTAAAAAAAAAACAAAATTTTATATATGTATATAGGTCTCTGTTCTATTTCAAGGGGGGTTTTCCCGTAAGTACGTGCGTAGTACCAAGTAGTATAATAATTTCGTCAACTGATCAATACATCATATTCCAGTTCCAGTTGTCGCCTCAACGATCTGATATTATGCATCATCATCATGGTCAATGAGTTTTGGTTAGCTCTGTATTTGTATCTGTATCTGGGCATGAATCAGACATGTATATATATATATATATAGAGGTGTTATTCTTGGAGTCTTTTTCAGTAACGTTCATTGAATCGAGCGAATATCGAGCGCCCCACCTCGCCCAGCTCATAAACGATAAGCAGCTGGCTATATACATACATATATATATATATATATATATATGTGTATCTGTGTGTGTGTGGTGTGTGTGTGTGTATTGCAGATAGGACCTATAGAGTGTTTCAGTTTTTTTTTGCGGCTTTGACTTCGCTAGAAATCATTGTCGTACTCATTTTACAACCCATTTCTGTTAACTCGTTTGTGCTTTTTGCATTATCTTCAATCTTTTTTACGAATTTTGTGAAATATATATCGAACCCACCTCTCCCACCCCCCCACCTATCACATGAGCTATAGATCGAACAATGGCATCCAATAACTCTGAAACTTACTCAGAGACAGCTAAAGCAAATAAAGCTGTGGGGAAACAAACAATGATCTAGGATGGCAAAATGTACTATATGCTATTCTTCCGTAGAATTCATAAATAGAAACAGATATACTCTATTCAAAGAAAAGCGTTTTAGTTGGGAAGGTTGTTAAAGAAAATTAAGAGTATATTAGGAAAAGAACTGGGAAGAAAGTATTTTTTTTTAAGAACAGCTACGGTTCATATTTAGACGAAGCTATATTTTCTATTTTTTTTTCCGGATATCGTCTTGAATCCAACCCGAGTATTTCTGTTACAATCGAATTATCAATTTCAAAAAGATTTTGCGAAATTTAATATCGGTTCCATTTTCCACTTTTGACAAGCTTTTGCGGATTGAACTCACTTTGATGAATTAAGATTGTATTGGGAAAAGAATTGAGATGAAATTTTCAAATTAAATTAAAATAAAAATCGTATTCTCATTATTCAAGGCTAAATTGGAATTATATTGATCATATTTTTGAGAGAACAGAACATTCACAGATTAGTTAAATAATGTGTTAATAAGTTTTAGTTTCATTTGATCCTCCAAACAGGATAAACTTTAATTTTTAATATCTATTAAAAAATAAAATTTTAGCTTGTATTTTTCGATCAGAAAAATTGAACTGTGCAATAATAACTAAATTTCAATTTTTTATTACAAAAATTAAAAATAAAAGTTATTTTTCTATTTATATATTATAAATGCTAAAAATAAAAAATAAATGAATGAAAATAAAAGTAACTTTTCATTTCATGTTTTAAATGCTAAGAATAAAAATGGAATATCTTCTGAACCAATTTGTGTATTTCAAAAGTTGATAATTAATTTTAATACCTTTCCATTGGTGAAATAAAATTTGGAAATATAATTTGGAAATACACAAATATCAGAAGATATTCAATATCAATTTTTATTATTTAACATCTAAAATAAAAATTAAAAAATACAATAATTATTATATTGAACTTGTTAATAAATGCTCGCAAATAATTATTATTATCAATTCTTATTATTTAACATTTTAAACAAATATTGAAAAATATAACAACTTTAATATACAACTTTTAAATAAAAGTAGAAAAGTAATTATTACTATCAATTTTTATTTTCGGCTCAAAAAAAAGGAATTATTTCCAATTTTAATAAAAAAAAATCCAAAAATAATTCTAACTCATAATTTTCATACACCAAAATTATTGTGATCCCTGTTTTATACTTATTAATTAGCTTTAATAACTGCTTCTAATAGCTTTATTATTTTAGACTACAGACAAAATTTATAAGACTAACGTCCGGCTGAGATACTTAAGATTATCTAAAATTTGACTTTCCCACAGCTTCAAATGAAGATACCGCTTTAGTATATATACACACATATATATTTATATATATCTCATCATAAGTATCTCATTATCAGTCATAAAACTGTAAAAAACGTTGTCTCTATGTCAATTGCAAGATTTATCACTTGTCAACGTTGACGATCGTATAGCATCCGAATTGGAGACGTAGACTAAGACTACGGACTGTCTGGGAATGCTGCTGCTTGCCCCACCGCCCCACTCTGGCGAGGCTGTGGCAAAAAAAAAAAAAATAAAATTATATTGTATATAAAGAAAAAAAAAACATTGCTCATTAGGTTTTTGGTTGTTAGTTGAGACTCAGTTTGAGTTGCCCTCAGTCTACATCTTCATGCCATCTCCGCTGTCATTGTCTATATGATGGTTTTTTGCCTTTTGCAATACCCTGTACTAATTTTGGGAATCCAATAGAGTAGCATAAATAATTAAATTTCAAAGTCTAGTAAGTAATATCCATGTTTGAACGCATCTAACACAAGTACTGAAAGAGTTAGACTTGGCAAATTTGTTATGTAAATTCTTAAATATTTAATAAATATTCTCTTCCCATAAAACTATCGATAACTCTTTTAGATTTGTCGAAAATCCATTTAAAAGAATTATATCCATAAATACTAAAAATGACTTGTAAATCTATGCTAGAAATTATTTAATAAAAACAAAAATGTTCAGTTAGAAATCGTTAACAAGGAAGTTAAAAAATAATCGATAGGCATTAATATAGTATTAACTGGAATTCTATTTGAAATTTTCAACTAATTATAGGCTACTTACTAGTCTATCAATATTCAATAGTTAATTTTTAAGTTGTTGCTTTTGTTTTTGTTGTTTGTCGGTTTTGTTGTTGATATTTACTCAAGTGTAATTGCAAATTGTAAATGCGACAACACAGATGCTCGTAATGATTGTGTCTCGCTTGATGTCTGTTCCAAGCTCTGAGAGCGTGAGACTTGATGATCATCATCAACAGCGGCAATAACAACGATCTGCCAGCTTCATATACCCAAAAAAATAAAAAAAAAAATAAATAAATAAAAAAAAAAATTGGGGAAAAAAAAACGCGCGCTACGTGAGCCGTCTATGCCATTATTTTATGTATGCCCTAATGTGTTGGAATCCAATGATTTCAAGCTCAAAGTTTTTACTTAAATATGTCTGGCAAGACATTTAAAAAATAAGCGATAATTTTATTTGTATTCCTATCGTCAAAGTTAGCAATCAAAATTATGGTTTAAGCTCTATGCTAATATTTAAATTAATAAAAACAAATCGCTAGCAGGAAAGCTAAAAAAAATCGATAGACACTATTAAGTCGTTAGCATCGACCGTAGTAGCTTCAGTTATCGATATTTTAAAGAATATTTTTATAATCTTTCTTTAAGGATACCTAAATGTGTTAGAATCCAATGAATCCTACTTGTATATGACTGACAAGACATTTAAAAAATAATCGATTATTTTCATTGCGTTTCTATTGGCAAAATTAGCAAGCAAAATAATGGTTTAAGATTTATGCTAGAACTTAATTAATAGAAACGAAAATTTTCAGTTAGAAATCGCTAACAAGGAAGCTAAAAAAAAACACTATCGATAGGCATTATCAAGTCCTTAGCAACGATTGTAATAGCTTACGTTATCGATACTTTATAGAATATTTTTATAACTTTTTTTTTAATGAACTCCAATCAATTCATCAAAAGCCAACCTGAAACTTCATCATTTATTTGTATCTTTAGCTGAATTTAAATGTATCTTTACTGAGATTTGTTTTGTATTTTAAAGAAAAATTGAAAGTTTTCACTGCTTGGTTGACTTGACTTATAACTCCTATTAACAAAAATCTCTAGATGTATTTGTATCCTTCTCTTTACATGTATCTATATCTTTAACCGAGCTTGAGTATTTGAGTTTTCGTCTTGGCTAAAACACTTTAAAGTTATATCACTTCTATAGACGCTTACCAGACGCGATTTAGTTCGATCTGCAACTCTTTTTTTAACAGCAACAGCAACAACTCCAAGGCAACCTGTTGCTCCGTATCTGTAGCTCTGTATCTTTAGCTGTCTGTATCTGGTGTTGTGCTATTTGTATCTTTTTATCTGAGAAAATAAAAACGGGCAAAGTTTTTTTTCTTTTTTTTGTCGTTATTGTTTGAACGTTGATTGTCAACTGATCGGTATTTGCCGACAGCCCAAGCATACATCATGCATCACTCAGTCAATGCGTCAATCAGTCAATAGCACAATCGTTCAGTTAGTCAATCTCTATATGTATATATATATATATTTGACTAACGTGAAGTTTTCAATTTCAGCCGCACTGAGCTACACTTAAGCAAATAATCGTAGTATGTTTAGCTTCACATGTTGTGCGTGTCTGTATCTGTGTCTGTATTTGTATCTGTATCTGTATCTGTATCTGCATCTGTATCTGTATCTGCATCTGTATCCGTATCTTTTGGATATTGTTTTCTTTGGACGCGTTCAATTTCTCTCTTTGTTTTTGTTTTTGTTTTCATTTCAATTCCCTTTCTTATTATCGATTATTGCATCTTTTGCCACACTAACAATAACAATAATTTTGCTGTTAAAAAAATATTATTTCTTTCTTGTTTTTTCTCTGTTTTTTCTGTTGATTTTATTTAAATTTATTTTATTTTTTTTTACTCTTGCAGCGAGTATTGTAAATGTTGATATTGGATATAATATGAAATACATATTAAAAGCGAGCTTAGAGGTATTTTTATTCAATTTAATGATAAATATTTTAAGCTTAGTTAATTGAATTTATTATAAAAAAAACTTAAATATTTTTTACTAATTTTATAAGCATAATATCTGCACATATTGTTAAAATTCGAATTTTTTTAGAACTATTAAAATTTCAATATTGTTTGCACTATTCATAGCTTGAAGTATTATATCAATTTTTTTTTTGATTTTTAACCGATTTTTAAAGTCAATAAATTTTTATTTTTTTTTATTTTTACCCGAATTTTAAAGTAAAAAAATCGTATAAAAAATTCCGCACAAAAAATCATAATTTTTTTTAATATAATAATAAATATAAATATAGATTCCCTGATTTATATTCAATAACTTTCAGCAAACATTAAGCATTTTCAAATCGTTTATGAAAATCTCGAAAAAATTTTCAAAAATTAAATTTTTCTGAAAAATTTTTTTCATTATTTCAAAAAAAAATTATTTCACCAAAGAACAAATTTTTATGTGTTTTTTTGGTCATCTGTTTGCAAGAGCATTAAATCTTCGGCATTTGGAAAATAAGTTGATTTTTCTTCTCATTTCAGTTTATTTGTTTTTCCAACGCCAACAACAAACTGACATAACTGATAAGAATATTTGCTAATAAGCAGGGCAAACAATATTGGTCTTCGTTTGGTCCGGACGGTGTCTGTGCCCAATGTTTACCCATTCATCTGCTCATCATATCATACAACACAATCACAAAAATACACATACAGAGAAAGAGAAAGAGAGAGAGAGAGAACTGGAGAAATTGTAGAGACTGGTGCAACATCATTATGATATCATTTAGTTCAATGGGAATTATTTTAGAGCAACTGGGAAAGAATTATTCAGATGTATTGAAATCGTTTAGTTTTTAATAATTACTTAGAAATTTCTATAACTTTTCTACCCAACTTTCAATATTTACTTTGGTAAATTAATAAACGAATTATTACTATAAGGATTCTCTTTGCATAAAATATAGAATTTTAGGATACAAATCTATATATATAAGACTGTTCAAGCTGACTGATTGGCGACTCACGAGCAGGCTAAATGGTAGAATCTAGAAATCCGCAAATTTTAATGTAACTCCCTGTTATATCATATGCTGGTACTCTAAAACAATTTTGTCAAAATTTTATTCGGAAGTGGGTGAAAAATGCATTTGAAAATTGTATGCGGGAGCGTAGCAACGCACGCCGGAGAGCTAGTTCAATATAAAAGTGAGAATCTTGGATTGGGTTTAATTGAAAAATGTATTAAATTAACTTAAAAATTTTACTAAGGGGTTGGCTGTCAAAAAAAATCAGGAAATCAAATAAATTATTTACCTATTCTAAATTTGAGAAATATAGATAAATGTAGCAATATACTCTATTTAAGATACAATAATTTACGCATTTTCGGACTTATTTAAAAATTTAAATTTTTACCGATGCCTATGACAAAAATGTATATACATATATTCTTAAGCCAGTTCAAACCTTTTCAATTCATTTTCGAGTTCAAAAAAATACCAGAAAAATTATTTACATAATTGCATTTTTTAGTCAATTAAAAAGTTGTAATAGAATATGTTGATTAATAAGTTTTTATAATTCGTTATTAAATATACAATTTTATATAATTTTTCTTAAATGTTTAAGAAAACAAATTGAAAATTTTAGATCAAATTAAGTTAATTAAATAGAAATATAGGAGATAAAATTAAATAAAAAAATAGATTGATAAAAATATATATAAATTAAAATATATGCGATGTATGTAGCTTTATTATTCATCGTTTTTTTATTGTTTTTTGTTGCAATTCTCAAAGATTTATTCTATGTCGAATGTAGAACTTAAAGCAGCATTCTTAAAATAATGGCATAGATATGTATGTTTTGTGCCAAATTAGACAATTGTTTGGTATTATGAACTAATTTTATTTTTATATATTTTTTTTTGGTTTCATTTGCATCAAAGGAACCGCTTCAAATGGTCGCTGATAATGGATGTAGTATTTAGATGGATGTGGGGTAAGTACCCAAAGTATTTGCTTTGCCATACTCCGATATCTTTTCACAACTTTGGGTGGGTGTTGGCCACAGATCGTGTGTCATCCATGGGCACAACTCATTAGCAAGATAAAGATAAACTCACATAGCCTCCAATGATATAATGAGAGTACCCAAAGCTCTATATCTCTCTCTGTAAGTTTCTACGTTTTATTTATGTTTTTTTTATCGTAACATTAGGTTTGGCATTATTCAGATTGAGAAATGACAAAGACCAAGCATATAGCTCTTATGTATGCCTATATCAATCAAACTGGTCAAACTCTTCTTTACTTCTATATATAAATATATGTATATTTATGTATATATATATAGAAAGAATCAGGTGAATCGAACCCATCAAGATAGAGTCACAAGTCCGAAGCGTAGGTGCTACAGATTTCTAAGGAATCAATTTAAAATTTTGTAGTTTCGAGTGTTCTACTAAGAAATACCCTATACTGGTAGCACTATGCAACAATTTTAGAGTCGAAATATATGTAAAATTTTTCGCTAATTCTGAAAATAAAATTCTAAAACTATATTTCGAGATAATCGAAAAAAGCTATATTTTCATCTTTTAAAAAAGACAGCTTTGGTTATCTGAAAATAGCTACGAACATAGTTTAATTATAATAAAGATGTTTATCTTTTTTAATAGGTATTAAAATGTTCTATCAACCTGCAGTACAACATTTTTTAATTAAATTATTCGTTTAGAAGTTATTGAGGATTGAAATTAAAAATGTTGCCCAAAAAATGCCCATTTTCAAAAAAGATATTTTTTGTGCAATTTTTATTCGAAAATTAGAATTTTTTGTAAATTTTTTTTTTTTGGGAAACCTATTTTACATATTAATCGACTCTAAAAAATGGCGGAATACAAAATGCTGTTGCATAGTGTAGTTAGTTTTGACTAAAATAGCTTACACTAAAAATTAAAAATTTACGAAATTTAGATATAGAAATATACTCAAGATATAAGGTTTTTAAGTCCAGTTATTCTTCATGGTATTGCGATAATATCGATAGTAATTATTCAATCGATATTATCGATTATATCGACAATAATTTATATTACTATTTTTAATCGATATTATCGATAGTTTCATTGCTTCTGTGCCTAGACTAACAATATTCTTCATATATTAAATAATATTTTATAATATTTTTTGAACATGTCTAAAAAATTTTAATAGTTAGAAAATACCTCAATTTTGGCATAATAAAAATACTGTTGATGATTGCATTGCTTGTAAAATAAATTAACTTAAATATAAAAAAGTAAAATAATATATAAATTAATATTTCATATATAACTTTACAACTTTGATTACCTTATAACAACATACATTTTCTTTGCTTTAGTATACCCCATTATATGCCCTTTTTATGGCTATAGGGTATTATAAAAATTGATTCTTAAAAATAGAACTGTCGGATTGGAATGCGTAGAAAATAATTATCAAGTGCCGGAGACCGGACAACGACAAAATGCCAGCCAATAATTGACATCAATATCAACATCAACATCGACATCGACATCGACATCGATATGGAACCTGCTGCTGAGCAGCTGATTTTGATAAGCGACATCCAAAAAAAATCGAATGTCCGGTTCTATTCAACAGGTGTCTTCACCTATTCAAAGTAAAATAATTTATAAAGAAATTTCATAAATTATACTATGCATATTTTCTTAGAAAATATAGAAAATATAGAAAATATAGAAAATATAGAAAATATAGAAAATATAGAACATATGTATATATGTATATATAATATAATTCCCTTGCACTTTTCTAGTTATTGTGATTCTCTCAGCAAATGTTATACATTTATTGTACGTTATTTATTATTTCTAAATTAAATTTTTCATACAAATTTGTTAGTATTATTTTATTCTAAATTTACTAAATAATTTAAAGAAAAATAAAATTTTAAAAATTAATTTCTAAAAATAAATAATATTAATTTCATTTAAATTTTGATGTGGGATTTGCTATTAATAAGGGAATTTTTCTAAAATTTTTTCAATGTAGTAATAAAAAAAATTTTTTATAAAATATTAAAATAAAAAAATTCTTTTAAGAATTAATTTATTAAAAAAAATAAATAATATAATTTTCATTTACATTTTTAAATGGGATTTCTTATTAATAAGGGCTTATTTTAATTTTTTTGGATGAGGTAATAAAATATTGAAATAAATAAATAAGGGGTTATTTTATAATTTTTGGATTTAGCGCTAAAATATTAAAATAAAAATAAATTTTAATGTTTAAGAATTATTTAAAATAACATGACAATATTTTTTTATTTTATTGACTAATTTAAAGTAGAATTATTATAGTTTTATTTTGGCTTAAAAATTTGTATTACTATTTCATCATTTTCTTTAAATAATATCTTATAATTTTGTAACTTATTCAAGCTAGTTATTTTCTGAGTAGAAAAAACATTGACTAACTGTGCAAGAAGATAATTTTTCAAGGCAAATCTTGAGTTAAATATAGATGGATCGTGAATGAATAAAAGGCTCCAAGGAAATTAATGCTGAATATTTTTAGAAACAATTATAAAGATTTGTGCATTTTTATATATTTTCTTTTAAGTAAGAAAATCCTTAATTATGTCAGAGTTTTTTTTTCCAATAAAACATATCACAAAAAAATATATATATTTATATATGGGAGAATAAGAACATTTCACACATATATCTTAAACTAACTTTAAAATAACAAGCCACAAATCTTTATTCGGATTGTTTAAAGACTCTACTCTGTACTCTGTTTAAATGAAATCAAAAATTTCCTTTGAAACTAATAATATTTCCAATTTTGTTTAAAAATAACTTTTTATGATTTTTAGTTGTAAGTTACCTGAATGTGATGAGTGTTTATAATTTTTTATCAGTAGACTGGCGCCTCGTAATTTCAATAGAAAATGCATCGACTTTGACCTCATGATAGCGTCGAAAATACCAAATCTTCCCCTAGTTCTTTTTATTTTATATTTTATTATACAAGTTTTTTGTATATAGATAGGGCGATATATTCTTTTTTTTCTGTAAGTGCGACTTCACTTGATGACTTGATGATTTTTTGTACAAAAAGTTTTGCTCATCGTTTTTCTTGTTATTGTTGTAGTTGTTGTTATTGTTGTAGTTGTTGTTGTTGCACTTCTTTAAACAAATTGTCAACTTCTAAGGGCGAAGCCGACGAAAGACGACGCTTTACGGTTTATGGCACCCGAAGCAAAATACTATATACAAATATAATACAATAGAGCAACTTGAACAACAACAAAAAAAAAAATTTTAGTCGATTGTAAACGACTTAAAGCAACCCTGTACATAATTCGAAACTAAACAAAACAAACGTCAAGCAGTACAAGCAGTTCAGGGAATATATTTAAGAGTATTCTAAGACTTATTAGTGCCAAAAATTAAGATTAGATTTTCATATAAAAAAATTAAATTTTTGAGAATAATTTAGGAAGAAATTTCCTAATGAAAATGGAAGGATAACTTTTAATTTAATTGTTAAAAAAAAAATACAAAATATTAAATTTGAAAAATATGAAAACTGATAGATTTGATATTAAATTCTATAGGATAAAAGTCTTTTAAATATCTAAGATATTCTAAGACTTATAAGTGCCAAAAATTAAGACTATATTTACAAAATTAATAATAAAGTTTTGGAAATGATTTAGAAAGAAATTTTCTAATAAAAATGAAGGAATAACTTTTGATTTAATTTTTTAAAATGCAATAAAAAAATATATATCTAATTTAACAGACTTTGTTAGTTTGACTATTTTAGAGGGTCGAAGTTGTGTCTTGAAATTGTTTCAAGCAGTGCAAGCAGTTGAGAAAATATAAAAAAAAACATTTTAATAACTTTTGTGTTTAAAAAGCTTAAAAGTATTCTTATAAGTGCCAAAAATTAAGGCTATATTTTTAAAATTAAAAAGAAAGTGTTGAGAATGATTTTTGGGCGAAATTTATTATATATAAATTGAAAGAACATTTATTTTAATATTTTAAAGTAAAAATATAATAAATCAAATTAAAAGTATTCTTATAAGTGCCAAAAATAAAACTAGATTTTCAAAATTTAAATAAAAGTTTTGATAATGATTAAGAGCGAAATTTTTTATATAAAAATTAAAGGAAAATATTTATTTTAATTTTTTAAAATAACAATAGAATAAATCAAATTTTGCAGACTTTATGAGTTGTCCCTTGCCATAGCTTAAGTCATTATACCCGTTGAGACATTCTTATTGGTTTACAGGGTATTTTAAAATGAAATATAGAGCAAAACGCATTACAAATTATCGGTGCAAGTAACAAAACTCGCTTAGGTCGCTCAAATACCTTTAAGTAAGTTATTGGCAAATATACCCCATACCCATACCCCCGTAACACCCTCCGTAATACCCCCCCGTACAACTCTCCTCTGAACTATACCGATCCGTAACTGAAACCGTTGTATGTGTATGGAGACCCCGGCGTAAAGTCCCCTTGAATTGTTAACAGGGACGTGAGACGTGCCTAGAGATAGAAGATACACACACACACACACAGACACACACACCATACACACACACCTACACATACAGAGACATTACTCTATCTAAGCGTTAAGCTACACGCCTTTAGACACGATTTTCGCCATGATTTTTCCATGCACTTTGTTCAATACATTTCGATTCTGAGACCTCTTTCTCATACTCTATCTCTCTCTCTCTCTCTCTCTCTCTTGCCCCCTTCTTCTCTATCTCTATCTCCCTCTCTCTTTCTCTATGTCTGATAAGATATTTTGAATGATGATGTGCTGTTGTCATATGTCTATAGTTACCTCAATTCCCCTCTCTGTTCTGTTCTGTTCTGTTCCGTCATACGTGAGCATTGTACCTCTACTATATAGTACATATATATATAAGCATGGGGGGATTTGTTGTGGCATTAGATAATATCTCCCCATATTTTGTTGCCGCGTCGCGTAACTTGGTAAGCGAGACATGGCCTCTATTTCCAAAAAAAAAAATATATATATAAAAAAAAAAAAAAAATTAAATAGATTTATAGAGACTGTGTGCTATCAGTAGTTGAGAAGAGTTGGAACCCTAAAAGAATCACATTTTATTTAGTTTCTTAGGAGAACAATACATTTCTTTAGATTTGGACTATACAAACAATATTTCTTGTATTTTCCATGAACTTACCTCAAGTACTAAGAAAATTTTTTTTATCAAATATCATAGAAAATAATGTTTGCTGATTTATATATTATAGTTAAATCTATAAAAGCTTATATGAAATTTTTCTTTTATATATTGTCAATTTTGGTTTATTAGCGTTTTCTTAAAGGAAAATTAAATCTACTAAAATTTGTTGTCGCCAGCGAAGTTTTATTTATTTAAATAAACCTTAAACTATGCGAGATTCTAATAAAATTTAAATTCATACTTTAAGCTATTGATCTCTATTTTTTATTGCCCTCAATGTATTTAGAATAAATATATAACTCCTCAGGGTTGTCTACAATCATGTTTTGCGAAATATTTTGGAGTTGCTGATTTACAGAAAAATTATTTACCTATTGTAACTTTGAGAAATATAGAGAAATGTAGCAATACAATATTTAAGATAATTTACGCATTTTCGGACTGTTTTAAAAATTTAAATTTTTATTGATTTGATTATGACAAAAATGTATATATATATATTCTTAAGCCAGTTCAAACCTTTACAATTAATTTTCGAGCTAAAAAAATACCAGAAAAATTATTTCCATAATTGCAGTTTTTAGTTAATTAAAAAGTTGTAATAGAATATGTTGATTAATAAGTTTTTATAATACGTTATTAAAAATAAAATTTTATATTTTTTTTCTTAAATGTTTAACAGAACAAATGCGAAATCTTTGATCAAATTAAGTTAGTTAAATAGAACAGAGAGGAGATAAAATTAAATAAAAAAATAGATTGATAAAAAAAACACTTTAATAATTTAATTTATAAAATTCGCAATTTTTTAAATATATAAATTAATATCTTAATTTTATTTAAAATTTAATTATTACCTATTTATTAGCTTTCAGAAAACGTAAAGCCTTCTTAAATTGGTTATGAGATTGTCGCGTAATGATAAAATTTGCAGGATCATCTCTAAAAAATAGCTTAAAAAAAATAACAGAATTCAAAATCTTTTTAAAAAAAAAAAAAACTCATCTTAGAAAAATTTTAAAAGTGGTTTTTTCGTCATCTGGGATTAAATAAAAATTTATTAAAAAAGTAGGTTTGCCAAAAGATACAATTTGTGTGTTACCCAGTTTTATTCCATAAGAGGAAATAATCAAACATTTCATTAAAATTAATATAAAAAATGTTCAAGATAATTTGATACAAAACTTATATAAAAATTCGTTAAAGTGTCTTTTAGAATAATAAAAAATAAATTACTTTAAAAAAAATCAGAACAACAATTATAAAAATATTGTTTTAATATTTTATTTAGCTTCATTAAATATAAATATATAAAAATAAATAAATTTCATCTCTATATGTTACATAGAATAATAATGAAATTAATCGAAAATTTCATTAAAATTAATATAAAAAAAGTGCAAGATGATTTGAGGTTTGGTTTGGTATACGAAACTTATATAAAAATTCTATAAAGTGTCGATGAGCATAATAAAAATAAAAAATAAAATAATAAAAGGAAAAAATCACAACAATTATTTTATTTAGCTTTATTAATTATAAATATATAAAAATATATAAATATCATCTCTTAACTTCAATAATTTTTTCTCCAAAGTTTCTTTCCTTGTTTTTTTACCAACAAAATATGTACATCGTCTGTGCTCCCCATTTATCAAATTTAGAAAATCTGGCATTGGCTTTTTGATAAAAAATAAATAAGAAAATGGCCAGCAATGTGGTCTGTCTTTATTTACAGTGTATGTGTGTGTGTGTGGTGTGTGGTGTGTGTGTGGTGTGTGGTGTGTGTGTGTTGTGGCATGTTGTGAACAATCGTTGCCATTGAGGTTGATCGTCGATCAAACGTCTGTCTTTTTTGGTTTCCCGGTAAGCTCAAGTGGTTCAGGTGGAGTCCGGTGGATGGGGAAAAGAGAGATTTCTTTATAAGTTGCTAGGCGCCGTTTTGTCAGACCCCATATGAATAATTTCGGACCCAAAAATATAAACACCGCAGAGCTAATTGACAAAGTTTTATCTCTTTTTAGGTATTTTTCGATTTTGGCTCGCCTTTGGCCCTCATATATATGAATATGATAAATGCGAAAAATATTCCAAAGCTTCAAATGACTAAGAAAAAATATTTGAAAATAAATTAAAGTATACAAATGATAATTGACTTTAGTTTTTTTTGTTATAATTGTGTTACAATATGTGGCATAAAATGATGTATGTTTTTTCTATTGAAATGTTCAGTTGCAATGATAAATAAGTACTTTTTCTAGATTTTTTATTTTGTAAAAACTTAAACTAAATTTAACCTAAAATATCTGTTTCTCCAGGTTCAATAAAAATGGGTAAATGAGTATAAGATCCATATGATCCCATAAAGTAAATGTATTTTTAAAAAATATCAATTTCTTTATATAATTCAATCAAAACATCTTTTTATAAATTTTACATTGCTCTGTAAGCTTTGTTGTTTCAGTTTTATTTTTTTTTATTGAATATAAACAGAAATATATATAAAAATCTGCAGATATTTTAGCATATGGCTTGCAGCTAAGTACATATATATTTACTATATAAGAAAATTGTCTCGATTTGCACAGATTCAGCGAATTTTGAGACAAAACACTGTCTGAGTCAAAGCACCATCCAGCGATTTGCTGTAATATGATATCAATATGATATATATGGAGTAATATATATATTCTGAAATGCAATGAAATCCGTAATATATATCTTCTGCGCGGCAAAAAATTGCACTCGCAAGATAAAATTCAGGCCAAAAACGAACGGAAAAGCAAAAAAAAAAGTATATTATGAAAACAAAAAAAAAATATATATAAAAATGATATATGAATATTTAAATGCGCGACATCTCTGGGGCTGAGCTGTGTTCAATGACATCAGAATCATTATATTGCAACATGCACAAAAGCATAAGAATACTACATATGTATGTATAAATATATGCATTGATACAGTCAAACATCACTAAAGCGAACTAATTCAAATTTTTGTTAACTGTATTAGAGTTTAAAGACAAATAATGAAACTTCAAAAAAATAAAGAAATTGGCGAAGCTTTATAAATAAAAATATAAATTTTAGAGCAATCGTTCCCATGGCAGCTATATGTTATAGTCTTCCGATTTTGCTAAAATTTAATCAGATTATTTAATGGCTTATCAAACTAAGATTTGAAAAATTTTGTAGATATATCTTTACAAACAAAAATGTTTTCTATACAACTAAAATATAAAAATATCAATTTTTAGAGCCAACGTTTCTATGGCAGCTATATGTTATAGTCTTCCGATTTTGCTAAAATTTAATCAGATTATTTAAGGTCTTATCAAACTTAGATTTGGAAAATTTTGTAGAGATATCTTCCCAAACAAAAATGTTTTCTATACAACTAATTTTTTAAAAATGTTGATGCTTATTTTTTAGATTTTTTAGAACAGAATAATATATACATATATACTTATAAGTACAAATAGCCAAGTTTTATTCCTAAATCTAAAAAAAAAATAATGAAAATAATCAAGAATATATATAGTTTCTGAGATCGAAGACGCCTTCTTCTATGCATTTCACATTTTGAGACATTTTGATAGATTTATAAAACTCCTTTTAAAAGTGTATAAGAAAGTCGTGAATATTTTGTATTAAGTAGAAACCAGGGATCGCAAATAATTAAACCTGAATGGAAAAATCTTGGATATACTCTTTCAGGATGCAGTAACCTAGAAAGATTAATGAAAAATAATTTTTAATTTGATTTTTATTATGATTTTTTTTTTTTTTTTTTTGTGGGAAACATTTAATTTTACTGTTATTTCTCAACAAATTTTTTTTATTATGAAAATTTAAATATTTTTTACTGCTGATTTTTATAATGAAAATAGAATAACAGTTTTTTTTAAAATTTTTTTTATATAGAACAAATATTTATTTTTTAATCGTTTCATAAAAATCAATCAATAATTTTTATTTCATAATTTTTTTTTTTCTTTTATTTTATTTTATTTTTTTTTTTTTAAATAAAAATAATTTTTACTTCTCATTTTTATAATAAAAATTGAATAATCATTTGTATTTTTAATTTTATTTTATATACATGAAAAATTAGATATATTTTTTGATCTTTTCATAAAAATTAATCAATAATTTTTATTTCATAATTTTTTTTTATTTTTTTTTTTTATTTTTTTTTTAATTTAACATAGTTTTCTCAAATTTTTCCCTAACACAAACTTTTCTTCTTTGACAAATTTGTGTTGAATTTAAAGAAGTTCAACTGTATTATATATGAAATTGGAGCATATTGATCAGCTCTGTACTCGGTTCTGTATAGTTGAGTTTATAGGGGCAGCTACAGGTGCGAAATTCATAATTACATGTGATATTCATTTGTGGAGCTCGTGAGTGCATGATTAATATGCGATTACTTCCAAAAGAAGCGCATGATCAGACTTAAACTGAGACATCAGTTAGAGATATATAGAGAGAGAAAGTTTATAGAAATATGATACCCCTTGTTCTACATATGAAAGAAACACTTGCTGATGCACAGAATAAGACTTAGAGTAATAAAACACAGTTTCAGATACAGATACAAATATATATATATGCAGTATCAGATAGATGAATAGACAATTAGTCATCTGCCAGGTGATATGCCTAATATACCCTGTTTTACTTTAGTGAAGAGAGTAAAGATTGGTTACTTAGATAGTACTTCGAATTTTTTATGCCTCTATAAATATTGTCTTTATGTTGCATGGCTTAGAATATATAATTATATTAAAAGTTTATCAAGTTTATCAGTTCCCAATCTGTATAACTCTAAATATATTTAAATTGATACATTTTTGATATTTAGTACATTCATAATTAAGCATGTTATATTTCTTTATACTAATATGTCAAAAATCGATTGAAAAACATAAAAGTTATTTAAAAATCTTTAGTATGAATAAAGTGGATTACAAAAGCTACGCTCTTGGAATAGAATTTCGTTTATAAACCATAAAATAAGAAAAATAAATAAAATTTACTAAAATCATAAATGCTGACATTTCTGGACAATAAATGAATTTATAAAAAAAAAGAAAAAAAATCTAAAATCTTGAGGCACACTTTATAACATTTTTAAAATATAGATATTTAAAATCAAATTTTGATTCAAAGCTTTGAGAAAATCGATTTTTTTAAATAAATTATGCAATTCCGATAAAATAAATATATACAAATATTATAACGTTTTGTTTTACGGGACAGCATTATTTGTTATCCAAAATAAAAAAATTAAAAAAAAAAAAAAAAAAAAAAATAATAATAATAAAAAAAAAAAAATACAATTTGCAGCTCTGGGATATTTTACATCTAAATCATAAAATAAAAAAATAAATGAAATTTATTTAAATATTGATTCACACTTCATAACATTTTCAGAGCTGTCAATACGATTAAAAATCTCTGTTTGTGTGATATTTAAAATCAAATGTTGATTCAAAGCTTCACTAAAATCTAATATTATAAATAAATTATGCTACTCAGATAAATTTAATAATTTTAAAACATTTTGTTTTACGAGACATAATATATATAAAAAGAAGAATAAAATAAAATAAAATAATGCAATATTAAATACAATTTTGCAGCCTTGGCATATTTAATACCCAATTTAAAGGGTAACTGCTAGTCGAGCACTCATTTCTAGTTGTCTCTTGGTTGTTTACTGTTTATCTAGTATTCAGTATTCAGTATTCAGGTGAATGACACTTGTGTACATCTGACTACAAATGCATGCCAAAAGCTGATGATATGCCTGTTTTTTTTTAATTCGCTCTATAAGATGGTATCCCAACTTGGAAATATATATGTATGGTATAGTTATATATATCAGGTATCTGAATATTTTATGCTTTTTGGATGAGGCTCCTCCAGTTACAGGTAGTGCAAAATTCTGATATTGCGTTTTTTTTATTTTTTTTATCATTTTACGTTTTGTAATTGAAATTCGCTGATGTTTCGCATTTCTTATATAGATCAATGCACGTCAATCCGTATATGATATGATTTGATTTTCATACAATATATTTAAGTATTTTTGTTAACTCTTAAGCTTTGTTTTAACTGCGCTGGCACTTTTCTCCTTTTATTTTTTTTCATCATACTCAATGCAACATAATTCTCGGAATACAAAAATACTTCAAGCTGTTGTCATCATAATTACAATCACAATTATCATCGTAATCCATTGCAATGTTAGTTCCCATGAGGTTTCCTTAAGCTGCCATCCAAAATGTTAACAAGATGACCGCAAATTTTTGTTCTTATCTGAACTTGTAACCAAAAAAAAAAAAAATAAAATACAAAAAAAAAAAGGAAAAAAAATTGAAAAAAATTGAAAAAATACTTGTTATCATGTTATTATTATTATTATTATTGTTTGTTTCTCTGTCGGTCAAGTTCTGGAACATGCCATGCAAATTGTTGCTCAACCGCAAAGACCCAAAACTCTAAAGATAAACTACAATATAATATATGAATATATATGCAGACTTATGTTTCTTTCCTATACAACTTGTTAAATGCTCTACAAAGTGTATTAAATTGGAAAGAAATAATTTTGTTTAGTTAGGAACAGAATTGATAGATTTTAAATATGATATTTAAAGTATTATAATATAAGCTGAAGCTTTCATAATTTTAAATAATAGACCATCAATATTTATGAAATAATCATCTAGTCTCTTCGTTAATCTGATAATTTATTGTGTATGATATATTAATAAATCTTTCTTTCAAATCTTTTAAAACAGTCCTTTGCTGTTTGAACTGGGTTTTCAATTAAATGATTGTCATGAAACCTGGTTTATTAAATATTTATCTATATATGTAGCTTAAATCTATACCTAGGCTCTTCTAAAAATTCGTAGAAATCTTCTATAGAAACAAATCACTTAATTGGGATATTCTTAAGAAGCTTCGTATATTGAGTTTTTAGCTCAATAAATCAAAATAGAAAATTAATAAATAAATTAAATAAATAAATGATAAAAATAAAGAAATAAAAAATTATGTTAAAAAAACATCAGAAACACAAAACTACAAATAATTAAATTAAATAAAAAAAAATAAAATAAATATTATTAGTTAATATATAATTAAAAATAAATTTATCGAGTTTTTAGCTAAATAAATAAAATAAAAAATAAATAAATAATAAATAAATTAAATAAATAAATGATAAAAATAATGAAATAGGAAAATTATTTGAAAAAAATTGTAAGCAACGAAAACTACAAATAATAAATAAAATAAAAGAACAATTAAATAAATAATATTAATTAATATATATATTAAAAATATATATATCGAGTTTTTAGATAAATAAATAAATTAAATAAATAAATGCTAAAAATGAATGAAACAAAAAATTATTAAAAAAAAAAATTGAAATAAAAAACTATACAGAATCAATTAAATAAAAGAAAAGTAAAATAAATATAATTAAATAAATAAAATAAAAAATAAATAAATAATGCATAAATTAAATGAATAAATGATAAAAATAATGAAATAAAAAATTATTTAAAAAATAATAAGAAACACAAAACTACAAATAATCAATTAAATAAAAGAAAAATAAAATAAATATTATTTGTTAATATAAAACTAAAAAATGTAATAATTAATTAATGTAATAATTAATAAAGAAAATAATAAGATTGAATTAAAAATTAAAGTACAACATAAGTAATAATAATAAGAGGAAACTACAAATAATAAATAAAATAATAAAAATGTAAAATAAAAATTATTAATTTACATATAATAAAAAAATAAGTAAAATTAATAATTACTAAGAAATATAACAAAGACGAAATTTAAAATCGATTTATTTCATAAGAAAATAATAACTAAATTTATTTTAAATGCATAGAAATCAACTTTTTTTTGTGACTAGTTCCCTTATATATCATTTTTTTTTACTTGGTTAAAAATAAAAAATAAATTTAAAAATTCCCTAAAAATTCGTAGGGGCTTAAGATTGTTGTCTAAAATACTAAAAAACTATCCAAAGCTGAGACACATTTTATTACCATGTGTTTGGAATGCTATCAGCAGACTCTGGATACATCTTGACCACCCTTTTGAGAGCTCCTTAACCGCAGGTTTCAATGCCTAAGTGTGTCATTAGGGGTTCCTTGAGATGGTTCAAATGTGGTTTGAATTCAATTTGAGTTAAGCTCAAGGCGATTCAATGAATGATTGCAATTGGTTATGTAATATTATGTCTTATTAGTTCATGCACAGCCTCTGCACAACTCACACAGATGTTTGTCAACTTTGACAGCTACAAAGATACAGATACAGCTACAATGTAGAGATACAGATACATATATAGCTACTGCTTTGAAGGTCGTTTGGGCGTTGCATTTTTTATGCCCGATTTAATTTTGCAATGTTTACATAAACTCGAACAATGTGCTTCCTTATGGCTGTCATAATCTTCACACTCAATAGAACCAATTGCAGCCAATAGCCAATGGCAAACAGAAAATACTTTTGACTTTGGGCTCTCCCAATTGCGCCTGCAAATACTCAATCGCTGTGTGAATACCCTGTATGGTGAAATGCTAAAGGGTATACCACATAATTAAAACACAGCTGTTTAACTTGTTTATATATTGATTATTAATCGATAATTTTCTATTGAGTTGCTGGGGTTTTTTCAAAATATAAATATTGGTAATTTCGATAGGCTTTCTGCGAAATCGATAACTACCATTGAGCAAGTCTTGTTTACTGAAATGTATACAATAAGAAATATTAAAATATTTATATATATACACAAATATCATTAAAATAGAATAGAAAAAAATATTAAAATAAATATTTCTTAGTAAGAACAAAATAAAAAATTAAAAAAAAAAAAAAAAAAATAAATAAAAAAAAAAATAGTCCAAAAATAATTTGATTTTACTGGTAGTTAAAGTTTTGACTTTATTTTCTTAATATCTAACAATAGATCGTAAATTAAGTATTTGAAAAAAATAGCTTTATTTAATAAACAAAAATTTGTAATAAATTCATAAAAAAAAATATAATAAATAAAAAAAATATATAAAAACAAGAAAATTTAAATAAGTATATTAAATAAAAATTACAAATTTATGTTCCGTTAAAAAATACTCTTTCTTTTATTGAATAGTAACAAATTTAATAAATAAAATAATAAAATAAAAATTTAATAATATAAAACTTTCAAGTGCTGAAATTAATATATTTAATGTAGATTTATATAGATATCGATAGTCTACAACTTGGGATCGGCACATATTTATATATTTTATATTTACTCAGCTGTTTATCGATATATTTCATATTGCTAACACATATTTACGTTATCGAAATATTAATCAAAAATATAATATAAAACTTTCAAGTGAAATTAGTATATTTAATTTAGATTTATACAGACATCGATAGTCTACAACTTCTGATCAGCGACTTATCGATATATTTAATATTGATAACACATTTAGCTGTTATCGATAGTTTAAAACATTACCAGTATTTGCTTTATCGGTTTCCGGACTTTTATTGGCTTACAGGGTATTCTAGAAAGCTGAACTGCTTTTATTCTTAACTGTAACTGAAATCTTTGTTCAATATTTTACAACTGTCGTTGGCGTTGAAATGCAATTAGTTAAAGATTGCAGCGTCGCTATCGGTATACCTCATCCCCCATCGCCTCCCTAGTCAAAGTCAATGTGATCGTCATCGACGTCGTCGTAGTCATCGTCATCGTCATCGTCGTCCTCATCGATATTGTCGCCAATCAGTTGGATGAGCTTAGCAAATTCGTGATCCATTTTTTAGTTCGAAATGAAATTGGAAACGTTCAATCGAACTGCCATAAAATGTAATTCTTTTCAGATCTTATTACTGAATACTTGATTTAAAGTACACGAAGTATGTATGAGCTTGTATTTCTATAGATAGATCAATTGTGAGTGCTTCTGGAGAGAATAAAAGAGAGCGGGGAACTTGGGGCACTTGCTTAACAGATGTTGCGCTTATCGAACCTGTCGAAGTCTGATACGACAGCATTTTTCAATGTATATATAACTTGTTGTTATTTTTATTGGTTACACTTTACCCCGAACAGGCAACAAATACTCGTAAAACCAATCTGCAAACTCATAGGCAAACATATTAATATGAATCATCGGCTCTTCTTAGCGCTCCAGGTTCGTAGAACCAAGTCTCAGATTAGTCGACTAACTGTATTTTGTATTAACTAGAATTATTGAGTATTATCATTTTATTCCCTATAAAAATACTGGCATATATGTAGATACAGTTAAAGATAAAACTCAGTACAGTATTCAAGTTCTACGTGAAATTAAACTTCAGATGTTTTTCTTAGATGTAGAGCAAAGAGATTAGGAATATATATAATTTAGATTTCATTAAAAATATATAGAATTATTTGCTGTTTGTACACTCAAAAAAAAGTGGAAAACTGACGTCAGTGGTTGGAAAAACAGGATAGAAATAGCGCCATAGAAATTTTTTTATGCCCTGTAGATTTAATTACCACAAAGTGAAGAGTGTTGTAACTCTGGCAGATACAATATTCTGTTTTATTTATTTTATTTAATTATTTCGATAACTCAAGGAAACTTTTTCTACAAAACATAGAAAAATCTATAATTTTATGTACATAATAAAAAAAATCCGTTATTTTTTTAAATCTGGAAAAAAAAGTACTTTACTTTGGTGAAAGAAATAAGTCAACATATTTTGTAAAAATTTATATTGAGCATAGAAAATTTTCTGCAGGTTAATGAATTTTATATTCATTTCATAGAACACCTGGATTTCATATTGTAGAAAATCCATACTTCCGATTATAAACCCATAATTTTTTTCGTTTATTCATATCATAGAAAATATATTCGTACTGTGGAAATTTTCACTTCTTTGTAGAGATTTATACTCTGTTTGTAGAATTTTATTTTATTTTTTTTATCGAAAGTGTTTATATACTTAAAAACATGTCTTTTTTCTTAGTGTACAAAAAAATTACAAAGACATTTTTTTTCTTACAAATATTATTCAGATGTGCTCTCCGAAAAAATCTTTCGACATCTATATATCTTTCTATAAAGTACCTATATCGCAAAACTTCTTTAAAAAATATAAGATTCGCTTCAATTTAATCTTTTGTTGTTCAGTTAGCTGTTCATATATACTATAATATATATACAAGTCTATAAGCTTGTAGTCTCTGCCCATCTATATTGATTTTTCTTGCCACATCAGCAACAAAAAAAAAAAAAAAAAAAGGAAATGCTGCAAAAGCTGGAAATAAAATGTGCTTTTAGCCATTGGATTGGGAAGTTGGCAAATGAAATTTTCCCTTGCAGAGGATACACACACACATACACACACACACAACAAAACTTCGCAGTAAAGAATTATCAGAATAACATCAGAAATTCAGAAGAACCAACGATGAGGAGGCAGAGGCGCCCCTTTCACAGTTCTGTTCTGCTTCTGTACATATGTACATGGCCATGATGTTGTGTACATATGTACTACATTTATATATATATTCTGTAGATATACATATGTATATATATACAGAGAGAATCGGCCAAGGCAACTGTGTAGCGACAACAACAATAAACGTTGGAAACAACTAAATGTGGAGAAAAAAAAACTGAAATGAATACACTGTAAGAAAAATAGGGAATCTAAAATTGTATATATATTTAAAAAAAAAAAACTATGTATTTAAGTGTTAAAAATATAATAAAAAAAAAACAATAGTTAAGTTCAACAAAATACTTTAATTAATGTTTAACAATTGAACAATTTTAAAACAAAAAAAATTATATGAAAAATAAATGGAAAAAGGCTTGAAGGAAAACAGTGAATAGAAAATTGTCGAAAATAGGTAATTGGAGCCTTTTTTATATATTTAGAATATATAATCAGAAATACACTGCTACTCACTTACACTGCTACTCAATAGGCTTAACATTTTTATAAATTTGATTATTCAAATAAATAAAATCCAAGTCAAGTGAAGCTAATTTTCTTACATTGCCTATATTTTTGACTATACCTTGTATAAAATTTGAAAGTCCACCTCTTGTACCTAAGAGTTTATTATATATAATAAATAGCAATTGTATATTATAATAAATAACATAAATATTATAATAAATATTATATAGACTTTATTATATAAATAACAATTGTATATTATAATAAATAACATAAAAATTATAATAAATATTAATAAATAACATTTGTATATAATTGTGGGCAACTTCTTATATATATTTGTTTATAATTTTGCAAATAGGTTAATAAGGTCGTTGTGATTAATTTTTAATAAATGAATATAATCATTATTAATAATATTATATAATTATTATTTATTCGACTCTTCCGTACCATTATCAGGAAAACTGAAAAAAATATATATTAAAATGTAATTTTTTGGCGGAATTTTGCAACATGTCCTTAAAATATTGAAAAATCTTTTATAATATATATAATATAAATTTAATATAATTTGATATATCTCTTTTAAATTAATTTTTTTAATAAATTATTTTAATAGTATCGATTTTTTGTAAATATTGAAAAACCTTTTATTAAATATATAATATAGATATAATAGAATATAATTTGATATAATTTTTTTAAATTAATTTTTTTAATATATTAATTTAATTGAATCGATTTTTTTAAATATTAATTTTATATAATAGAAAATAATATTTTTGTTATATTTTTTTTTCAAAACTTTTTCTTCAAGTGTAGACTGTCGACGTCATCATCGCTCATGATGTGAACATGGGCCGAAGGGTGCACTGCGGAGATGTGCGAGGGGTGGCTGCGGGGGGGTAGGTTGGTGTGGTAGTAGGGTGGTCTCTGTGCAGGTGGAAGGTGGGTAAGCAGAGGTCACATAGAGGGTAGTGGCTGAGCTGCTGCGACCTGACAGTCAGCCAGCCAGGTGCTGCTGCTGCTGCTGTTGCTGCTGGGGGTGGTTTCTTGTGGGGGTAGTTGCTCTCGAGAGCCCCGACAGAGCAGAGACGAAAGCAGAGAAACGAGAGCCGAGCAACGAAAACCCGAACGTATTGAAGCGAAGCGGAGAGAAGGTCGCAAAAAAAAAAAAGAAAATTTCATAGATTTTTTCTTAGAACTAGGGAAAATCCAATTAGAAATGCGCACAGAGGGAAATAATTCACCTGTCAGGCCACAAAAGGGAGCAAAAGACAGAGAGAGAGGGAGAGAGAGAGGTAGAGTAAGGGAGAGAAAGAGAGAGAACGAACTGACGAGCTGACAAGGCAACTGAAACTGACGGACGGACTGAGCTCTGAGCTCTGAGCTGAGCTGAAGGCTCCGGCTGCGTGCGGAGGATGAGACTATGCACAGGGGGGTTGGGGGTTGGAGGGATTTACTGCTGGCAGGTAAATTAATGACAAGCGAGGGTGGCTGTCACAAGAGGGTGGGAAGGGTGGGGGGGGGTTGGCAAGGCGTCGCAGTCAGCGTCGACGCCACGCAGCCAGACGTTAAATGATGGCGCGTCGCAATTTCGAGAGACTTTTTTGTCTGTGTGTGTAGAGGTGTGTGTGTGTGTGTGTGTGTGTGTGTGTGTGTAAGTGTGTAGAGGTGTATGTGTGTGTGTGTGTGTGTAGAGGTGTATGTGTGCAACGGAAATGAGCAAACAGAAATACACAAAAAACCAAAGCCATGAATCTGAAATTCTTGGCTGCTTTTTTCTTGCCTCCCAACTCAAATGACATGCGGCTGACAAGCGGGGCGGCGCGGGGGGTGGCGCCTGATGAAGTGGACTCCTCCTGGCTGTGGCAGCAACCTTCAGCAACCCCACATCATCATCCCTCTACCAGCTAGCACACACTTGTTTACCTGAGGGGGGTTGGCAACGCGAGCAGCGTATAGTTGGCTACTCCAAATGGCAGGACATTGTTTCCTCTTATTTTTTTTTTCTCTCCTTTTTTTTTTTTTTTTTTTTTTTTTTTTTTTGGGTTATTGCGCATTGATTTGCTGCATTGCGTGTGTCTCGGGTGGTTGAAAAATCTGGTTAGTCATCGGGAGTTAGAGAGGGAATACCATTAATAGTTATTTGGGATATACTTGTAGATAAATTAAGATAGGTAGTGCTGAAATTATTTTAAATAATGATCAGAAAGTAAGCTGTGAAAGGGGGGAATACCACTATATCAGTTTTTTTATCTTAAAATTCATTAAATAATAACTTAAGCTATAGATATAATATCTAAGATTTATAGTAGATAAAGAAGGAGATACCAGGTAGTCTATCAGATATTCTATCTATCGTTGGATAAAAATTAGAAATACCATCATATCTACGATTTTTAGTAGATAAAAAAGAAGTTACCAGATATTCTATCAGATATTCTAACTATCGTTGAATAAAACTTAGAAAAATCATCAAATAAAATATAAAATTAGGAAATTCTAGTTGAAATTAGCCTTTACTATATATTTACCTTATTCTAAATATAAAAAAAATTTCCACAATAAATAGATAGAAAGTTCTATGGATCTAGGAGAGTTTTCGGAAACATTTCAGAAACATTTAAATTGATTTAAAAGATATATAATAATATTTTCTCAGCTTAACATAAACTGAGTCATCCGAAGAAGTTAAACTCAAACTCATTATTCATCATGGAAAGCGAGAATAATGCTTCAATCATATGATATGAGTCATGATAGCAAAATGGAATTAACATTATTTAATATTAGAAACAAACAAAGCTCAAGAACTTTTAAAAACATAAATTAAATTGCAATTTAAATGCCTTAAAAGATGTCGAAATAAAACCTGATAAATCATAATACAATAGTCAGAGGAAATTTTATAAATTAAACCATTAAATATACATAAAAAAAAGTAGGAAAAAATAAATCAAATAAAAATACAAAAAAAATACAAATTAATTCATATAATATAAATAAATAAATACATTTTTAAAAGGCTGTATAATATAACAAAATTTAAGCAGCAATATTATATATGAATAAATAATAACAAATAAATAAATAAATAAATAAAATAATAATACAAAATAATACCAAATAATGCATATAATTTATATAATATAATAAAATAAATTGTTTTCAAAAGTCTGTATTATAATAAAACATAATTGAAGCAGCAATATTATATATGAATAAATAATGATATAATTAGTGACTAGTGCATTATTCTTAGTAAATTCTTGTAGCACTAAAATCAAATTAATGTATAATAATTATTAAAAATTAAAAGTACAAACTGTAAGCTTCTCAAACAATTTTAAAAAATGTCGGACATTTGATTTCAATTGGCTGCTGATTGCAAAAAAATCATCCCTGGCAGAGATTCAACAAAAAGCTGTGAGAGAACGCCATTTTGTTTTTGAGAATAATTTTAGATATTTTTACCCACCCACCCAAGCCTCCCCCCTCAAATCACAGAGTGTTTGTGTGTGCGTTGGGTGGTTGCAAATGGATTTTTGATTCAGATTCCGATTTGGCCAACCAAAAGCGAATTCAAAAACAATTCGCAAGAAACCGAAAGCAATAAGCATTAATTACACACACATACACAAACTTACACACACACACATACAGTAAAAACTCAAATGACAGCTGAGTGGGTGGCACAGTCAACCCTTGTGGTATACCCTATGGGCAGCTAGGGGGTAAGGGGAATGTAGACGCTTTACGAGCTATGCGACACGCAAAAAGGGCAAAGTCATCGCCTGGAGTTCGCTTTGGATGCAGACAAAACACGACAAAGAATGACAAGGGGCAGAGGGGGGCAGCGAAGAGGCAGCTACCCTCTATATATAGAGTACGCTTTAGAGACCAGGGACCAGAGACCAGAGGCCATACCAAAACTACAGTGGCACATTTGTGTTATGTTCCATTTGCAAAAAATAAAAAATAAAAATAAAAAAAGAATATATTGAAATTTTCAGATTATCTAGCTTATTTAATTACAAAATCTTGCTAATTCCAATTTGATAAATATTCCTAACTTTATAATTTTATATAATATTAATCTAATATTAAAGTTTTATATAATATTAATCTAACATTAAAGTCAAAGAAAGAGGCTTAAAAAACACTTTGAAATAAAAATGAAATAAGAAAAATAAAAATACTTAGAAATCGCTTCAATTTTTTAAATTTTAAGAAGAATTGTTATAGCATTTTTTGCAGCTGGTTTTATAGGGGGCTTCTGACTTTCTAAAGCATATAGAACAACCTTAAGACGATATATATTTAAGAATTTTTATTGTTTTTTTTGGAAACTTGTGTTCTGAGTTTAGGAGCTATTTAAATGAAATTTGGTACAGATTTTGGTTTTTGCTATAGAGAGTGCATCTAAGTTGGTACTGACCAGATCGAATTACTATATCATAAAGCTGTTATAGGAATAATTTGTAAATAAATTTACTCATTGAATAAAAAACTATATTTTCTTTTTTCAAAGATGATTTAAACTAAAAATGTATTTAGTAAAAGTTATATTTTATAGTAAAGTTTTTATCAAAATCGATTTTTTTTATCATAAAATAGAAAAACTAAGTCACAATAAGTTATATTACTTTCTTGTTTGCTGTAATTTTAATAATGAACGTAAGTAAATTATCGATAATTTAGTAAAAAAAAATATTTTATTAATAGTTCTGCTTTTTAGTAAAATACAGGTTGAAAATTTTTTATAAAAACCAGTTAAATAAATTATTGATAATTTAGTGACTAATTAGATATTAATAGTTCTGCTTTATAGTAACATACAGGTTGATCAAATGTTATCAAAATCACATAAAAGAAAACTAAGTTTTTTATATAATAATTCCAAAAAGGTAGTGTTACTTTTTATGCCAAAAGCTAACTTTCTGGTTTACTGTAATTTTGTTAATCAACGTATGTAAAGTTATCGAAAAATCAGTGCTTATTGTTACTAGCAATTTCGATGTTTATTAAAATTATCGATATATATTTCTAATAAAATCGATATAATATCGAAATCTTAGTCTGGCAGCTGTAATTATCAATTTGTGTACCACTGTGCAACGTCACACACACGTGTCCTCCATCTACGTCCTCGTCTACGTGCGCTTCCATTTTCACGTCCTCGTCATTGTCCTCGTCGTAGTCCTCGTCCTCATACACATACACAAACACATTCTCATCCACATCCACATCCATGTCCATGTCCACGTCCTCGTCATCGTCATCGTCAACGGTTGTCGTCTGTCGTCTGTCGTTTTGGCTCGACGTATCTGCAAAATACATTTCGAGGCTGAAACGGAAAAATCTATTAAATCAACGTTGCTGCGGCAACCAATTGCGGGCAAACGAACGAAAAACCACCGAAAAAGCGCACAAGAATATACTACACACACACACAGATACACACACATACATATATACAAATAGAGGGGGGGTTGGACAAGAGACGAGCCACCCCCGTGCTCGCATTGGTGTATCTAAGTAGCGCACAGATACAATTTACAGCTCGCATTTCGTATGCAAAAAGCTGAAACTTTTTTTTGTTGTTGCCACACGGCAACCGCAGGGGCAGTTGATGGGTTTGCGGGCGGGTGGAGGGAGCTAGGGGGTGGTGGTTGGTTCTGCTAACGGCAATCGTCAGATACATTTGGCTCGAATTTATCGCTGCTGTAACTTGGGCCTCAATTTCATTTTCTCCCTTTTATGGATAACTTTGAAAGCAGGAAATTGTCGCATTGAGACAGCATAAGGCTTTATAAGGCAGCCCGTCACCACCCGTCCTGCACCCCTCTGCCTGGCTGGAGCTACCCTTCGAGAGGGGGTTAAACACCACCCACCTACTGCCAACATCCCTGCGGATCCAAAATGGTAGCCATAAGACACAAAGGATTTTGCAGCAGAGTACTCTGATAGGTTGTTTATTTGCTAGTTGAATTTATTTTGAGTATTTGAATGAGAGTATTATATTTTTATGAGAGAGTTAAATGAATAGATAAAGTTAAATTATATAGAAAAAAACATTTTGACCTTTTTAGCATATTTTCTTATTAATTAAGACTTTCAATTTAGTATAAAGAACGCTTTGGTCATCATATGTTATTTATTTTATAAAAATATAAAATTTTTAAAAATTAAGCTCATTAATTCAATATTATTCTATTTTATTTGAAAAAATTTCGGCAAATTTCTTATGCAAATTTTATTGACATTTTACTAGAGCTTTTTGTGGGAATTTTGATTATCAAAAATTATTATTTGCACTTACTTGATTTTAGAACATCAGCAATGGGAATTTAAATAAATGTTTAAGATAGAGAAATCATATATGTTGATTCCCAAAAACTTTTGGGAATTATAGGCACATCTGTCCGAAAAAACAGCTCCTTTAAGCATGCAACATTTTGTAAACCTTTTAAATAAGGCATTAAAAACTCTTATTTTAATATTTGAATCTATTTTCCCATCAACTTAGAAAATAAATCAAAAGAAAGCGATTTTTTCCTCGGAGTATTAAATTTATATTTGGTGTAAATGTTAAAAAATATAAAAAACCTTGTCAAAGCATTTATAGCGCCTATTTAATTGGTTTATATAAATTTAGTTTTATTAAAAAAATATTGTTTTAAATTGTACTATTTTCTAATAAATGCTATAAAGATTTTTCATAAATTTAAAACTATTATTATATTTTCCTAGTCAAATTTTTTTGCCAATATATAAAATTGCCTAACAAATTTTGCTAATTTCGTATAATAAAAATTTTCTGATTATCATATTTTTGTCATTAAATTTTCATTTGGCAATTGAAGATTATTTAAATTAGGAAAAATACAATAAAAAATAGTTGGAAAATCATAGATGTATATACAGTCAAATATGCCATCCTAGATCTTTTCTCTAAGCCAACACAATTTCAAAATTACCTTTATCTAACTGGAATTATTACGAGGTATAGACAATCTGTTTAAGATCTTGCCACAGGACTTGCCACGGTTGCCTTCACTGCATTGCTATGCAAATTTGACGCAGGTGTTGCAAGTGTGTGTGGCAAGTGTTGCAAGTGTAGCAAATGTGTTGCAAGTGCAATTGCCAAACCACAAGAATACGCAGTATGAGCTTGAGTCCAGCCAGTATACTACCATAAGCTGGCGTCATGGATTTATGGGGCCACGGCGGCCAAAAGGGGTTGAATCTAAGAATAAGTGGGGTTTTGGGTGAAGGGGGGGCAGTGTACACTGTCACATTTTGGGGTCATGTTTGGTTGATATCCGCAGAATGCAGCTTGGCTAGAGGCGTAAATCATGTCAGGCTAGAAGGACTTTTTTTTTATTTCTTGTTTTTTTTTTTCTCTATATAAATAAGCTAGCTTGGCCAGTGCCAGGTCCTTGAATTGCATGTCAACTAAGCTCTTGCCACCTGACGCCTACCTCCTACTACTCCTCCAACTCCTGCTACTCCTACTGCTCCTGCTACCCCTAAGGACAGCGACAATCATCATTACTCATATGGCCCAAAAGCGCCATCATAAACCCAGGCAGTACGTCATTGTGTGTGTGGGTGTGTTGTTGGTGTGTGTGTGTGTGTGTGTGTGTCAAGCACTCTCCAAGGATTCGCCTAATGAGCATGCTCATGTCCTTGTTCATGTCTTTTGTCCATGCACACAGCACAAAAGATAATCAGCAGCTACAGCGTTCTCCTGTGACTGCTTCAGGACTTTAGGAAAATGCTGCTGTAGTTCCAACTCATTAGCTTCTGGCTGTACATCTAGATATAAATAAATTATATACATATATACATATAGTACATACATAGCTATATACCTAAGTATATATACTCTAAGCAGACCTAGAAGCTTTCATTAGCCTGGACTCGGAGGAGAGCATTATGTGTTTTAAGTAATTGCTGGGATGAACACGTCAGGAAGGACTTTTAGGTGTTCAACTCTCTCTCAGGAAATTGCATTAACAAAACATAAAAATTAATAAATTAATTAAAAGACACAAAATAGCCAGTTAAATTTTATTAAAATAAAATATAAATAATTAAAATAAAATAAATTAAATAAAAAAAAAAATATTTTAAACGAATATTTTATCGTTTATCTTGGAAACGTTCCCAATATATTTAAAACATTTTTTTTTTGATATAATTTTTTTTATTTTATTTATTTATATTTTATTTTTATTATCGATTATCGATGTTTCAAAAAGTAGTTTTTTTTTAAGTGAAAATAGTTTCCAAAATAATTTATTGATATTAAAAATGTTTAGCATTTAATTAAATAGTCCATAAACTTGTCAGAAAACATTTTTAAATCTGTTTATGCAATTAGAAGTTATTGGGAATTAAGCTGGATCTACATTGATAAATCTAATAGGTTTGTTGGCTATAAAAGGCTAAAATATGTCATTAATTTTGTATTTAAACGAATTCGAATTTTGGTTTTTTTGACTTTATTTCGGATTTAATCAAATTTTTTATTAAAGAAAAAGTTGATCGTTGTTGTATATCAATAAACCCAAAAAAAGCGCTTATCACACAACATTATATAACATACATATGAGCTAGTAACTTCTGAATTTGTCGACTGATATTTATTAAAATATTTTATGGCTTGTATAATTATTAAATCTACAGATCTAAAAAGTGGTACAAAAAAACCAAATTCGAAATGGCTTCAAAAATGCGAATTTATGGAAAATCAATCTCTCTTCCTCGTTGTCTAAAGTCCTAGTCTAGTCTTTTTAAGCTTGGAACTAAGGGCTTTAATAACTAACTAACTAATAAGATCAAGCTCATCACAAGGGGAAATCAGTAGACGGGGCTTACATGCAATTTTAATGAACTAGATCATTTCGGCGTGCGTTGCTACGTCCCGCACCTGCTCCAAAAAAAAAACAAATAAAATTAAAAAAAAAAAAAAAAACTTATCCTATTCTACAATGTTTCTATTATTGTTGCCTGCTGAGCAACCTGATATGCTACAGCTCAGATTTTCATATGTAATTTTAAAATGTATTTATCATCCACTTCTCGATATATTATTGACAAAATTTTGTTAGAGTATCAACCTAACTTATCATATTAAGCTAAGGTAAAAATTGCAGATTTGTAGATTTTACACTATTGGCCTGCTCGTGAGTCGCCAATCAGTCTGTCAGTCAGGTTGATCATATATATATAAATTATATATATTTATTTATATTATATAAATTTATATATATATTTATATAAATTATTTGAAAAGTTTTTTGCATAATTTGCAAATATAATTACTCTAAAGATTTTTTTTTTGGCATTAATTCCTGATTTTGTGGGTAACTTCAAAATTTCAAGTATGCAGAAATATTATATTCGAGTGGGGCTACAAGGCGTACTAAATATGGTCAATTTCCAATGACAAAAAATTGTTGCTGCTGCAAAATGTATCAAATTAAATTTAAAAAAAATAATAAAAAAAATAATTTTTTATGTCTTAATTATTGTACAACAAAAAGCTTAAAAGATAAATTATGTATATACATTTTTTTTTTTTTATTAAGATAAAAATCTATTAAAGCATTCCGTTCTCCTTTTATATTTTCTTTTTTTTCCCTCAATTTCTGTTTGTTTATTTTACTGAGTGCAGAATTAAATAAACATAATTATTGCATCATTTTTTTTATTTATTTTTATATTATTATTACTTTTTTTTACTCTTTTTTTGTTCGTTTATTTTACTGAGTGCAGAATTTAATACGAAATTTCATTATTGTATCATTTTTTTTACTCTAATTCAGTCCGTTTATTTACCTAACTTCAGAATTAAATAGCACGTTACAGGGTATTTGGCAGCACAGTTGACTTATATTGCCTTTTATTTTTGAGGATTATTCATGGTTGGGTTTTTGGTTCCGCGTCGCAAGCTCAGGGAAGTTGTAAAGTCGGGAAGTTGATTCCTTGCCAACGTCGCGTCGTTGTCTGTTTGCCAAAGGTGTGTCATTGACACTGGAACCCTGGAACCGGAGGAGAGAACGGACAGAAGGGACATGGGACGACAACGGACAATGGATGATGGGTGTGTCATGCAACTTATATTCCCCTTACTCCACCTCCCCCGCTTTGTAGCCAGCATCTGGTTAGCCCAAAAGTTTTTTCTTTTTTTTTTATTATTTTTGGCTATTGATTTTTCTGTTCGCCCTCCGAACGCACGCGATCAAAAGCAAACGCACGCATGTCTCTCCCCCCTTCTAGCAAACACAACTCCCTCTGTCCTCTGCCCTCTGCCCTCGGGCCTCTCTTCTATACCCTGTGCCCAGTGCACGTGTGGATGTTTGTGTTGTTGTCGTCATCATAGACATCTTGAACTTGGGCTCTGGGCGCACTCAAACGTAACGCCTCGACCAGGAGGGTAGGCAGCGAATCCATCAAGTTGCAAGATGCACACTTTAGCTACAATAAGAGCTATAAAACAAGCTACAAAGTCAACTGGTTAGTCAGCGATAAAAATAAAGATAAAGATAAAGCTGGTAACCAATTTATACAAGATACAGATACATTTGTAGTTTGGATAAGCAGCGATCTGAAATTAAACTTATTTCTATTTTAATTTAATATTTTATATTTTATTTTATTTATTTAATCACAAAATTATTTTCTTATAATTTATCCTAATATTTTTAGTTAGTAAAACATAAAAATGAAGATAAATATTAAGTATGTAACCAATTTATACAAGATACTACAGATACGCTTGAAGCGTTCTCGAATTGAGCCCATTTTTTTTTTATTTCATATTTTTTTAATTTATTTTATTTTTATAATATCACAAACAACAAAAATTTTTTTTCTTTTAATATTTTTACTAATTTTGTTTTAAAAATTACAAAAAGTTTTTTTTTTCCTATACCTATATATTATTTACTTTATATATTAATTGTTTTTTTTTTTTAATTTTTACTTTTTCGTGACATTTTTATAAAGCTTATTTTTATTTTCATTTCATATTTTATTTAATTTATTTAATCATTTACAACAAGACATTATTCTCCCAAAATTTAACCTAATTTTATTATAATTATTACTACAATGAATATATTTTTTTTTTAAATTAAATATTTAATTTTTAATATATAAAGTTTACTTTTAACAATATTTTTTTGAGTTACTTTAAATAAGCTTCAGAGCGATTTATAATTTTATTTGCTTGGCATCTTTTCATTTAACTTATTTATTTTATTTTTCCATTGCTAATTTCAATAAAAATACATATTATTATTTATTTATTATTTATATTTATAATTGTATTTTATAATTAATACCAAATTGCAGAGCGTCTATACAGCTATAGCAACAAAAGCCTTTAGGCTGTATAAAAATAAATAAATATATATATATATTAATAATAATTTTAAAAACTATTTTTTGTAACTTAAAACTGTGATGCTTTAATAAAAAAAAATCCTAAAAACTCACCATGATGTAATGAAATACCATATAATTAACTTTAAAGTCCATCCGAAAAAAAATAAAAACAAATTTACACTTTTTGCATACAAGCTACAAATCACAGATTATATATTTACTTTTGGGCAAGTCTAATCTTGAATTAGTTGAAGTATTTTAAAAATTCATTCTTCTAAGAATTTCCTTCTTTATCTTTTAGGATGCAGTAGTTTCAACATTTTTACTTTTAGCATATTTAAATTTACATTTCTATATTCCTTGTAAGTTCTATCTCTGAAATGTGTATGAAATGTAGAGAATAGGATTTGAACTATAATAATTGTAAGTGTATTTGTTTCTCATATAAGAAAATTCAGTTCGGAACTTATAAAAGAAAATTAAGTTTTTAAGCCAGGAATTTTTTACTCAGATAGTTTGATCTAGATGGCGAATTCATTTATCTATTCGAATAAAATTTTTTCTGATCAAAAATCTTATATGGAGTATAGAAAATTATAGTTGCAATTTATGTGCCCTAAAGAACCGTTAAATTCAGGAATTTCTTTGTATGAAGTACTATTTCAATATCAATTCAATAGCTTCCAATCCAGAGATGTTATTCCAAAGAATATTTGCTTTAGTCTTCATATATTGAGGTTTTCAAATTTTCCTGTTTATATTGATTAAAAGTCAACATTTTGCGATTTGCGCAAATATTTTTTAAAATATAAATAATACCACAAATAAAATCTAAGTGTTTAAGCATGCGTAGATACACAAAATATGCAAAATAAAAGCTGATAGAAACTTTGGCAACAAACCTATATCGATTCAGATTTTTCCCAAAACTTCTGCAATATTTAATAAAGAAAATAAATTTGAACAGTTCACATAAAATCTGGACAATGTTCGTGACTGTAAATCGCATTAAGCAGCCAATCACATCGAAGATTCAATGTAGATCCAATAATAAAACAAAAGTCACGAAACGCAAACAGCGGACAACAAAGATGAAGTTGAAGTGGCAATGCTTAAGCCCAATGCTCTGCTGTGTGTGTGTGTGTGTGTGTGTGGGGCAGCAACAGCATAAAATCAAAGCTAAACACTGTCGGAGGCTACAGCTAAAAGATACACACACACACGCTCAGTTACAGATACAAAATATAAAATACAAAAAGCAAAAGAAACGAAAAACCATTCAGTTCAAGTTGGGGGCGGGTGTAGACGGGGGGGAGGAGGATCGCAACGCAACGCTGACAGAGATTAATGAAGCACTTATGGGTGAACGAGACTCGCACACACACAAACACACAGACAGACAGACAAATGTATCTGTAGGCAGCCAAAATGTATCTGTATCTGTAACTGGCGGCGGCTGTGCTGGGGCGCGCTACTCATCAACATCAACATCATCAGCAGCAGCAGCAGCAGCAGCAGCAGCAGCAATTGTTGTTTATTTGTTGTTGCTGCTGTTGCTGAGATTTCAACGCCTACATAAGCATTGTATCTGTATCTGTATCTGTATCTGTGTGTGTGTGTATCTGTATCTGTATCTGGAATGGCTGCAAAGCAAAGATCAAGGCAAGTCACCTAACTATTTATAGCTACATATACAGCGTCTCTGTCTCTCTTTCATTTGTGATGATGGCGTTTTGTTGAAGGAGGAGCTGAACGACGCCCAAGATACAAAAATGTATCTTTTAGCTATGCAGATGAGCTGCTAAATCTGCTGTGAACTTTATATCAACAGAATCAATCTTCTTGTATTTTTCACACGCTTCTCCAAAACTTCCCCATAAAATTCAGTTCACTCTTGGACCTCAAGTTTAATGGTCATCTTGCAATTTGCATTTTTTTATTCTACGCTTCGCACATACTCGTATCCGCATCTTTTGTGTATCCCTCTCTGATGTTGAGCATATTTCTGAGTAACTAAAAGTATCTGAAGTTGATATTTTGTAGCTCTTAATTTGCCATTGTGTCTGCCCTGCGAAATTCTACAAAAATTCCAGGCAACAACATTTTGAAATCAACAATCTTTCAACTCATATATAAATCTAAATTTTGTTCTCTTAAAAAAAAAATAATATAAGATTATTATCAGTTCGTTGAATGCTCAACACATTTGAGAAAAAAGGTTTTATTTTATATGATATGAAAGAATATTATATTTTTTCAGAAATTAGAAAAATGGTTGAGTGTTAAGGAAATTAAATTACAAATAAAGAACTTCCTAAACTTTAGTCTTTATATATTTATCACAGCTTCAGGACTATCATCTTATGCATATGTTAAAACTAAAAAAATCGGTGTATAGTATAGTAGTGTAGTGTATAGTATAGTTCTAAAATGTAGTTGTCAAATTATAAGCCTGGTTTTTCTAGATATCACAGCCGAAACTTTAGTTTTTTAATGTATTTTGATTGAACATTACTTTTATTTTATTTTAAAAAATAAATAAATAAATAAATTACAAAAATAATAGCACTATGCAACAATTTGAACTAAAAATTCTTGCATCCCGAACTTTTTTGAGTCAGTTTTTATTTTTATTTGTTTACTTTTTTTTTTTTAATTTTTATTTTAGTTTCTAATAACTTCGAAACGAATAGTTTAATTTAAAAGTGTTGTAAGACAGACAGATAGGAAATTTTATATTAAAGGTTATAAAATTTCATACAACATTTTTAAATTTTACTATTAGTTCCGAAGTTATTAGAAACTAAAATGGAAAAAAAAAAAAATTTTAATTTCATTAAACAATGTTTGGAGTTATTTTCATTGCTTAAGTGAAAATAACTCTTTTGAACCTATTAGAAAATTGAAAAATCTAGTTCTTTTTGATTTTAAAGAAAGCTTTTCCGGCAATTTATTACCTACAATTTTTTTGAAATCAGCAAAGCATTTTACATACAAATTGTACTCTTAAATGTGCATAATACAAGTTGCTGTATCATAGTGTAATATGTAATTATATAAAACTAAATTAATCAAAATTAAAATAATAAATAAATAAATAAATAAATAAATAAAGTAATATTTATATTACAAGTAAGATTGATTTATAAATATAATTGGCAACAAGTAATTTAAATATTGTATCAAATGGATAATAAAATGTAAACCATATAAACTATAGGTTTTACTTGTAGTCCTAGGAAATTTGAATAATTAAATAAATAAATAAAATTATTTTGTTGAATTTGATTGGTGAAAACAACTTTTTATAATATTTTTGTAGGTTTTTTAGGTAATAATTACTAATTGTCAATTATTTTGATAAATTTAAAATAAAACAGCATCGTTAATTTTGCCTGGAAATAGAACCCATAAATTTGTATTTTAAGAAATAAATTTGTTTTTTAGTTGCTTTATGGATTTGTTTAGTTAAACACTTAAAAAATTAATTTTTCTATATCTTCTGATTGATTTGATGGAATTACTTTTGATTTATCGTATTTTTTCTAAAAGTAAAATATACTTTTTTTTATTGTTTATCATAATTCTGAGTATTTACGAAGCTATTTGCTAATGTGCTCACAGCTCGAATTTTCGGGGGAAATAAAAATAAAATATTAATAAAATAAAAAAAAAATAAAATAAAAAAACATATAAATATAAATATAAATAAAAAAAAAATAAAATAAAATATAAATAAAATAAAAATAAATAAAAATTAAACTCTCTTGACATCATTTGTTAGAGTTTTTTCTTTGCTGCAGCAGTCGAAGAGCGAGTGAACAGCAATTTTATGATTTCCTCACTTGGATGCCCCATTTTGCATTTTATGGCAGCACCGCAGCTGCCACCCTCTCTCTGTTCCCCCTCCACACCCAGGAGGAGGCAACATCATGAAAATCAAGGTCTAAGCAGATTCACTGCCTGGCTGATCATTAATGTTGCATACAAACAAAACGAACAAAATATATATCTATATTTATATACATATTTGTATCTGTATCTGTAAATGCATATGTATCTGTATCTGTAAATGCATATGTATCTGTATCTGTATCTGTATCTTTTATCTGGCCGCATGTCAGGGAAGCTTGGCGCTGACTTGGACTCCATTTAAACGCAGTTGTATATAAGTTTATATAGTGAGAGGGGAAACGGTGAGGCGGAGCAAACCAAGTTAATGTCTGGCCCGATGAAATGATTGCCAGATGATAATGATGATCATCATGATGACGATGATCATGCGGCTGATGGTGATGGTGATGACGACGCAGATGTAGACGCACTGAAAGCAAACGTTACGCTTGGTTAAAGATCATTACCGGCAGCAACAACATCAACAATGAAGACGACAACAACGACAACAACAACAACAACAACGGGGCGTCATCGTCAGCCAACATTGCCAGGGGCACTCAAAAGACCCAGACCAAGACCAAGACCAAGACCAAGACCAAGACCCAGACTCGAACCCAGAGACAGACTCTAAACCAAACCCTGGGCCCCAGACAATGACTAACACCAAAGTTTTGTATACCCTGTAATCATAAAAAAAAATGTAATGGTGAATAGGCGAAAGAAATACAGCTAAAGAAATATCAAAATTTATTGAAGAAATAAGAAATAAAAAATAAATAAAAAAAAAAAAAAATAAAAAATATTTGAATTGAAAAAAATTACAACTATTGCTAAACTGTTTGTATTTCAGAGATTATAGAAAGTAGACTTGGAAAATTTGGTATATAAGTTCTGGTATATCATATGTAAGTTCCTTAAATATTAAAATTTAAATATCTTTTAAGACTAAACTCACAAATCAATAAAACTAAAATTAGTTTGACAAGATGAACTATATAAATTTGATATTGCGAGTAAATTTTGTTTTTTTTTTGTTAAGTGGTTTTTGTTACTATTTCTTGTTAAGTTTAATTTAAATTGTTGAAAAATGGCAGTAAAATTAAATGATAAAATCAAAAAAAAAAAAAATTTATTGAGGCCTACGTATAAGCTTTTTATTAATGTTTTAGTTTACCAAATCGGTTAAGCCATACGCAAGTTATCGTCAACTATATGAGCCCTTCCAAAAAATGCCAAAAAAAAATGTTAACATATTAAATATATTTTTATTAAAAAGTTCGTTTTAATATAGAAAATTTTTTTAAAATACTTTTGTCATTCGGAACCCAAAAAAAAAAACAAATTTTAGTGCCTCTGACAATTGTTCATCGGACAGTGTTATTAAAAAATAGTCTAGTCATAAATATATAGCTAGTCATAAATATCGACACAAATTTGTTAATTTTCAACCAATTTAGTTCAAACAAACGCAGTTGTATACAGAATTGATTGTAGATTGTTTAAAAAATTTTTAAAAAATTAATGCAAAAGAAACTTTTTGATTGGATGGCAGCCAAAGTCAAAAAATTGAAATGATTAAAAATAAAGAAGATAGATTTAAAGGCCTATATCTTAACCCAAAGAGCATATAGAACCTTTAATACATTCTCTGTGATCTTAACCAATACTAAATATATAGTATGGCTATATATATATATATCATTTGAAAGGTCGTTTTATTATCTTTCGTTATCTAAAAGTTATATGCGTTTGCCCCAAAAACTGTTTTTACCAGTTAAGTGTAAGAAGTGGCTCGAAAACTTTATTTAAGCTATAATTCCAGATTTTGGAGGTCATATAAAAATTTCAAGTATGCAGTAGGGTAGGAAAACAAAGAACATATACTCTTTTGCTAAAATATAAAAAATTATTGCACAGTCTAATTTTTGTTAATTTGTTTTAATAAAAATCAAAAATTTGTTTTATTTTTGACTATTATAAAAATATTAAAAAAAAAATAGCTTAGTTCCAATTTAAAAAATAAAACATCTAGGAAAACAATTGTTGTTAATTTGTTTTAATAAAAATCAAGAATTGGTTGTATTTTTGACTATATAAAAAAAATATCCAATAATACTTATATATAGTAAATCTTATTTTATAAGACATAAAAGTCACAAAGTCTGATTTTAACTATTTAAAAATAAGAAATAAAAAAATTGAAAATTTCTTTACTCTTAAACTAACTCTAATACCTCTCTAATCTCTATGTACAGGGTATTTCCCAGTCAAGCACACTTGTTGTTGCACATTTTTAATGGTTTTTCCAAACTATACGCTCGCATCCTAAAAGGCCAACTTGGACCAGTGTTGGTTAAGTAGAAATTGTTATTTAGAACTGCGTAGCCGAGGCAAAAAAACGTTTGCCAACACTGGAGATCAGGGAATTAATGGGAACCGGGAAAAATGGGCTGCTGTTGACTGAAAACTCTCAACGGCTCAACGATTTTTGACCAAGAGAGCAAAGCATAACGTCGACAGCGACTGCGACGCCAACGTCAACATCAACGTCGACCTCTTGGCGGGCGGCTGCGACGCAGTCAGGCAGATCAGAGCGCACGCCAGACCCCAGACTTATATATATATATATAGATAGATAGAAACCCCGTATAGTTCCCCCTCTATAACTATATCTTGGCATGCCATGCTCATCCTCTGCCAAGATGACGGATGTTGTGCGGCAATTCTTTGCTCTAGCGACCCTCTCTCTCTCTCTCTCTCTCTCACACACACTCTCTTCCTCATTATCTGCAGCTTCTGCTTTGTCTCTGTTTTCTCTGAGTCTTCTTTTTTCCTTCTTTCATTCGTTTCTCCCATTTCTGTTTCAGAGTCTGGCTCCGTTTTCTGTTTTACATCAATGATCACTGAACCGTTTACGTTTTTGAACTGTTTCAAGGTCTGGTCTCCGTCTCTGTCTCCTTCTCCGTCTCCCTCTTCGTCTCCAGTATGTTCTTGCTTATTTTGTGTATTTGTATACCCTAACCAAAGGGTAGTATTATAATGTCAAGCTATTTGTAATAACATAGTTAAAATTACTATTATTATATATACCCCACAGATATCGGTTCATTTTTCTAACCTATATAAATACTATATATTTTAGCTAACATAAAAACAGGATTTTTTTATACTAAAACTTTGTTGCTTTTCTAAAAAAAAAGAAATATATTTTTTTTTGAAGGTAACTTAAGAATTTAATGTTATATTTTGTGCATAACTATTATTATATATACTATTATATACCCCACAAATATCGGTTTATTTTTTTATCCTTTCTGAGCTAATTTGTATTTTTGATTTATGCCTTGAATTAGTTTTGAGCAACTTTATTTTGAGCTTGAATTGAAATTAAATTAAATTAATGAAACTTCTTACATTTGTTTTTTTTTTTTGCAGCAGATCTGGCCAGATATATTTATATGTGTAGTGCTATATAATTTTTTGATCACTGGAAAATAATATTACATGAATAAAATGTAAAGTATATATATATGTAAAAGATTTGACTATTTTCTATCATTTTTCTAGTTGAAATGTCACGTAACGCCACGTAACGAGTGTCACGTAACGCCACAATGGAAATGCCCATATACAATTTTCATTAAACTGCCCGAAAAATAACTATTATTTCTCGATTTTTATATTTTATAAAAATATAGAAATTCCCTTATTATTTTATTATATTATTTTAAGGCAAAAAGTTAAACTCAATTAATAAAGATTATTTTTGCATTTCTATCTTTTTAATTATTTCTGAATATGTATTATTTCTGAATATGTATTAAAATTCTATTATGTATTTAAATTCCTATATTAGCTATTTATTTATTTATATAATTGTATTTTAGAATTATTCCGAAATTCCAAAGAGTGTCAGAGCAACAAAGGCCTTCAGGCTTAATTCTTATATTAAATGTTGTTCCTATATAATAAAAAAGCTATAAACTCACAAATACAAAAATTATAATGGAAGAATTACATTGGTATAGTTCTCTAAAATTTCATAAATTGCTACATAATTTTTTTGACTAAAATAAAATACAAATATATATAAATTATTTATTAAAGTTATAAAATATTTATAAAGTGTATAAAAAGGTCGTCATATGTTAATAAAGCTGTTCTAGCTTTTGTTGTTTTAACTTTAACTGAACAGACTCTATTATTGTATGTTTAAGATCTGTTTATAGCAGAGAACTCTTTGCTTATACATATAGTATATAAATACAGTATTTACTTGTATATATAGATTGTCTGGTTATATTTTGATCTTTATTCAACTTTGCTCTCAACGATCGCCTCTCTATGCGCTTCTCAGTTTGTGAGCTGTAACCTGGTTCTGTGGCATGCAACTTTCTTGCTTTCTTCTGTGGCATTGGAAAGTGCCACTTGCTGAAGCGTGAAACTGTTAAACGCTCAACTTTAAACTGTAAACTTATAGATCAATTGGGTGGATTGAACTACGCTGCGTATGCGCAATATTGAAAACTGAATCAACTGAAGCGACGGGGGTAACTGCAGCAGCTGCTGCTGTTGTTGCTGTTGTTGCTGTGGCAGGTGCTGCAAGTGTTGCAACTTCTGGTTGCCAAGCGTCGTCCCCTTTGGGACTCGTGCTCATATTTGTTACAATAGTTTGTCTTCGTCTCTTGCCGCTTGCCACTTGCCTCAGGTGCATTTTATTGTGTGGCATGCGATGCGGGAATTAATGAGCAGCTATGTAATTATTTCTAAATGGAAATTGGGCAGCGGAAAATGAAACTGAAAACAAAAGCAGACCAGGTTACTCCCGACTGTGTTATGCTCTATTTTTTAAAATGTTTTTTAATCTCTAATCTGATCAGATTTGAATTAAATACTTTAATCAGATTCTCAGTAGACGGCATATCAATATTATTGTGGCAGCTGTATATATCTACATAATAATATCTTCCGCAACCCAATATACTCTTTCTGCCTATGGTTACAGAGTATAATATGAATAGCAAACAGCTAAACAACAATTAAACGACAAAGAGAATTTGTCTGCTGAAAAAAAAAGAGAAAAAAAACTGAAAGTGAACTTCAGGTTTATGGAAGCAGAAGATACATGGATAGATAGAAATGATAAATGTACTTCAAAAATGTTAAATTTGCAATTCTCTAGATTGTAATTGATATAATTCCAAATGTAAATATATATATTCCATTTATTGTCAATTAAATTAGGTAGGAAGTTATCTCTTTTGTAGAACTGAAAACGTTGCAGACTGAATAAGATTTTTACATTTATTTTTATTAAAAAACTATAAAGTATATTCTTTAAAGTATGATATTAATATATTGATTAATCTAGCTTAATTGAAATGATTTAGCACCTTAAAAAACTACGAAGTATATTAATTTCACAGCTCTGACAAATTTGTGAAACTTTGAAGTTAAGAAAAACCTATCTGTATATTATTTATTTATTTATTTAATTAGTTCTTATCTAAGACAAAACAAAGACTTCTTAATAAAACATAATTTCATTATTATTATTTATTTAATATTTTTTAATTTGATTACATTTATAATTGATTTATATAATTTTTTTTTAATTTAATTTATATTTTATTTTATATTTTTATTATATTTCATTTTATTTTTATTTGTATATCTCAATTTGCATAATTTTTAAATTTATTTTTACTTACTTTTTTGTTTATTACATTAATAAATAAAGATTTTTTAATATAACAAAATTTCGGTATTATTATTTAAGGGCTTTAATTTTTTATTTGATTACTATTATTATTTATTTATGTACACTTTTTGAGCTTAACATTTATTGTATTTTATTTTTAAAATTTTTTTATTAAATTTTATATTTATCTTTAGATATACATAAGATTTAGATATATGTAATATTAGCTTTAGATGTATATCTCATTAAATTGCACATTTTTTAGTTGGTTTATAAATCTTACTTATTGGTTTATTATATTAATAAACATAGATTTTTTAATAAAACATAATTTCTTCAATTATATTATAGACTTTTATTTTGTATTTAATAACATTTATAATTGATTTATATACATTTTTTTGATTTCATTATTTTTTTTTATATATAATTTTGTTATTTGTATATTTCATTTTGCACATTTTCTAAGTTTGTTTATAAATTGGTTTATTATACTATTAATATTGTTATTTGTTAGCTGTCCTTCTAATTCTTAATCCAATAAAATTTACTTATTATCATTGAATAAATTGTATAAAAAATAAAATCAAAGAAATATAAATATTAAATTTGAATGGTGTATGGGAAATTTCAATCTAAAATGCGATGCGTTTGTTATAGTTTTCAATTCAGGTGATAATTATTAGACAAAATTGTTGTTATCATTAAGATTTTGCACTCGATTGATACAGAGGAGTACAGTATCATATAGTCTATAGTAGAGTCTAAATTACCCAGTATATATAATGCACTTGAGAAGCTTTTTACTCGATCATTCTTATTTGTTTTTACGGATGTGCTATTCATCTATTATTGTAAACAACCCATATATATATATTATGTAATATAGTATATATATGTACCTTCAATTTGAACAACAGCACAAATATTTTGTTATACTAGGTTTATAGCTGGGCAGGGGGTTGGGTAAGAGATTCACATTATGTGAGCAAGTTTTGCGGGGAGGGGCACGTATACCCAGATAGAGCATAAATGTATCCAAAATTGGGTAACTATTGAATGTGTCTCGAGAGTGAAGACGACTTGACCAATGCAACAATGCAATAAGAATTGATACCCTGTACTTAAAGAATGTATAAGCAAGGGTATAATTGAATTTATTAATCAGTTAAAAGTCTTTTAAAGTCAGTAATTATAATTAATAATAATAATAATTATTATTAGAGCTATATTTAGCAAATTTGGTATTCTTCTTCATTTTCTTTCCTAAACATATCTCTTGATATATTGTCAATATAATTTGTAGATAATATTAATAATATTGAAAAAAAAATAAAAAAATAAAATAAAATAAAAACAAAACAATTAATTTCGTGACAAAGTTTTAAATATAAGCCTTTAAAAAAACGCAAAAATTTGAGTCAGTGATAATGAAATAATATATTAATATAAAACCTATCGATACTATCGAAACCAATGAAGAAAGGTGTCTTTATGTCTGTTTAAATAATGATATAAGGTCTTAAGGGAATACATAAAGTAGGTACAGTTCAAGTCCAGTTTCGATAGAATCGATAGCACAAAAAAACTTAATAGTGACCTCAACTTTGGATCTATCGATAATATCGATATTTATCAAGGTTTCTTTTATAACCAATACTAGCAAATACTCATTCAACACTTGTACAACATTTTAGCTAATTCCCGACTGACAACAGGGTATTCTGCAGTCGAATTCTTTCTCTCAACAAATGCTTAGCTGTTGCATTATGAACTGTGGGGTGTTCCAATTACGTGTCTGACTTGGTTACTTGGCGCCATGAGGCTGCAATCGAAATCGGAGACAAAGACTCAGACGCAGACGAAGACGAGGTGTTTGCCAGGTATACCAAAAGGGGGGTGGGTAGTGGTAAGGTGTCTTTGGAGAGGCACTTGCCACCGCTCAATTCATTAGCTCAACAAAATTTTTTTTTTTTTTTTTTTTTTAGCGCACGTTTCGTAGTCGTAAGCCAAAACGAACTGTCCGCTCATGTCATGAGATACATTTAATGGCCTGATTACATTCTATGACTTTATGAGGCTTGAGGTTTCTACACAAACTACAATATACATATAGATATATATATATATATATATATATATATATATATAAGCAATCGATCGCTTATCGGCAACGGAATGAAACGGAACAGAGAACGTAACGCGTGCAGCACTCAGACGACGCTGGCACCTCAGGGATTACCAACTTCAAATACCTGTATATACAATATGTTATATATATATATACTTTTCTGATATATATACCTATATATAGTTGAGCTATTCAGGTGTGTTGGCTGCTCTGATAACACGCAGAGTGCAGCATGCCAGGCCACAGTTCCCAGTGCCCAGTTCCCAGTCAGGTTGAGGATAGAGTTCTATATGGGGGTCTTACGAAAGAATTTTATTTTTTATTTTTATTTGCATTGCATTGAAAATTGAATTTGAACACGTTTTCCTGTTTTGACCAATATGCTTACGTAATGACATTAAAGCTCAGAACTTGACGTGTCAGGCGGGCAGCTGAGACTTTTGAGATACCAAAAGAATAAAAAAAAAAAACAGAAAAAAAAAAATAAATAAAAAATCCACTTAAAAATGTGTAAACAATTACACAGCGAGAAAAAAGGATGTTAAAAATAGTTAAAAGGGTCGCTTAAAAGAGTCTATCAACATTCAGAATTAAACGTCTTTCTATAAAGTGTAAATATTTCCGATCAAAATAGTTCTGTTCTCCTGACTCTTAAAAAATAAAATATTAAAATTAAAATCTGGAAATTTGATAGGTAGGTTCAAGCTTATGCCCATTATACCCACTCTAAATCAAATAAAAAAAAATCACTTAAGTTCATAAGCTTAAAGATTTTATCCAGATATTTTTTATACACAAATTAAGAACACTTTCAGACAGTTGTAAATATTTCAAATAATAAATATAGAGCCGAAAATAACAGTTTTTTTAAAATAACAAATCTCTTTTAATATTTTTTTGATTTTTGGTGTACTTAAAATATAAATTAACCAATTATTGATCAAAATTTCAATTTAAATCAGATATAAGTAGAAATCTGTTTTTTTTAAATTAAAAATTTGATTAATAATTGTTATTTTTGGTCTCTGAATAAATGATTATAAGCACTGAAATTATTGCGGAAAAGCTAATTTTTATATACAGAGCAAAAAGGCAGATGTGATATGAAAGAACTGCTTGCCTATTCTCCCGTTGAACTGCTTGAAAAGCACTGCTTGAGTTGAGCAGGCAATGGGAAATTCTTAGATCTGTAGTCGACTATACATAATTAGAACATGAATAAGCCTTTTAAGTATTCATAAAAATTAAAGCTGCTTTACAGCTTTACACGCTTTTGCAGCTTAAATATATCGATACTATCGATAACAGCCAAAAATTGATTAAGAAAGCAGTTTAAACATGAAATTTTTAATTTTTTAAATACAAAGTTTAATTATAAAGAGCTACAAATTAACCGATACTGCGATAGTTCAAATGTGCCGATAGTTTTGGTTCAAATCAACCATTTAATATCGATAGAAAAATGTTTTAAGTAATAAACCTAAATATATAGCTTTTAGTCTTTTATTTCAATACTTTATAAAGAGATCATTTTTTTTATTATAAATGCTCAATTATTACTAGCTTTTTCTCTCAGTGCACAAGTTCAAATGGACATCGCAATGAGCATGTGAATCGAAAATGAAATCGGAATCGGATTCAAAGACGTCAGCGCATTTCTCAGCCAGATAACCAATTACCTTGGCTCTTTAAATACTCTACATACTACACACACACACACACACATACATACCTGCACACACACACACACACACATACACACACACACACACATATTGACATACATAAATAAAAAGTGGAAACATGCATAGGGAGCAGACGGCAGTCTGCAAGATTAGAGCGTTATGCTAATATACTCGGTAACACCTTGATAGAGTTAACGGTAAACGCTATCAGCAAACACTTTTTTATTGATTACACATATACACACACACACACACACACACACACACACACACACACACACACACACACACACACACACACACACACTCGCACATATTTGCGATATTTATGTTAGAATCTTGCGCAAGATGTGCGCGTCCAGCTGAAAAAGTACAGTTGCGTTTTTATTTTTCTAACACACAAAACTGCTTTCATATCTATCGCCCTGCCTCCACTAACACATTTGCAGCCCCCCTGCATCCCCTCACTGAAAACTAAAAACCTTAACTGAAGCTGGAAATGAAATTTATGAGTCATTTGAATTTATAAATTGGAATAAAAATATATTTATATATTTTTTGTTATCAAAAGCTTACTATGGATGATGCTATCGATATAATCGATGTAGTGCTGTTATAGTGTTTCTGTTTGATTTTAAAACTATCGATATTTTATATCGATGTAGCGCTGTTATCGTGTTTCTGTTTGATTTTAAAACTATCGATAATTTGTAATTCTTAACTGCTTTTTTTTTTGTTTCTAACAGATTTATGTATTTTTAGCAATACTGAATTTGAGATTTAAGCATTTTTATGTGATTTAGAGTTTACTAAACTTTAATCATGCTTTTATTATCCTTATAAAGCTATCGATAGTATCGAAACTGCATGTTATCGATTATTAAAAATACTATTTTTAGTTTTGCTGCAATTTTTCCGAATAAAGCTCTAATTTATATTTATTCTTGTTCATGTTATCAAAGTATTTCATCAGAAAAACTAAATGAAAGATTATTTTTATATATTTTATTTTAGCATAATGTGTATTTTTTTTTAAATTTATATGCATTTGTATTTAATATAAATGTGTTTAAATGAAGGAATTTAATTTAATTTAAAACAATGTATAAATTTAGTAACACTCTTTTTTTTCCAAAAAAATATTAAGTTAGGATCAGTTCATAACAGAAATTAATTTAATAAATATGTAAATGACCTCAAGCATAAAGAGAAATATTTTTTTTTTAATTTTCTATATCATATATACATAATTATAATATTGATGGATTGAATTGACTAATTTTAATAAATTCGTTGATAGGTTAATAATTTGAAACTTAATTTATTCATGTTTCAAGTGCTCAGATAAAACAAAGATTTTTAAGAGTAGTTTAATCATATATCCTGAAAATAAAATATAAAAACATATAAAAAAACGATGGTATCTAATTACATGAATCTGTTTCCAAGTGAATTCCAAGTCTAAGATATAAACTTTCTATAGTACTCAGATGTTTCTATGTTGTTTAAATCGGATACAATTTTAACAAAACATCTTTGTCTTTTTTTCATTATTTTTATATAAATATATATAAATAATATGTTTAGTCGTAACATGTTATGATAAAAAATCGTATGTTCTTATAATTATGCCTATCAGAAAGGTGTCATAAAAAACAAAAAAAAAAAAACAAAAAAGAAATACAAAATATCAAAATATCAAAATATCAAATACCAGAAGCCAATGAAACAAGCAAAAACACGCAGCTGCCTGACATCATGAGAAATCAATGATATATATATGTGTGTACATATGTATATATATAACATTGGAACTCACAAAAATATTGTATTGCTTCCCCTTCCGAACGGCAACACCCCCCCTGTATCTACCAGTTGCCCCTGCAGCTTCGCTAATCTTGTGACTTTTGACTCTGGAAAAAGGGGAGTACGGGGTGGAAGTTTTGGTTAACTGGAACTGCGACGGCGACGGCGACTGTCGAATCGTTGATTAGATAAGCGCCACACATCAAAGGCAACAAAACGATGGAGCAAGCAACAACAACAACAAACAACAACAAACAACAACAAAACAACAGCAGCCGTTCAATCATTTACGGATGATAAGCGACAAAGGAGGCCAAAAAGCTGACCGAAAGCAAACTCTCATAGCAAATAGCTAAAAGTGCTAAAAATAAAATCGCTGATGCAATCGATATTATCGATAACATCTTGCTATCGATCGTATATATTAGAAATCGATTTTGACAATTTTTTAAATAAAATCTTAATTTTGGATTTTTAAAAATAAAAAGCAAGCAAATACCTAAATGAACTGGAAATACAAACGCTGATACAATCGATAGTATCGATAATATTTTGCTATCGATCGTATATATTAGAAATCTATTTTGATTTTTAATTTTTATAATAAGAACTTAAATATAACTCCTTCTGTGGATTTTTTAATTAAAAAGGAAACAAATAGCTAAATGTGCTAAAAAGACAATCGCTGATACAATCGATAGTATCGATAATATTTTTATATCGACTTTATGCATTAGAAACCGATTTTTATTTTTAATCTTTAAAATAAAAACCTAGAGATAACTCCTATTTATGACTTGTAAAATAGAAGTTCAAGAAAACCTTGCATTTTTAATTTTAAAAAATTAAATTTGATTTTTTTCAAAGAAGTTGAAAAAATGAAAAATAAGTGATTAAAAAAAAAAGAAATAATATTTATATCGTAAATTGTATATAAAAAGAGAGAATAGCTACGATTCCTGTTTAAAATTCATTTGCGCGTTTTGCTGATGATCCTTTAAAATAATAAACTATTGATTGTACTATCGATGCTAACCTCTTTTTGCTCGATATTAGCTTAAATACTTTCGATATTAGTTAATATTTTTTGGCTACAATCTATATACATATCTAACTGTTCAACCTGACTGACTGACTGACTGACTGACTGATTGGCGACTCAACGTCAGGCCAAACGGTAGAAGCTATAAACCTGAAATTTGTGGCAATAGCTTCCTATTATATCGTAGATTGGCACTCTGGAAAAATTGTAATTAAAAATATATCGGGTAGTGGGTGGAAAATGCATTTGAAAATTATATGAAAATCTCAGCTGGAGCATATCAGGTGGCAGAGTAGACTACAATAATAGTGACATTGTAGAATATAATTAGTTTGTTTTTTTTCTATTTTATTTTTTTTTGGAACGGGACGTAGCAACGCACGCCGGGATGATCTAGTAAGATATAAACTACGAAACTATTGATATTGTTTTCTATATTTTCGATACTAATCAATACGCTATCGATACTATCGATTGGCAGACTTATCGCTAGTTTTCCGGGCTGCGGCTGCTGTTTGGTAAGGGAAGCATTTTGGCCCTGACAAAGTTAAAATTGTTACAGTAAAAGAATTGGGGCCAGTTATAGGTTGGGGTTGCTTGATGTTGCTGTTGTTGTTGTTGCTGTTGTTGCCTGAAAGTATCTGCAGGTAGTTCTACTACACGTACTCGCAGATACAGATACAATTGGTCGCGCTCGCTCGACACACACAGAAATAGTTTCAACTATTTATGGTTATTACGCGTCGTTAGCGTGTTTTATTTTTAAAATAGACACAAAACCACGACGACGCCAGCAGCGACGGCAACGTCTTGAAAATGGAAAATGTTAAATTGGAAAATTGATAATTGAGAGAAAAAATGTTGAAAAATTGTAAGCAGCAATTAGGCAAGCAGCCAGGGTCAAGGACGAGAGCTGGAAATCGAAAATTTTAAGATTATAAATCCTTAGATAAGAATAGTTGAGGTATTCCATTGAATTTTAAAAAATAAAATAAAAAAAATTAATATAAAAAAAATATATATATACAAGCATATACACAAGTAAATCATAGTTAATAATATTTATTGAAATTATGTTAGTTAAAAATAAACAAAGAAATCTTTGTTTAGCTGTTTTTAGATAAAAATAAAAAAATTAGATAAAGAATAAACAATAAATAAATTTATAAAAAATTAATAATTTTCATGATAGAACGCAAAATTCTAAAGCTAACAATATTATTGATTGTGCGATGGCTTGAATATTTATTTTTTCCGATTTTAAGCGATAACTGTATATCGATAACTTTTCAGCGCAGTTAAGCTTAGATATTTGAGGTTATGAAAATTATATTTGAGGTTATAAAAATTATATTTAAATTGTTTTGCTTCTGGGAGTTTCATACTAAATGCAGACACTATAATCAACTTTCCCTCTACAGCTTCATTATGTTGCAACAACAACAACAACAACAAAAGTTAAGAACTAAGTTGCCAAAAAAAAAACAAAACAAAATTATAATAGAAATGAAGAATAAAAAGAAAAGCACGAAAATGTAGGCAAAATGAAACAATGAAAAGAAAATTGTCACTGATAGTTAATTAAAAAACAATTTGAACAAATTAGAGTTGAAAAAAGAGAGAGAAAGAGAGCGAGAAGGAGAAAGAAAGGAAGGAGCTAGGCAAAGACTAGAAGAATGAGGGGCGGGGGACAGCCATAACAGCTACGAAAATAAAACATAAAACGTAAAACGCATTAGCAGCAGCAAACGCAAAAAAAAAACCGTAAAAAGCTGGCGACGAAAATTTAACAAATTTTCAAAAAAAAAAAAAAAAACCAGCAGCAGCAGCAACAACAACAACAACAATGAGCCGCCACACGCTCATTACAATTCAATTGAAGTAGCGACAGTGACAGCGACAGCGACAGCAACTGCGACGCCGACGAAAACACGAAGCGCGGGCGCGTTCAACGACATTGCCGAAGAAGAAAACCAAACAGCAGCAACAAAAGCAACAGCAACAACAATAACAACAACTCAGGTGTAATCAAAGCGCATAGCCAGCCGCCACAGCAGCAGCAGCAGCAGAGAGCGCAATGCCAGCAGCAGCAGCAGAGAGAATGAGAGAGCGCAACACAGACACACACACACAAGCGCCCTGCTCACACAGATAATGAGCACATAGATACGACGCAAGAGCGCGAGCGCGAGCGCGCGTAAAATGCAAAAGAGCGCAAGCAGCGACGTTGACGTCGCATCTGCTTGGCAGGCGCAAGCTGATAAATTGCCGCCTGGCAATTGGGCAAAACGAGCAGAGCAACGACGTTGACGCTGACGCTGACGCTGGCAGCGTTTTATTTAAGCTGCACAGCTTTTGGCTGCTGTTTGTTGTTGTTGCTGTTTGTTGCTGTTGCTGTTGCTGCTGCTGCTGTTTCCTTCTCGTTTCGTTTTGCTTTTGGTTTCCTTTTGCCCGTTGAGATTTGTTCTCGAAGCGCGCAGGAGGAGCGACAACGGCAGCGTATGCTTGTGTGTGTGTGTCTGTGTGTGTGAACCAACCACAGCAGCCTCCTCTCTCGGCTGCTGCTATCTCTGTCTCAGTTGCTGCTGCTGCGCAGGACCGTCCATTTGTTGTACATGCAAACATACATACATATATATATGCTGCGCGCGCGTGTATTTGTGTGTGTGTGTGTGTGTACATACATCTCTGCATGCGCCGCGTGACTTGCGTTTTTGTGATTCGTTTGCTCTTTGCTCTTGCGCCTGCCCCAGCCACAGCCACAGCCCCTGCCTATGCCGCTGCCTCTGCTCAGCCGCTGCTTGCTGCCTCTGCGCATTGATTTTTCTGGCCAAAGCAGATACACAGCATAATGTACAATTGCCTGATGTACATATATATATGTATTATATATCTTTATATGCATATACATACATACATACATACATATAACGCACACGCCCGCATTTAGTCAACGAACCACAAAACAGTCGCAGACGCAGCTGCAGATACATTTGTTGCCATTGCCAGCAGCAACAACAAAAACAAATACAACAACTAAATAAAATATAAGCTCCCTACTGCTATATACTCTATTTAAGCTCACATGTTCTTAATCTTTTGTTACAGTTAAGGATAACAAAGTGTTTAGTGTTTCTGCATCATTATTTTATTCTTTTTTTTTATATTAAGTGATATAGATTACAATCTTTAATTTTAAATATTCTGTTAGAAATGCACAAAGTTGACCAAAATATGATTTTCAACTTTAAAAGCACGATTACTCCTCAAAGCAACTAAAAAAAATCTTTAAACCTCTTAATTTATTACATTTTGAACATTTCGCTTTAATAATAAAAATTTTAAAAAGATAATGGATAACTTTGGACCTTTCTACAAAAATGTCAATACTGTAAATTTTTTTTTTAAATATTAAAAACTGTTTTTTAAAATATTGTCAAAAAAATGAAAAAATATAACAATCTCAAACTTAATTACTTAGTTTGATATATTTTACTTACTTACAGAAAATATATAATTTTTGTATGCAAAGTGTAGTTGGATCTAACAGCTTCCAGTGTTATAATATCGATGATAATTTTGGTTTACAAAATACTCAAAATTTATATACTGGCAGTTTTCAAACAAATAAATGAGTCTTAAAAAAATGGACACTTTTCGGGCTGACACAAATTCAAAAATAACAGATTTGTCTAAAAAAAAAACAAAGTTAGCAGCACTGTATTAAATAGCCGCAATTACAAATCCAGTATACCTCATTTTTGCATTTTTCCTAGGAGCAACAGAGTATTAGAAGAGCAGCAGATACATTTTTATCGATTTTGTTGTTGTTGCATCCAGCAGCAGGTTGTTGTTGTTGTTGTTGTTGTCAGATGAAATCATGCGGGCCTCGACTGGCCAATGACAACATCAGCAGCAGCAGCAGCAGCAGCAGCAACACCAGCAGCAACAACAGCAGCAGCAACAGCAACAACAGCAACACCCGCAGCAAGCATAGAGAGATGGTTGTGGGATGGGAGGCAGGGTTTGCTTCTAAGGTAGTAGGGGGTGATTGGGTGTGGAACAGCCACCCCTATGCCAAGTTGGCCATCAACAGCAGCAGCAACACCAGCAACAACAGCAGCAGCAGCAGCAACAACAGCAGCAGCAGCAGCAGCGGGCAACCCAATACAGGCCCCAGGCAACTGTTTTGGTTTGTTATGTACAATTCTCATGGTTTTGGTTACCTGGCAACACTTGTGTATCTGTATCTGCAAGATACACACACACAGTTCGAATAACCAACAACCCCCAGACAAAAGCGCGATGTTATCCCCCATTTTTTGTGCCTCTTCTTCAGTTGGTCAGGCCATGGGCTGTAGCAGGGCGAAAAGGGGGGAGAGAAGAGCATAGCAGAGAAGAGCTCACAAAAAAGACTGGACGGGGGTGGGGTAAATGCGCTGAGACAAAAAGTTGACATTATTTTCAAAAACATAATTCTATATGGTAAAAAAAACCAAAACTATCGATTATTTTGTGTATATCGATAGTTAAGCTATGAAAGCTGGTGCTCTAAAATTATCGAAAGTGGAAATAATCAATAATTTGATACTATTAATACATTTGCATATGTAAGGAAACTATCGGGAAAACTATCGATAGACGCTTGACTCAAATATTTATATATACAATTGTTGGGAATATGTGTTCTTTTGTTTATATTCTTATATTGCAGCTTATGTTTTTATTTATTTGATTTTGTTTAATTAAATATTTTCTTGTAATCTTCATTTCATTTAAATAAATTTTCGAATATATCAAGGATTTTTCGATAACAGATAACATACATATGTTTGTTATAATAATATTCAGCATGATAACATACTATTAAGAAATCGATAAATACAACCTTAGAGCAAATAATCGATACTATTGATACTTTAGTCTGTAAACAAATTATAGGCAAAACGATAGATCAGCGCCTAAATTGTAAAAAAAGAAAAAATTTATTAAATCGAAGATTTACTGGAAATATTAATATTAATATTGCAGTTTATATTTTTAATAATTTATTTTAAATTAAATTTGTTCTTTTAATATTTATTTTAATGAGATAAATTTAGAATAATTCAAAGCATTGTTTGATAACACACAAACTTGTTATTATATAAAAATGAAGCATAATGAGAAACTATAAAGGAATCGATAAGGCAAACCATAATGTATACAATCGATAATTTTGAATATAAACAAATTATCGGTAAAACGATTGACAAACGCACAATTCAAATAATTTTGTAGACACAATGTATTTTAACTAAATAAATTCAATGAAAATAATATGATTCTTATACTGCTACTTATGTTTTTAACTTTAAATAAAAATACATAAATATTTATTTCACTAATCGATACTATCGAAAGTTACAAATATTTTTCAACTTTAAGCTTTCAAACTTATATATATATTGAAACTGATAATGAAATTTATTTAAAGTAAAATAGCTCATTTTATTATTCAATACGAATCTATAAATTCAGATTTAATTCAACACAAACCATACAATCGATACTATCGAAAGAAACTATACCTTGAATAATTTAACATTATTTTATTTTATGTAATTTTCTAGCGGCAATATTTCGCTCAGTGTACAATCAATAGACTGACAATACATAAATGAAACAATGAAAGCTTGTAAGGATGGTCTCAGTCTCTTTCTCTCTCTCTCTCTCTCTCTCTCTCTCTCTCTCTCTCTCTCTCTCTCTCTCTTTCTCTCTCTCTAGAGTTTGTGCCTATAAATTATGCGTTTGGTTTTATTGATTCGCCTGAGACAACTAGGATACCTATAGGGTATGTGTGGGCAGATATACAGATAGAGGGTATAGCGATAGGTTGATGGATAGATATAGGTTAAGGTATAGTTAGAGATACGAATTTGGTTTGAATTCTAAATAAGTTTGGAAAAGGTGAGCACATGTTATATGTCAGCAAATGGTCAATTACATAATGAAACGATTTATATTCCAAAAATAAAATATATTAAAAAAAAACTTGGTCAACAGCACGTCATAGACACACATACATATAAGGATAGTTAGCTTATCTCTTATCAATAGCGTCATTGGCCAATTGACGAGACAAAAACTAAAGTAAAATGCTGCAAGGGGCGATTAGAAGCGATAGAGTAAGGTATTTTTGGCATTGATAATAAAAATTGAACTGTACGTAATTTCGAGGGTATTTGGCTGCCCAGAGACTCCGCATGAGTCAGAACTGTGACTCAGAACTGTGTGGACAGGAAGTGTGATCCCCAAAAAGCGATCTATTGACAAAGACTAAAAACAATGACATCAAATAAATATTACTATATAACATTTATGAGAAATTGTGAAACCAGCCAAGTCTTAAACTTTATCACGCGCCATTTGCCTCAGTCTCAGTGGGCTTAAAAATCGTTTACAGCGTCTTTAGCACTAAGGCCCTCGGATACTATTGGAACTGTGGAACTATGGAACCAAATAGAACAGTCTCTGATAGAGAAGAAAGCTTTGAAAAGGCTTAAGAATTGGCGACAAAACTAACAAGAAAGAAATGTGATCTTTGGCACAGTTGTTGTCGTCGAAGATAAGATACCCTATTCTAAGTAGAATGTCGTTGCTTCCTGTTTTTGTGTTTATGTTACACAAATATACATATTCAAATAAATAGATTAAATAAATACGTGTATCGATGTATAAGTTTTTATACATAGTCATAAATATCATTTAAAATCTATGTGTCTTGAAAGAGCGTTGAATTTAAGTTGAATTTATTGTGTATTTTTTTTTTGTGTTGCTTAAAACTTACTTTTAATTTAAAAAATAAAAGTTAAGTATATTTATAATAGTTATTTTTTCTTTTTTAAATTGTTGGAAATTCATTAGAAAATACATTTTCGAATGCTTTGTAAATTGAACTTTGTATGTTTCTTAATCTCTCTTTATAGGACCATAACTTGATCAAAATTTATCAGATTTTTATTCGGAATGATGTTTTGAGCATGGTTTGACCCCTGAATTGATTTCCCATTTAAATAAATTTAAGATTTTTGACTCCTTTTTTAGGTATTTTTTCAAAATGTCATAAGCTCGCCAAAGATAAAAGCGACATAAACTCGCCGGCACAATATACTGAGCGAGATTGTGGCAGCGGGATTATGTCGTTGCTCATATTTTCTGACCTGCTATTTTCATAGAGACTTCAAACAATCATAACTTGATCAAAATTCATCCGATTTTCATTCGGAATAACGTTTTGATCATGATTTGACCTCTAAATTGATTTCCCATTTAAGTAAAAAACTTAAATTTTTGACTCATTTGACCCTTGATTTCTACAGAAGCTATTGAAAGCTGAAAGATATTTATATATATATTTAATCGAAAATAAATTTTATTTGGACTCAATTTACTCGCTTTAAAAATAAATTACGTATTAAATTATAGTTTTGTTTGTCCCGCGCGTATATATTTATAAGGTGTGTTGGGTGTAAAAATGTGTATAAAAATAGTTTTAAGTATGGCCTATCTTGGTCATAATAGTATCTCTTATCTCTGTGGGGCCAATAGATCGATAGATGGTGTACGCTTTATGGTAGTTTACGTCTTACAACACACAGCTGCACAATGCAGATAATCATTGGTTTATTATACACTGCACAAAACGGGAGATAAATATAGGAGAAATTAATGAATTTATATTGATATATGGGTTTAAGCTTACTTAATTTTTAATTAAATTAAATACAATTTTCTTTTTTTTTTTTTTTTACAAATTTCCATTTGATTTTTCGCAGTGCAGCTTCATAAAATCGTTGAATAAATAAGTCATAAAATTGGCAAAGGTGGAGAGCAGCAAGAGACGCTTCAAATGCATTTGAAATTATTTATATAACGTTCATATATCTCCCACTCTATATAATCGGGGCACGTGACATGATTTTGCAGGCCAATCAATTTTGTTCTACGCTTCTTAAAAATAAAAAGAAAAAAAAAAAAAAATATTAACTGTAGCAATGTAGCAATTGGGGCCACAATAAAGATAAACAATCCCCAAGGCAAATCGAATCCGGTTATGCCGTTAAGACCTGAGACTTCAGGGTTTTTGAGAGAAGATATTACGGAACATTATGGAACGTTTTGTCCAAATGCATTTCAAAGATAACTGCGATTGGACGTTCAAAAAAATAGAACCAAAATGGTCAGAGTCTAAAGAGTAAAGACAATTCAATAGATCATTATACCCTGTAGTTTAAAAGTAACTTTAAGTGGGTATATAAGGGTAGAGAATAACATCTCTTAAACTGCAAATAAACTCAACGATCTGAGGAGGTTTTAGGAGCTATGAAGTAACTATGAAATTGTAGATTTTGAAGATTTTTTTTTGATACAATATTCTAAAAATTGTATTAACATTTATTAGTAATTAGAGGGTGTATCTCAGAGAATTTTCTAGTCTCTTATCTAGACGCTAGAATTTAGAATACACCCGTTTATTGTTGTCCGAAATTTTTTAAAGATTTCATAGTAGTATGATAAGTATCACAAGAGTTTATTAGAATAGATTTTCTTCCGGATTGCACTTACTTGTTTTTCTGAAAATATCAAGAATAATTTCCTATAGTATCTGCTATTCTCTCTCCTCTAAAAGATTTGTCAATCTTCATATAAATAATTTAAGTTTCATTCAATTTTATAAGTATTTAAGATTTGTATGATAAGTAAGCCAAGAATCGATTAGTAGGGTAGAGTTTCTTCGGGGTTGCACTTACTTGTTTTTATTCCGAAAATATCAAGAATAGTTTCCTACAATATCTGCTATTCCCTCTCCTCTAAGAGATCTTTCAATTATTTAAAATTTCAGATTTAAGGGTATTTTTTGGTCATGAACTTTCGTCTAAAGTAAAGTTATCTGTTGTTGAAAAAAAAGTGTATTTTCAAAGGTTTTCTTTGTTGTTTCTTTGTCGTCAAGATCTGCACTCACTTCTCCATTGACCTCCAGGGGCGGCGAAATGTGTAACTTCAAGCGTATTTCCAGCCAACAGCCCCCAAGTCTTATCGCTAATGATGATGGATCGTGAATTTGAGATGATCGATGATTTGCCAAGCGATAAGAAAGTCAAACCCAACCAAATAACCAGGTAACCAAACCAACCAACCAGACAGCAGCATTGTGCACTCAAAACTCTGTGGGTGGACGGGGGGATGTCTGTGGGGGCGGGAGAGTGTGTGTGTGTGTGTGTGTGTGTGTTACGTGTGTGTGCTCTTGAGATTTAAGCCGATGTCGAAGGCGAAAGGCACTGTGGAATTGCAAGATTACAAAAAAAGTTTGGAAAAAATATATTTGATATTTTAAAAAAGGAAAAATGTGTAGAAATCGAATATCAATTTTTTTTATAAATATATATTAGAAAATAATTAGAGGAGAGTGGGGTTTATATTATTTATTATTTTTTTTTTTTATACCAAACATTCACTAAAGATTTGTGTGGGTAAAAAGGAATTTAAAATGATTTTTTATTATCAATATGAAGATTTTAATAATATATATTTTAATATGGAAGAATATTTTTTTTATTTGATTTACCAAACTTTCACTAAAGATTTGTCTAATTACGAACGAATTAAAAAAAAATTTTTTTATCGATATGAAGATTTTATTAATATATATTTTAATATTTTAATAAAAAAAAATTTTTTGCCATTGATAAACCAAACATTTACTCTATATTTGTGTTATAACAAAGGAATTTAAAAATATTTTTCATTTCCGATACGAAGATTTTAATAAAATAATTTTTAATATTTATTTTTTAGAAAATTACTTCGAAGCTTAAAAAGATTTTTATAATAAATATTTATATATGGATAAATTTTTTTTCTTTTGATATACCAAACTTTCACTAAAGATTTTAAAAAGATATTTTTTATTTTCAATGTGAAGATTTTAATAATATATTTATATTTTAATATTTAAATATGATGGAATCTTTTTTCCTTTGATATACCAAACTTTTACGAAGGAATTTAAAAATATTTCTCAGTTCCGATATGAAGATTTTAGTTAAATAATTTTCAATATTTATTTTTTTGGAAAATTACTTTAAAATTATAGCTGAATTTTCGAAAAATGTCGATTTCAGCATTATAGGCTTTGAATTTTATTTTCGTGTTTTCGAGTGACCTAACTTTTGATATAGCTTTCAATTATTTTTTTTTTCCCCCAAAACACAAAACCTTTCAAACCGCATTTTGAATAGGTTTACGGAATAAAGAACGGCAACCCAATGAAATTAAAAAGATTTTAGCGGAATTACAAGTCGGCATATTTTTTCTCTTCCTTGCTCTATGTGTATTTGAAAAAAAATAAAAATGTAGTTGAAATTGTCATTATATAATAAAAATATTATAAAATATGAATTTCTATGTACTTACTCAAGTAAACTTAAACTCATCGTAGAAAACTCATTTTAAAGCTATAGAAATTTTCTAAGAATTTTTTTTTTTATTTTTTTTTTGCACATAATAATACTGCTATGCTCCACTGTGCTTTGGACGCCTGATATCGATGGCCAGGTGAATTTGTTGTCGATGGGTTTTTGGCTCTGTTCTGTTTATACTATGAGTAGTATAAAAATAATAATAATAATTTTATGTGTGGGTTTTCTTTAAGAGTCAAAAGTGGAATCGGTACGCGGCTAGAGAGACGTTTGCTCACCTGTGTTATCTATTTTTCTGATAATGTTACCTACTTAAATACATACAAACATATATATAGATGGTATATACATATGTATATATATATATATATATATATTATATTTTATATGGTATTTCGTTTCGACTTTGGCTTATTGGCTGATTTGACGATGATTTGACTTGGTTTCTATTTATGGCATTGCCTTGTTGGAAGACCCGCTAGAAAAGCTCTATTAGATCAATATAGATGGGAATACAGGTCGTTCAATGATATGGGATTTTAGAATTGAATTTCGTAAGGGCAGATCAAGGTCGTTAATTGTAATTACTAAAGTATAGTTCTCTTAGTTAGCTAATCAAATATCACAAAATATCTATACTTCGAACTCTTTTTCTAGTATTTTAAGCTCTTTTAACTTTAGCTAAATTTATGCATCTTATGCAGAATAACTTTCTGGCCATATTTATTTATTTTTAAGGAGTTGATAAATATTCATAATAAAATAAAATTAAATACAATTTTTACTTGCTTTCTTGTCTTTTTTTTTAAGACTATCAATCAGAGCAAGATATTAAGAATAAATATTTAAATTGTCAGCAATTAATAACATTTGTTTTTTAGACCAAGAAATCAATCCTTAAAAAAATAGTTTCCGATTCTACGGAGTAAAAATTGTTATAATTTTGGAATTTGAAATTATTTATTTTGTAGCATTATTAATTAATATGTTTATTATTATAAAATTTTTGAAAAGTATTAATATTTTTTTATATTTTAGTAATACTATAGTGATCTCAATATAATTTTTAATTCCCAAGAAAATATATTTAATTTGTACGCAGTAAAATTATTGTTATTTTGGTATTTTAAATTATTTTTTTTAGGCAATAGTTTTTAAAATTGGTATTATTAATTAATGTTCAACATATTTTTAATATTTTATTTTATTTTTTTAAAAGTATATTTATGTATTTTTTTTATTATTTTTTTTTTGGTATGATTGTATTGATCTTTATTTATTTATATATATTTAGTTTTTAATTTAAAAATAAAAATAAATTCAGCTTGTACGAATTAAAGCAATTATCATTTTGGAATTTTAAATTAAATTTTATTGACAATGTTTTTTACAAATTAGTGTTATTAATATATATTCAACTTATTTCTATTGTTATTTTATTTCTACAAGAATTTTTATTTATTTATTTTTTATTTTCTTTCTTGGTATTATTAAATTGATTTATATATATTTAGTTTTTATTATATTTATTTTTAGTTTTTATTTCCGAAAAAAATAGATTTAGCTTGTACGAAGTAAAATTATTAACATTTTAGAATATTAAAATAAATTTTATTGACAATATTTCTTAAAATTAGTGTTATTAATAAATATTCAACTTTTTTATTTATTATTATTATATTTTTATTAGTATTTTTATTTATTTATATTTGTTAGTAATTTTTTGGTGATCTACATTTATTTATTTATATTTAATTTTTAATTCCCATGAAAATAGCTTCAGTTGTAATTTTGTGTGAAATTTTTATGAATTCGGAGATAAGTTTATTAGGCTCAAGGTTTTAAATTAAATATTTTTGACAAAATTTTTAAATTAGTATTTTTAAATAATATTTAACCAATTTCTATTAGTATTTTATTTTTTAAAAGTATTTTAAAATTGGCAAGGTTTTTAGTGACGTATAATTTGTTAAATTGTGAAAATCTAGCTGGATTGACGTCATTTTTGGAATTTGAAAAAATTAAAAGTTAAATTTGTTGTCTGGTTAGATAGTACTATTTTTATTTATTTATTTCTATGAGTATGATTAAATTGATCTTCATTTATACATATATGTAAATTTTTTTAATTTTTTTTATTTTTATTATTTTCTTTCTTTTTATCTCTGTGTCATAAGCTTTCTCTGAGTTGTTTTTAGTTGCATTTTGTTTTTGTTTTTTTAATACTTAGCACACCTCGCAGCTATTATTCCTTGCTTTCATATAAGCATTGTCGTATATCTTAGTAACTTCCCCCAATCTCCGTCTACCCAACATCAAGTTTACTTAGTCTCGTTTACTTTGCGCTCAATTTTGCGCCCCATGGCAATCGTGTGACCCAGCTAACTACCTTCCCGTTCCCGTTCCCGTTCCCGATCCAGAAACCCATCCCAAAAACCCGTTGTCCCGTTGCAGTCCTGTCCCGTGTCGACTTTTAACGGTCGGAACGATGTTGGAACCACTGTGAACCACCCTCGCAACATTGCAACTGATTGAATATTCATGTGGGTTTATTGTATGTACAATAGTCATGGCAACTATCTTTTTTTTTTATGTATCTGTATCCCTCTCTGTGTGTTTGTATCTGTATCTGCCGCAACCGCTGCACAACAAACACGAGCTCAATAAATGCATCTGCGTGCGCTTTTTACCCCGTCCTCAACTCTCATGCTGATGGGTTTTCCTTTTATTTTTTATCAGTATAAAAAAATATTTACTCAAAGCCCAAACCCTAACTGAAAAACCGAGTCTGTTTCCTATAAACAATTGCAAAACCAAGCCGAGAGGAAGTGTTGGCAGGGCAAATAGGAAGATTCAGCTGGCTGTCATAATTATCCAGAGTTCTGGATCTGTTTGTGGTTGTAACCAGGCTCTAGATCTTCTTCTTCTTTTTGGAATAGTATCTCTGAGCTGACGACGCCGGCTGCATATTCAAATGTAACCAAAACTGGCAATTCATAGTAAGCAGCATGAGTTGTATCTTGTATTTGAACTGATTAAATTGTTGACACAGCGCCCATTGACGACAGTGTTGACGCGTCATTGGAGCAGCCCAACACACCTTGTTATACCCTGTATTTGGAAAAATGAATATACAAACAATAGGGTGTAATAAATGTTGTGCGTTTACATTGAAGATAACGTGGTAAAAAGCAAAAAATAGATATTCTTAATATTAATAGTTTTTTGAGTCACATTCGAGATAATTCAAATTTCGATAGTATCGATAACATGTAAATTTATTACTGAACCACTTTCAACTCTATTTGGCATAGATATTATCGATTCTATTGGTAAGCTCGTATTTAGCTGGCAATCGATAACATTTTCAAGCTTTTTTTCTCAATGAATACTATCGATAACCAGTCTTTAAAGCTATTTTGGCTATCTCTTTTAATTTATGAAGTTGCATGAATGTATTGAATAGACAAAGTATAAGGAAGACAATAGGTATTATAGATTATATATTAATAGTTATTGAGTCACATTTGAGCTATTTAAAATTTCGATAGTTTCGACAATTTGCATGTTAACAACAATTCTGAAATTTAACAGACAAGCAATCGATATAATTTTCAGGATATTTTTTATTTCTACTATCGATAATATCGATAAACAGGCTTTAAAGCTAAATTCGCATTTTCTCTTAATTTGTTATGTTGTATGAATGTATTGAACTGACAAAGTAGAAGGAAGACAAGAAGTTTTATTATTAAAATTAAAATTAATTTATCTTGCAGATATTTCTATTAATGATATATTCGATAGTATCGAAGAATTGTTGATATTCAGTATTTTTTTTATTTTGATTTACTTTTGTTTAAAATATAAAGATCTCTTTATTTGTAATGTTATATGAATGTATTAAAAAGACTAAGTAAAAGGAAGACAAGAGTTTTCATTAATAAAATTAAAATTTTTGAGTTACCTTTGAGGTATTTCAATTGTAGGTAATATCGAAAATATCGATAAATTTTTAAAATTCAGTATTTATTCATTTGATCCTCTTTTGTTTAAGTGATTATGATCTCTTAGTTTTTAATGTTATATGAATGTATTGAACAGATAAAGTAGAAGAAAGACAAGAGGTTTTATTAATAATATTCATAATTTTTGATTTATTTTGCAGATATTTCAATAATTGATATTATCGATAGTATCGATAAATTGTTAAAATTCAGTATTTCTTCTTTTTAGCCACTTTTGCTTAAATTATTATGATCGTTGTAATTTTTTTAACTTATTACAGGGTAATTACAGGGTACAGCATTCACTCCAATATATTTGCTTTCGGTTATTGTTTTTCTGTTTTTTTCGGGTGACCAGCTAATCAATACTCATATGGCATGTTGTACCTCACCTCTGTTTACACTCAGATGAGTTATCATCTTTTATTGCCTTAGTATTACTATCGACTTGTAAGACAATAAACATAAACCGTTTTTTTTTTTTTTTTTGGTAGAAAAATATATAACGCTCTATAAATAGAATTATGAAATTTTTTAAAAAATTTTGTGTAACTTTTTTTTGTAAAAAATAAAAATTTTTAGACTAAAGTTTAGTTATTTCTTTGATTAAATTGATGCTAAAAGTTGAGGCAGAATGGAAGTTTTTGTATTTATTTAGTTGCTTATACTTAAATTTTAAAAAATTTTCTTTTTTATAGAAAACTTATCTCAGTAAATGTTTTTTCTTATTATAATTATTTTATTCAACAATATTCCCATTTCAGTTTCTCAAGAACTGCATAATAATTATATGGCAAGGGAATTGTATATATTATAGTTCAATAAACTTGGCAAACGAAGCGAGAGCATTGATCCTGGCCTAGCCAAAGGACTTGAGACAGACAAAAAAAAGCGACAGACTGACTGGACAGCATGTCCTGTGTGTGTGTCCTGCGTGGCAGTTGAATGAACGCTGATGATGTTCTTCAAAGCAACAGAAACAGCAGCAGCTTCTTCCTTTTCCTTTGCTCCTTCTCTGCCCGCTCTTTCCCTACCCCAACAAGTCCTTTGTACCTGTTTCTGTTTTTTTTTTTTTATTATTTTTTTTTCTTAACGCTCGACACACGTTTTGCATTACACTCGAGCGCACAGAAGGTCGAGAGCCAGGAGTCAGGAGCCAGGACTCGACAGTCGACAGTTGATGGCCAGAAGTCGATACACTGAACAAAATTTAAAAAAAAATTAATGTAAAGAAATAACAGCTGTGTTGGGCTATTCGAATAAAAATGAATTTAGCTTTGGGGAAAAGTATTTCATACAATAAATAAATATATTTTCCAAAAAAAATAAAAAAATAAATATATTTCTGAAAAAAATGAAATAATTTTTTCAATTTTTAGGACTAGCTAGATTAAATAAAATAATATAAAACTGCTCCATTTTGGCTCTATCAATTTCTGGATAAACAGGGAAAAAAAACCTTAATCGACTTATTATTAAATTAAATAAATTAAATACACAATAAAATTAAATATAATTATCAATATATTATTTTTACTTATTTTTTTATTTTTTGGGATTAGCGACGAATTACAACGTCAAAAATATAAAAAATATCCTTTAATTTTTTTTTTTCAAGTTATAAAAAAGTTTATATTAATTATATGTTAAGTCACCTGTGTTGTCATTATAATAATATTAGCCTTTATAGTATATATACATATATTCAAAACAAAAAAAAAATTAAATAAAAAAAAAAAAACTGCGGCTGCTTAATGTAGTATTATTATCTGACAAAACTTGATTAAAATCGGCCTACCACATATCTAGCTTCATTTAAGTAATTCGATTGAAAAATTGTTCTATGAACAACTTTTTTGTCCTCTTTGAATAACTCAATCCATCTTACCAAGACAGAGATTCATTATGTTCTTAATAATCTGATAAAAATGAAACAATTATATAATTTAGATGCTTTCTTAGAGAGTTGGCTTTAAATTTGATTATTTATTAATTTGAGATTTAGTCGCTAACAATTTAATAACTTTTAATTAGAATTATAATTGATTAATATATTATATTATATTATTATATTATATTATATTACCTGCTTAAATTTAATTATATTTTACTTCAGGCTATTTAAAAATTATGAAAAATCAATTTATTTTTTTAATTATTAAATTTATATATAAACTATACTTTATTTATATATGAGCATTTCCATTGTGGCGTTACGTGACAGTCGTACGCCTAAATGTGAAAAAAAGCTAAAGCAAAAAAAAAATTTTTTTTAATTTTTCTCTATAATAACTAAAGTAAATAAAGTATTGGATGACTTCTAGCTTTTTGGTCGTTGTGGACCTTTCTGTGGAAATGCCCATATATATATTTTTATTTATTTTTATATTATTTTTTTATATTAAATATATATTTTAATTTAATCAATTTTTTTATATATATTTTAAATTGAATCCTTGATAGTTTTTGAATGTTTAATGGTACTATTAAAATTGTAAGTTTTTAAACTTCCGTTTGAAATTAATTCCTATTACCAAATGGAACTTCCTCTGTCTTCCGATTATTTTTCTGAGTGTAGCAACCCCTGGGGAGAGAGAGAGAGAGCTAGTAAGAAAGAGAGCGATGGCAGTTAGCAGTGACAAGTGGCAAGTGTAGCCGTTGCAGTTGCAGAAAGGTGCATCCTTGCATCATGATAAACATGATAAACATGATTATCATGACTATCATGATCATGATCATGATGCGGGGCATCATCATCATCATTAAGAGCTGCACCTGCTGTCATTGCGGTAACCGTTTTTCCAACGGCTGTTGACTCCTGCAACGAAGAAGATCAAGCGTCAACGGATCATTGTCTGGCATCAAATTACCTTAGCCGAGAACGAGGACGAGAAGGAGAACGAGGCCGAGTCCGCGTCTTGTCCTGGCAGCCCCTGGACACACAATTCACAGAATCGCCAGGACTCTGAACTCTGGAATGAGGTCCGAGCGAGGGGTCGGATAAAAGTGTTTAATCAAGTGGAAGGCGGCAGTTAAATTTCGGCTGTCGATCGAAACAGCAGAGAAAACAAGTTGAAAGGGATACACAAGGGCAGGTTCCCCCCTCACCACTTCCCTCACTCCACTCCTCTTCTAGTCATTACCTCCCTCACATTGCTCACATTTCACAGCGATATCTTGTCGTAATATGAAACTCACATCGGAAGTCGGAAACGTGACGTTGTAATGCTTGATTGGGCTTTGCACTTGGATGCCTGGTCAACTGGTCAACTGCTTCCTCTTTTGTCTGGCAAGGAAGCTTTACAAGGCTCATATCCCATGTCACACCAGCTGAAGCTGCTGCTCCTTCTCTCCCAACTCTTCCCAACTCTCCAACTCTTCCCAACTTGTCATCAGCAGCTGAACCCTTAGAAACTTTGTCTTTCTCAAGAAATAAAGTACACTGCAAACCTTTCATTTATAGCATCCTATTAGGGTAAAAAGGAATTCTAGAAATATTATGTATCTAGTCTTTCTTTAAACCTTTTTTTAGTGAATTTAGCTAAGCTGCAAATTGCTACATTTTTACAATTTTGTTGGCTATAAAAGAAAGTCCAGAGATCACAAATAAGAGTTATAAGGTTCAAAAAAAAAAACAAAGTCAAAAAAAATTTTCTACTTACATGAATGGAAATATCTTCGAAATACTACAATAATTCAGAATCCTGGAAAAAAGTAAAAATTTTTTTTATTTATTTATATTTTTATTTATTATGAAAATTCATTTAAATTGTAATATTTGAGCTAAATATTGGGAAAATTTTAAGATATATTAATTCAGGGTCCTGGAAAGAGGTTAAATTTTTTTAATATTTATAATAAAAATTAATTAAAATTCTTATATTTGATCTTAATAAAATCAATTAAAAATATGAGTTATATTTATAATTTGAGGATTCTTAATTTTGGCTCTTAAGGCGCACATCGTGAATTTTTTAAATTTTTTTAACACAACACCTGGCTCCATAGAAATTTTCATTCAATTTTTATTTTTGATTTTTATAATAAAAATTGAAAAATCATTTTTATTTTTATTTTACCTAATATAAGAAATATTTGTCAATTTTGTAATAAAAATCCAAACATTATTATAATTTTATTTATTTTATTTTATTTTTTTTATTATAACCGTTACGGTCCCTGGGAAAATCTTCCTTAATATTTAAATTAATATTTAGAAACGAAATCTCATTTTAGTGTCAAATTTACTTCACAATTTTCCGCATTTGATTTCTGTAGAGCTTTTCTAATAATATATTTTTAATTATATTACCTTATAATATAGTTTTGATATCTATATATATATTTTTTTTATATACTTTTCCATAAATTTTATTCACACAATTTTTACCCTATGAATTCTAGTTAACATTAAAATATATTTAGTTAAAAGTTTTCAGTATACATATTTCTTATATACAGCTAAAGTCTATAATAAATTATTTCCCTTTAATTTTTTTCTACGAATTGAAGTTAACATAAAAATAAATTTACTTAAAATTTTTTAGCATAATTATATCTCATAAATCTAAAGTCTTTCCCAAATTTTTTCCCCACAATTTTTACCCCCCAAATTCTAGTTAACATTAAAATAAATTTAGTTAAAATTCTTCATTCTTTAATTTCTCCATTCTAGCATCTATTATAATATTTTTCAATTAACCAGAGCATTTCGTAGTTCCAGCATGTTTCAGATGAATTCTTTGACTGGGTTTTTATGCTTCTGACCCATCAATCATTGGCTAATTTCTACAATTATGATAATGAAACCGCATTGGATCGTTCATTTCTTTCATTATTTTGTGGGTCAGAATCGTGTGTGTGCACACACAACTTTCACGGTCCACCAGTTCGTTGACCATAGTCCATATAATAAGCTCATATCAATGTTCATACTTATAGCAATACCCATGCCTCTATAGACATACCTCTATAGCCATACTTATGGCTATATCCAAATCCATACATATCTATGCATATGTTTAATTTCTCCGCCTGCGTCTCGCATAATGAATTTATTATTAAACAAATCTCAAATCGCGCCACACACCACATGTACATATAATTTTTTAATAATGCATAGTTTGTCAATAAATTTCTTTTATGATGTTCCCAAATGCTCTGTACAGAAAAAGTTACTTAACTTTGTCATCATTTTTGTGGGGCATCTTTAAATTTGCTTATTGTTTGAATCAGTTTTTAAAGTTAAGGAAATGATAGAGATTCTTAAACTGCTTAAATGTCAAGCTAACATTGATTTTAAGAACTATAAAGTCGATTTAAATCAAAGTTTTTTTGCAAGTCTTTTAAAGTAACTCTTAAGTAAAGTTATCGAGTTTAAACTGAATAGGTCAATCTATCCAGCTATTTTTTTTGGGTTTGAATTTGATATACAAGATAATAAAATTTGACAATGAGATCTTGAAGCGATTCTGAAGTATAATCAATAAATGGAAAGAAACAAAAGAATCGATAAGTCTATCGATGTGAAATAAATGGAAAAAGAATCGATAAATCTATCGTTGTGAAATCTGGGGAAAGTATATGATAGAATTAAAAATACATTTTAACTATAATTAAAATAAAATTCAACAGAATTTCATATGACAAGATTTTTAAAGCGAGTTAAATTATTCCTTTGAATAGTTATCGATTTTGAAACGATCAAAAATTTATCTAAACTTTGTTGAGTCAAGATAAAGAATACATGTTCAACGTCTAACTATCGCCATCGATAGCTATCGATATGATGTCGAATTGAGAAAATTCATTTAATTTGGCAATCAGGTCTTTATTAAGGCGTTTTTAAGTTAAGTTTTAACTATTAACTTTTATTTAATGACTCTATGTTAAGTGTGTCTAGATATAATACGATATAAAAACATAACATTTGAAAGTCAACTCTTAAATTAAGCTCTTATATTTAGCTATTTTCATCGATAGTTATTAATTATAACTCACGATAGTTCAAAGTCAACCTAAATAAAAAATTTCCACTTTTTTTTGGAGTTGACTTAAAGTACAAATGAGAGTTGACTGAGAGTTCTTTACAGATCTTAAATTTGACTCATAAATTGTTATCGAAACTTATCGATACTCAAAATTGAATAGAAAATGATTTAATTCGGCAATCAGGTCTTTATTTAGGTGTTTTTAAGTTAAGTTTTTAACTATTTACTATTTATTTAACAACTCTATGTTAAGATATAAGATAATATCATTTAACATCCTCAATAGTTATCGATCTCAATATATATTGAAAATTAATTAATCTTCTATTATTTTTGTGTTTATTTAACATTTAATCTAACTTAATAGAAAATAAAAATACAACTTAATTCAAAATTAAGTCTGACTATTGTTATATACATAGCATAGATAGAGCATACATAGTTCGTTATATTTGTTTGTTAGCTTTCCATTCTGGTTTTCTCAATGCTCGCTGCTCGTAAGAGACGCGTCGGACACGATTTCCAAATCCATTAACATTGCGATGGGTGCACGATGGTCTCGCTGTGTCTGTGAGGGTCTTTGAGGTGGGTTTTTGAGGCTCCACCAAACGATCCAACCGATCCAACGATCCGCAATTCACGATTGACAATGGCTGCTGGTCTCCGGTGCTCAAACGCCGCGCCAAATACGAAATCCCATCAAAACAACAACAACAGCAATTCGAATCTTACGGCTCAATAAAAGAAAATGTGCGGCAACGTTTATGGTCGTGCCCCGGCCCGGCCCGCCTCTCCCCCACCTACCTCTAGAGACCCCTCCGTTGATTCTTCATTAAAGATTCATGATGTGTGTTTTCTTTCAACCAAACCAAACTGAAACCAAAACCAAAACCAAACGTACGCCATGACAACCGTTGGCCCAAACGATGGCGACTCCACTAGCCACCACCTCCTCCAAAACTGCATATAGTACACCTGACTGTCTCCCCCGATTCCCCGATGTCGTTGACGATGTTAATTTCCATGTCGATGTCGATGGCTGCTGCTGTTGCCGCTGTTGCTGCTGCTGCTGCGACGCCAATCTTCCAATGAGTGATGAGCCGACAGTGCCAACCAAAGCCAAAATGAATATATAAAAACCCCAAGTCCAAAACATAATTAGTCTTAGAAAGCAGTTGTGTCTAGTAGATACCCTGTATTAAGCTATAAATAGTAAATATATATATATATTGAAAAAAATGTTTTTTAGGTTCGTCTTGAAAACTTAGTAAGAAAAAATGTCAACTTTGGCAAATTAGCTATAAAAAATCAAAAGAGCATTTAAAAAAAAAAAAACTCAAATATTAATTTTTTTTATTGCCCTGAATATAAATAATAACCACGCTTCATCTTAGGACAGAGCTGAATATATCTCAAATAATAACAATTATTTTTTTCTGGGCTTTAATTTATATATAATCAAAAATAATATTTATTATCGAAGTTTTATCAAAAGTTTTAAAATAATATTTATTTTGTTATTTATTTATAAAATCTCTACAAATAAAAAAATGCAATTGTTTTTAATTTATATATTAAAATTCGAATATTATATTTATATTTATAAGTTTTAAACAATTCACCCTAGGGAGTCACAATGAAAAAAAAAAAATAAATCCAAAAATACAAAAATTTAAAAAATAAAAGTTATTTCCCTATTTTTTTTTTCAAAAATCTCTACAAATAAAAAATAACATTGTTTTAAATATATATATTAAAATTTGAATAATTCTATAATATTTATATTAATCAATTGGCCTAAAGGAATACCAAGTGCTACACTGAGAAACATAAATAAATTTAAATAAATCATGTCCGTTTTTTGAAAATAGTATTTTTCTTGTTACCAGAAACATTAGTCATATTTCATTAAAAATTTTATTAAAGCTTCAATTTTCACAATGAAACTATGAATTTGAACTTTATTTGAGATTATTCCGTCATTCAATATTATTTCGCTAATTTTTTTTAAATACAATTTGTACCTATTTTATTACAGCATAATGTGAGAACAATTTTTATTTATTTATCGAAAATATTATTGTCACTTATACGAATTTAAAACAGAATATTATTTATTCTTATCAAAAATATAAAAATATAAACATAAAAGTAACATAGAGGTTATATACTAACTGGCAAAAATCCTGTTTGGGAATTACATGCCCACACATGTACACAAAACAGCGCCCATAGGTATGCAACATTAATTGAGTGGATTTTTCTTCCCACCAATTTTTAAGCGACTTTAATCAAACTTGATAGAAAAGCATAAAGAATATTGATAAATTTTTTGTAAAATGAAGTCTGATTCTTTTAGTAGATTGTTATAAATTTTTATAATGGTAAAATTTAGAGCTAGCTTTGTTTTTACCAACGAATAAATAAAAAAAAAAAAAGTATTGGTTGTTCTTCATTTAAAAAGTAATTTTTTACTCCTAAACCTTTGCATTACAATTCATATAATATCAATTAGATTAGAAATAACAAATTTGCTAGCACTAGCTTCTATAAACTCTGTGTCATGTCTACTCTCTGTATTTTTGTAGTACAGGGTATAACAAAATCAATGACAACGACTTTCTTTTTGACCAAAGTGTCGTCGCTGTCAAGATACAACAAGGAGGCAGCCCTTCTTTGGACTTAGCTATTGGTAGCTATGGTACTGAGGTCTGTGTCTTCGTCTCTGTCTCTGTTTCTGGGGTCTGAGGTCTGAGGTCTTTTTTGGTGGGAGGGGGATTAGGGTGGGGACGAACACACACAATGTCGATGCCTGTTCAATGGCTGCGAAGCTCTCTGCAGAGCTCTCTGATTGGCTTTGGCTTTGGCTTGGAATTGGAATTGAAATTGGAATTGGATGTTGCTTTTGCTGTGTTGTCGTGTCGCATTGTGGAGGCCTCGGGGCCGTTGTAGGCCGTTGGCCTAAAATACACGTTATAAGAAAATTTCTATATTAAAATGCTGTGCCATGCCTCAAGCAGCGACAGCCTCGTTTATGTTGTTGTTGTTGTCTTTGGAAATCTTGGAGATCTTCCACTGCGCATTACCTAATTGCCCGCACTGAATAAATAATGTTGTAAATTTGTCTTATAGCGTTGAGAGAGTGAGAAAACAAATAAGTTGAGAAAATTTTTAGAAAATTTTATGGCCTACAATGAGGTGAGGTAAACGAATTGGTAATTGTCCTTTTGGCTCATTAAGGCTGTGATTATTTTAGAAAAATGTATAGATATATTATAGAACTATATTTCTAACTGATTTAATCTATCAAAGATACTAAATGTTTTTTCAATTTCAGTAAACAAGAAATTGTCGCTTGTATTTAGAAAATTTTGAAATTTTTAAATTAAAGCGGTTAAATTAATAAAGTAGCTAAAAAATAAATAAATAAATTAAATGACAGCTCTAATATATTCTTTGTATTTTGTTTAATCATTATCATTATTAAGCATTTGAATTCTAAGAATTTTTGAATTTACATTTCGCTTTATATAAATGCAAAATAATCATGAAAATTAAAAGAAAAGAAAGCTCAAAAAAATATAATTTTTTTATTTATACTTATATAATTATATTTTTATTAAATAGTCATAAAAATTAAGGAAAAGAAAAAAAATATTTTTTAATTATTTATATATAATTATATTTATATTAAATAGTCATGAAAATGAAAAAAGGAAAAAAGCACAAAAAAAAAATTTTGTAATTATTAATATTTAATTATATATATAATAAATATCGCAGTATAATTTACTTATATAATTAACTATACATTACATTGAAATAAATTGTTTTTAAATTATTTAAGATTCTTTGATTTTATATTTTTAAGGTAACAAATATAAGTTATATTCTAAATGATTTATATACAAAAAAAAAAAAATATTTTGATTTTTAATAAAATAATAAAATATTAAAATTAGCCATGATTTTAGTTTTATGAGAAAAAAAAATACAAATCAATTTTGATTGACAAAAAATAAAAATCAAAATATTCTAATAAATTTTAAAAATCGTGAAAACTTTTAAATTTATCGATTTTAACGAAATGTTGTTCGTAAAACTAAACTTAAATAAAATAAAATATTTATAATGTATATCCTAGTATTTATGTATTAATATAATATTTATATAAATATGTAACATATGTACCATTTTTAATGGATACACAGTGTGAACAATTTAATCTTTGCTAAATTTATGGAGTTTAGAGAACGATAACTTTTTTAATGCCAACTTCAAAACCACCTTAAAGTACTCTGAAGATTTTGAAACAATTTAAAAATCTGTATTTTTGTATTTACAAAAAGTCAATTTCAATAAAATAAAAACATGTTCAAGAGATACGAGTAACCAAACGGAAGTAAATGGAACTTGAAATTGCCTAATGAGCTCTCCTCAGGTAGAACTGATGTCCAAGACACAATCTGGGCTGATCCTGCGGTTGACATCTTTATCGAAGGTCAGGTTAGGGTCGACATTTACATTTTAGCATTTGACAATTATGCACGGGACAACAGGAAGCACTTCCCTCTAGATGGGATGGAATAAACTAGAAGACTAGAGAAACTGAACTTGGGAGCACTTAGGATCGTGAAATAAACATAAACATAAACACAAAACAGATAAACAGAACGGAAATTCGATTAGCTTCAAACAATACTCTGCCAATTCTACAATATTTGACGTAATTGTAATTTGGTTTGTTCTTCTTCGACTCGTTTGTATATTTTAAATGTAATGTAGAGAAAGATATATATATATAGAGAAACCCTGTATATAGTATCTCCATAGGGCAAAGTATCGCCTTCGACGACGACATCGATTTGGATAATTTGCATAGATCAGCAGAAATCAACACGCGAAGTATTTTCAATGGCCAAATGCGATGAGGCGAAGGGGCAGTCAATGGCCCCCCCTTTCTACCCAGGGGTGTCGAAGGGGGCTAAGAAATAGATAGACAATACGGGGGTACGGAGATACATGTGTACTCAAAAGATTTGCATTAATCGCAAGTCGTGAATGTCTATATGAAAGAAAATGAACACAAAAATTTAAGATTCTATTTTGTAAATGAAGGCAAAGAAAGCATTTACTTATAATAAAAAAAAGAAATATTTAAGTCGAAAGAAAATATATATTTTGTGTATATGATTATCGGATTATACAAGAGTATTTTCCACTTAAACTTTATTATAAAAGATAAAATAATCAGATAAAAAAATCAGGCCAACTATAATAATAACTTGAATTTAATTTATTTTTATTGAAATACCCATAAAAAATACAGATTTTAATGCAGATTGTTACTGTGATCTATATCATAACTATTATTCGATTTTTATTTAAATAATTTAGTTTATATAGTCCGTTTTTAGCCTAAATTTGAGTTAAATAACTCTCATAAAAACGAAAGCGTTTTTCATAAAAAAAACTTTTATGCAAATCGATCTTACTTATGTATTTAATAGAATGACTGATCAAACTTGTGCTAACTATATATATATATACAAGGAATTTTTTAATATATTTATAGATATCTCAAGAAAACCTATCAATTCTTAAGATATCTATAAATATATTCAATAAAAAATCCTTGTAAAAACCTATCAATTCTTGAGATATCTATAAATATATTAAAAAAATTCTTTGTATAACTATTGAATTTTTTAAATATTATTCCCATAACATATATAAAATATGGATTTTTTATTTTTTTTTTTTTTTTTTTTATTTTTTTAATATAACAATTCCAATTTATTTTGCAATAAAAAGCAATCAGATAAATTTATTTTAATCTATTGGGTAAAAATAAATCAATAAAAAAGCCTATGCTTTGTGAGGAGTGTAAAGATATAGAAATCAGATTTAGTTAACTTTTTTATTGAAGTTGTAAACAAAAAATTGAATTTTAAGTCCGCTGAATTTGTATTAAAATATTTAGAAAATTAGAAAAAGTTCTTTATACAAGAATTGAATGAATTTACATATATGACAACTTGTGATATAGCAGCTCGATCCAAATGACTTTTATATATACATTTAAAGAATAAATTTATAAAAAACACTTTCTATGGGATTCATGCAAATATGTCTATATCGACTCAAATATTATTGCTGATCATAGATATTTATATATTTAATTATATAGCTCGAAAATTTTTTTAAAAAAGGTTTATACTCTCTTATATATATAATTGAATTTTTGAACACACTTAGTCACTGCAAATAAAACCTCGCTCAGTAAAACTTATGAAAATTTTATTTTTTCTGATGAAATTTGAATTTGTTTTTCTAGAAATGAATCAGACAACAAAGTTCAGTAGGTACAATAAAAAACAAACAAAATATATAAAAATAATTTATAGCTGGCAGGAATTATGCAAAGTATTCTAAAAGCCACAGAACTTGTTAAAAAATATTTCATGAAATGAAAGAAATATATATTTTTGAATTGAAAATCGATTGTTACTGTAACTTGGCACAGATCATATGTTGTTTTACAAATGTCGCAATAAGGAAATTGTTTTGTAAATAAATCATCATTTTTTCTGTAGTTTCAAGGTAGATTGCGAGTCCAAAGTTGATGCAGATTCGATATTTGTATAGTGGGAATTTTGTACTTTAGTCGGTAACGATAACATAAGCACAGATATTGATACTTAGTCTTGGCTTTTCTCTCTCTCTCTCTCTCTATCTTTCTGTCTGTTTGTCTGTCTGTCTCTCAACCTTATTGTCTATCTGACTATCTGTCAGACTCATCAATATTCAACGCATTACAATTGCAATAAGTTGCCACATTTGCCTGCCAGTTCCAATCGTATCGTATCGTATCATATCGTATCGAATCCAAAAACCATTCCAATCCAAACCAATCCATTCCAATCCGATCCGAGCCGAGGCGATCCAATGCGATCCGTTCAAATCACCAGACCATCACATACGGATTTTTATGCTGATTTTGACCCAATTGAACCCAACAAGTTGCCAGCCCCCATTAATACGCAGCGTAATGCGTCAGCTAAGGTACTTAATATTGTTTCTGTTATTGTACATTATATAGTTGTTTTTTCTTCTTGATACTGATCGCTTAAGACACGCGCCATGCGATCACGCATTTATCAATGACAAAATCTTGAGCTGTTTTTTTAGGAAATCTTTCAGTTGCAAACTAAATTTTATATAGACTGAAACTGATCTTTGTTTAACCACACGAAGAAACTGATCATTGGTATTGATCATTGGTCGATTCCAATGCAGTGTTTAGTCTCTACACAAATTTATATTGGAATTCCCAAGTCAAACTGATCGCAAGTTTTAAACTGATCTTTGAATTGTCAGTCTCAATTAATCTTTGTAATGTCCATTTTAAACTGATTTCAAGACTATTGCCTTTAACTGTTAATCCCTACCAGTCACTCTGCCAGTCTCTTCTGATCTTTTATCTTTACTGATCATTCTTCTAACGATCTACAAAATGATATATTCAATTAATTTTTATTCAATACAATATATTTTATTTATTTTTTGTTAGTCTCAACTGATCTGCATATTGATTGCTAATATGATCTTCTTATTGCCATTATAATGGTGAATATAATAATTATTAACTGATCTTGTTTTAAATCAGTACTATATCTTTAATAAGTCGATTTTTTTTATTTAATTGCTAGACTCAACTGATCATCATTTTGTCAGTTTCCAACTGATCTTTTAGGTAATTTTATTGCCATTTTAATCAATCTATCTTTGTCAGTCTCATCTGATCTTCAACATTCATCGCCAAAATGATCTTCTTACAGGCATTATTAATAGATTTTGGTTGAGATCAGTACCAGATCTTTAATTTGTCGATCCCTTCTGATCTAATTGCTAGCCTCAACTGATCTTCATATTGTCAACTTTCAAATGATCTTCATATGGCCAACTTTCAACTGATCTTTTGGGTAGTTTTGCTCTTATTTTTAACTGATTATTGTCAGTTCCTAATCGATCTGCCTGACCTTTCTACTGATCTTTCTACTGATCTTTTTATAGATTTTGTCACAGATTTTTCTACTGATCTTTCTACTGATTTTTTTAACTGATTTTTCTACTGATATTTATACTGATCTTTCTACTGATCTTTTTACTGATACTTATACTGATATTTATACTGATCTTTCTACTGATCATTCTATTAATATTTCTACTAATTTATTTTACTGATCTTTCTACTGATCATTCTTCTGATCTTTCCACTGATCATTCTACTGATCTTTCAACTGATATTTCTACTGTTCTATCTACTGATCTTTCTACTGATCTTACTACCGATTTTTCTACTGACATTTCTACTGCTCATTCTACTGATTTTTCTACTGATCTTTAGCCTGATCTTTCTACTGATCTTTCTACCGATCTTTCTATTGCTAGTCTCATACAAACTTATTGCCAATTCCAAGCTGATCTTCGTGTAGTCTTCCCATTCCAAACCCAAAACTGATCTTCATCTTGCCTGTTCCATATGATCTTTAGTATTTGTGTGTGCCAAACAGGAACCAACAGGCCATAAAAGACATCGTTGGCCACGCAATCAGTTTGGCATGTGACAAGTTCCGGCCATAATGACGATCAACAACAATCATCAAGCTGAAAGATCTTTACGATCATTATTATGAATATGGAGCATCACAATGCACACAGAGACAGAGACAAAGACAGACAAGACAGACTGTGACAGATAAAGCACAACAAAGATCAAAATGCCGCCAAAGACAAACAAAATAAGAGAGAATATGAACATGAGTGCGAGAGTACATGAAACGGCGTCAAAAGCTGCGACAAGAGATGTTTAATATTTGCGAACAAAGATGTGATAACCAGAGCAACCACAAGTTCCCCCAAGTTGCCCAACTCCCAACTTTTAACCAGTTAACAGCTCTCAGTTCCAAGCAAAACGTTTAGAGACCAAAGCAGCCGACATTGTCAACGATCTTGTGATCTTCATCCGATCTGATTTGTGGGCCACCCGTTTTTTTAGGGTACGCTCTTAACTGCAGTTTAGTTTAGTTTTTTTTTTTTTTATTTTTTATGGAATCATCTTTATATCATTAAAAGTTATGACAGTGGACGTAGAGCTACCGGTCATCCTGTTTAAATATGTTTTTTTTTTATGTTATTGGGAACTTGTTATAGCCGCAACATTCGGCAACACTTTAGGGTTTTTTTTTTTATGAGCCCCTTTTATTTTTTGTGTGGTCCAGTCTGAATTTTTAGGTCGTAACTGTGTCTGTGTTAAAACCACTCTCGTTTTCGATTTCGCCCCCATTTCCCCTACATCTCTCTCTATCTCTCTCGCTCTCTTTCTCTGCATCTATCTCTCTTTCTCTCTGGCAAATCACAGCAAATTGGTATGCAAAGTGCGCAGTCCGTCACAGCTACTTGGCTTAATTTGAAGCCGTTTCGTTTAATTGCTGGGCCACATTATGTGACAAAAAGCAGAGCAGTGCCACACTCAGCAGGCGACCCCCCTTCACCCGTCACACACCCCCCTTCGGGTGGTGTGCCCCCCCACATTTCAGACAACACTGTTGGGTTGATAATACACCACCAGGCAAATAACTCATGTAATAAAATGCCAAGAAACATGAAAGTCAAAATGACAAATATAACACAACGCAGCAATAAATACACTACAATAAGTAGATCTAAATTTGTGAAAATATCTTGAAAAAAAGGATTATTTTTTTAAGAAAAAAATATTTAACAAATTAAAAGTTAAATTTTAATGAATTTTTTTTTTATTAAGAATTTCTTGGGAATTAAAGTGTTTTGTTTTTTTACGAATTATTTTTTTAATTTTCTTACTTATTTTATACTTTAAGTAATAACAAAATAATTAAAAAATTGACATCAAGAAAAGAACGTAAAATGAGAGCTCCGAAAGCAAGAATCTTAAAATATATATTTATAATAAATATATATAAATAAATATATGAATAAATAAAAAATATTATAAAAATTAAAAAAAAAAATTATTTAAAAATTATATTAAAACAAATTTTTTGTTAATTTATTTTATTGTTATTATTATTATTGTTATTATAAAAAAAACTTTTCAAAGAATTCAAAGACTATTTAAATTTGCAAATAAAAATTTAATAAAAATAAATGTAATTTCAAGCTAAGCTTCTAAACCTAATTAAATATTATAAAGACCCATTTAAAGTTAGGGTATTGCAGCACGCTGTCAAAGTCACAGCCACAAACGTTTTGATAAAATAATTAAAATAAAATTAATCTCGTTGTTTCCCACGGTCTCACAGCTCACCATTTGCTCCAGTTTTTCATTTTATTTTTTATTTTTCTGGGGTTTTTTAGTTTTAAGTCTTAAGTTTCCAGTTTCGTTGACAATTGGCACAATGATTATAAGGTTAAATTTATGCAAATTAGACAAAGCGCCCAACGAATAATACCACACTGCAATTCAGTTGAGTTCAGTTGAGTTTAGTTGAATTAAGTTGGGTTGATTAAAGTTTTGGGCCTCATCAAATGGAAACGCGCCTCCATTTTCCAATTAGCATGCATCGTGTCAATTGTCTTACTTGGGAGTATATATCGGACAATTTTATTATACTACAACATAGGGTAAATAATAGTCAATTGGGTCTCAGTTTGAGTTTGTGCTGGGGTTTGGGTTTTCTTATCGCTGTGGTCTCTGCCTTGTCACTCGGTTTTGCTCCAATTGCTTGAATATATTTTCATAACACTTAGCATATTAATTTGAATATATACTAACTAGTCCAATGTGGAATATTAAGTGATAAGCTGTTCTTCAACACGCTTAACAGATAATTATCACAAATAAATGCATTTCAACTGAGAGCTGAAAAATTTAATGATAGAATAGTATCGATAAAGTCAGATAAAAAATTTAAATACTATTGATCGATTCAGAATTTAGTTTCATATTAAATTAAATATTTAATAATATTAGTGTTAGCAATATTGTAAATATTTTACACACTTGAGCAATTAAATTCAACAAATTAAGAAAGTTGTCAAAAATTTTAATTTTTGATTTTTTTTGCAAAATTAATTTAGAGGCCAAACCATAATCAAAACGCAATTCCGCATAAAAATCGGATGAATTTTGAATTTTTGTGTAAGGTTTCTAATAAAAATCTTAAGCCAAAAAATAAATTTTTTAAAATTAAATAAATAATGGATTAAACAATTTAGATTCATAAAAATTAAAAAAAATTAAAAAAAATTTTTTTTTTTATTATTGAAAAAAATGTATCCTTTAAAAAAAAATAATTATTTAAAATAAAATTTTTTTTTTTATTTTTTAATTTTTAATATATCGATAATATCAAATAATAAAAAATATGCCAATGATTTACTTTAATCTAAAGTTCCATCTTTAATCTTCCAAATTATAAGATAGTATCATAAGTATTTTAATTCAAATCAAATCATTGAAATGATATTTGTCTCTCAATTCAACACAAATCTAACTAAAAACTAAACCAAAACAAAACAAGTCAAAATAAAAATTGAATTCAAATTTATTAGGAAATTTTCAGTAGCCTACTCAAATATCAATTTAATTGTGCGTGCAAGTAATTTCTTACTTAGGAAACTCTGAATCCACACCTACAAAAAAAATAAAAAGGAAACCCTACATATTCTCAGCAGGCAAAAGGTTACACAACTCTTAAGAGGAAAACCAAATGAAGAGTGAAGAGTTTAGGGTAAGGGTAGGGGGAAGAATCCTGCCACTGGGACGCTTATCAATTGAGATCAGGTGTCGCCCAACAAACCACACAATGAAGCACAGAAATCAATAAGCAGTCTCTAAAAAGAAATACAAAAGAGAAAGAGAAAAAAACTGTGAACTGAGGAGAATAAACGGAAACAATTAGGCACCTGACTTCCTCAGGATGCCCAATGAAACTGAGCACGTCTCATCTGAGACTTGGCTGGGATTTGAGTTCGATCGCTGGGATGTTGGATGGAGTTAAAGTTGAAGGGGGTGCTTGACTTTGGGGATACATTGGTGTTTGGTGATGATCAGCGACGATCCCGATCGGTGTTTTTATATGTCGGTTTCATGAACATGCTGATGATGACAATGGACATTGGTCGGACCATCATACGATCATGCATACACAATTTGTATCATATTTCAACGGCAACGACGACGATGGCAAAACGCACCTGATGAGAAAACACAATGAGATACCTCCAAGCCAAGAGACTGGCCAAGAGATACCGAGACCAAGGCAGAGCTACTCATCGCTAGCATTGGGCAATCACTTGACCTCTTTCAGGATGTTGTTGTTGTTGTTACAGCAGCAGTAACGGCAGCAACAATACTTTGCATTCGCATTTATTCCATAGGTTCAAGTGCGTCTCGGAGTACTGCTTAAAAATACCCTATACTCAATTTAAATAGTCACAAATGGGTATAATGAGCTGTTATCAAGCATTAAGTGCAATTGAACACAAAAGTAACTCAATTAGCTTGAAAAATGACTTGCTAAGCTTGCAAGTAAGCAAATCAAGTCATTGAGCTTGCAACTCCTGTGACTTGATTAACCTACAAGTAAGCAAATCAAGTCACTGAGCTTGCAATTCATACGACTTTGTAAGCTTGTAAGTTTAATTTATTTAAATGTTTCTTGCAAGTAAACAAATCAAATCTGTGAGCTTGCAGTTCTTACGAGTTGCTAAGCGTGTAAGTTTAATTTATTTAAATGTTTCTTGCAAGTAAACAAATCAAATCTGTGAGCTTGCAATTCATGTAAATTTTATTTTAATGTTTCTTATACTAGTGCATCAAATTGAACTTACGAATCAATTAAAAAATTGTTAGTTTAATATTATTTTGTTATTATTAGTTCTTATGATTTATTAATATTTTTTTATCTTTATTTTAATTAATTTTAATTTTTATTGTTATTTTTTCTTTTTTTTTCTTTTCTTTTAATTTCAATTTTAAAGTCTTTTGCACTTGTTTTGGGACTCTACACGCTTGTAAATAGATTAACTTGTTTGACTTAATCAAGCAAGTAACTCGAAATTTATTTGTTGGCTTGTTTGTTCTTTCAATTGGAAGCCAGCTCTACCTGGTCATAATTCTTCAACCGATTTTAAATTAAATGAAAAAGCTTTATATATTTATTTATTTTTTATTATTTTATTTAATTTATTTATCTCTTTTATTTATTTATTTTATTCAGTTAGACTATCAAATATTATAGAGTAACTGCTCCGTTGTTCACTCCTAACTAAACTACTCTAAATTGCTTTTATTACGATTATGTCACCTTACCAATGCCGAAACTCCGAATTCAAATCCGAATGTGTATCTTAAACGAAAATCGTAACCAAATCCGAATCTGAATCTGAATCCGAATCTGAATGGGAATGGGAATTTGGAATCGGAATCGCTATCCGACGGTGAATGTCAGTTGGCGTGCGTATTATGAGGGCCATTGATGATTCGGTTGGCATATAAATAAGCCCAAAGAAACAACTTTGGGAAAGAGAGAGACAGTCCGAGGCATCCTCACGTTTTCCCCATAAAATACATTTTCGACCGAAATTTGTTTTTTTTTTTTTGTTGTATTTTTTGTATTTTTTTGGTAGCTGTTTTGCCTGTTTAAGTGATTCCCACGAGACGATGTCACAGCTACCGAGAGAGTGTAGGCGGTCGGTTGGTTGTTCATCTTCGAGCCTCTGGACTTGCCTAACCTAACGCATCGGATTGAAATCGGATGCACAGATCATCCGCATGATCACAAACAATACAATTAGTATGCAGCTCAGGTGAAATGCCACAGAGGCCATTAAATTTGTGCGGAGAGACAGAGACGCAACCGAGTCGACCTCAAAAATGGCAACGACAATGATCATCTTCATCATCATGATCATCATGATGATCTTTTAACTGAGACTACACATCAAGTACCAATTTAATGGCACACAGACTCAGTGCCATGGCCTAAACCCCAATTAGTATGCCAAGTGCAAAGTCTTTTCCCCCCCAAAGGAAATGGATCTTCCAGAGGATCAAATGATGATGATGATGCTCTCTCTGCTACGCCCACGCCCACGCCTTGACTGGGGGATTCGGAATGCGTCTGGTTCTGGCTCTGATATTTCTAACCATGTTGCGTTTTATGTTTGACACGTTTGACGCTTCGTTTGCTTTAAGTATCTTCAGATCCTCAGATATACTCTTGATGTTTATGTTGATGTTGTACCTGTTGCATTTTATGATTCAAGTTTTGCAGACTTGTAAGGCTATAAAGTTGACTCCATGTCTACAAATGGTTATTAATCTTCTTTGATACTTTATAGGTTTCTTTTTCAAATAAAAACTGAATATGCTCACTAAGAAAAATAATCAAAAATAAATAAAATCTAAATTCATGACAATTTTTTTCCAATTTTCTGTAATTTAAGTTATTTTCCGATACTAAGAAAATTGTTCATAATTTATTAAGGAATTTATTATTTATGTTTTGAAATTGTTTTAGATGATTCTAGATTACTTCGTCTCTTTTTTATATACATTTTTTTTTCTTTTTTTCTTTATTTTTGTAAGAATCTCCTACAATCAGTCGACTATTTTATTTATTTATTATTATTTATTTATTGGGTTTCCCAGCACTATAAGTATTAATTTATAATTTAATGTCACAATAACTAATTTATTAATTTATTTAAAAAATAAAAAGTTTTATATTTTACACAACATTTTAATAACGAATTTTTAAAATGTTGTGTAAAAATATAAAATCAATTCTTCTTCCAGGTCACTCAGTATTTAATCTATGTGCTTTCTACAAGATAATAAAATTAGTTGCAACAAAAAACAAAACAAATTTTCTATATTTATTTTATTAGAAACAAATTAAACTGAAAACTCTATTAAAAAGAAATTTAGATACTATCAACAATGTTGAAGATCAATTCTGAAACACATTTTTGGCAAAATGTATAGCTCAGGCTGGAATTGAATATACTCTGATTAAATAATATAGTACCTCTTAAGGAATTCATGACAAATTTTATAGTATTTATGGAATTCTTGATCATTTAAAGATAGGAAATGATTAAACTAATAGTTGAGATAATAGAAAAAGACTTTAAACATTATGATTCAGTTTTTGGCAATATAATCAATTATATCTTGTTTTTTAAATTATTTTTATTTTATTTTTATTTTTGTTATTTTTATTATTAATTATTATTAATAATTATGCATTTCAAATGCTAAAAGACGAAAAAGTTGTGACCAACACATTTAATTAAGAATTTCATATTTGTAGTGCTGGGAAACTCAATAAATAAATAAATAAAAAAATAATAAACAAATTTAGTTTTTCATTTTTCAAATTTCAAATGACGTCAAGTGAGCTAGATTTTTACAATTTAAAAAAATTCTTACAAAAAAAAAAAAAATGAAACATGAAGAAATGTTTAAAGAAAGTTTCTTAAATTTTCAAATCGCAGCTATAGATTTTCTTAAGCTACCCAACTTAAAAATAAAGAAGGTTTGAAAGGTTTTTCCAAAACTTTTAATTTATTGAAAAATTTTTTTTTTTTTTTTTGTACAGAAAGTTGTGCAGAAACTAGATATCATAGGAACTGACAGCCCAGTAGCCAGCGCTCTTTAATTATAGTAGATTAAGAATTTATTTGTTAACCTTCTTCCTAATATTAATAATAATAGTAGATATATTTTAGATCTTATAAATCGCATTAAAGAAGCTTTTTCTGCCATTTAGCTTCTGTATAAAGGGGCTAGGCTCATTTTTGGACAACGTTGGGCAAATAGCCAGATTGGTGCGATAGAGTCGATCCGATCCAAGCCAAGTCGAATCGTGCCTCATCTGAAGAGCCTATTTAAAATTCTAAGAGCAAAATCCGAGACCAGACAAATGGTCAATGGGCAATGGGCAATGGGCAATGGGCAATGGCTTGCCGCCAAAGTGTTGGAGAAATTATCAAAGTGAAAGACGAGGCGAAGACAGAGGCCAAAGCGAACAAGAAGAAGAAGAAGTTAAGGTAGCAGAAGAAGAAGCTACAAGAAGAAGAAGCAGCAGAAAAACAAAAGATAAGCAAACGATGTGCCATATGAGCAGAGGCGGGACAAAGGAGGGAATACTACGACTTCTAGAACTTAAAATGGACTTTGTGTGCGCAAAGAGAGACAGAGACAGAGAGTGTGAGAGAGAGAAGGAGATAGAACGATGACAATGGGACAGGAAATGCTCTTTTACCTCGATCACAAAATTTCCATAATCAAACGGATGCAGCTGAAGAAGAAGAAGAAGAAAGACATTGGCCACTTGTAGGTTAAATGGGTTTGTTGGCCCCCCCAATCGGCAATACGATGTAAAAAAAACATGTAAAACTAATTATGATTTATAGCTTTATATATATATACATATATTTATATAGTTTATATTAAATTGCAATTCATAAATGCTTATAATTGTTTAATTGATTTGTCTTTTAAGCTGCAAAATTTAGCAATGACTTCGTTTTACTTTTGCACTCTCAGCGCTCTAATAACTTCAACATTGATTCTTTCAAATACGACTTTTAATTGAATTAACGTACTATAGTTAAAACCAAAATAACCAATAATACTAACTAATTGCTGTTAGCACAGTGGCTAAAAATGGAAAAATTGTGTATATAAATTGGATAAGACTGATACGGCTGATTTGCTAGATGTGTTTAAAAAATTGTTTAAATTTTGGGAAAATATATTTCTAAATTAAAGAAAAATATTTCTAAAGAAAAAAAATATTTTTGGGATTATTATGTGCATAATATATTTTTATAAAATCTACAAAAGGTATAATTGCCTTACAATCTGACAAAAAAAACAAGAACATTTTCCTCATTTAAATATTGTTAAAATAATGATAATTTACATAAGTTTTATACTTTGATTATGTTATGTAAAATTAATATTGTAATTTCAGAATTTTTGCCATTAAAAAATATTAAAAATTCAGCCCTACAATTAAATAAACTACTATACATAATTTAATAGATAAAGATCTAAGATCTATTTGATTTTAAAACCAGACACGAAAAAAACCGAAATAATTTGGAAAGAAAAACAATATCAAATATTCTAGGTTATTTAATTTTAGTTTTCTTTCCAAATTATTTTCGATTTTTTTTTTCGTGTCTGGTTTTAAAATCAAATAGATTTCAATATCAAATATTCTAGGTTATTTAATTTTACTATTTAAAATATTCCTAAACTTTTTCAAGCTCTAAAACTGCGCATTAAGTCATTTAACATAGAAAATTCTGAATAATGAATTTTAAATTGAAAAATAGCTAAACATTTTTATTATTTATAATATTATTAATAATATTACGGTTTCAATAAATTTCAGTATCTATGTTTATTTGTGGACCAAATGGGCTAGTGACATTGTTAGTTTGTTTGTAGTTTATATTTATTTTAATTGAAGGCGTAGCAACGCGCGCCGGGCACGCTAGTCATTATTAAAAAAATAAAATTATTTTTATATTTTTTTTTTTACACCAAAATCTTTACAATTCTCACAATTTTGTATCATTTCTACATTATTTGAAAATCTATATAAATTTTTAAATATACTTGAATTTATGTCTTATATAATTTAGTATTTACCCATCGTACATTGGGAGGATGTGGTCGCCCCAGCACGTCAGCCCAGCCAAAATACCTTGAATCCGTCGATTGCTTCGCTGATTTCTCAAGGCGTCGCCAATAATTCACTTCGGATTTACCTCCGGCGGCAGCTGGAGCTACACTCGAGTCTACAAGTCTTCAGTTCGGAGTCTTCAATTCTTGGGTGGGCGGATGTACACGTATAAACGTTAGTTTTGACTTAACTTGACTTCGATTGGCATTGCATGTTGCAGTTTTTTTTTTGTATATTTTTTATTGCAAATGCGAAACGCGTTCAAGGAATTCTATAAGAAACCAAAGCAGCCAAAGAACCAAGAACTAAAAACCTTCGGCACAGCTAATTAGCAAAGCTAACAAGATTTTATATATATATTTATATTTATTTATTTAACATATCACTTGAATATAGGTTTTGTATATTTGAACCTCGACCGCAAACATATTGACCATCAAATTGCAAATTGAAGAAACTATAAAATGTTTTTAATATTTAATAAAATTCTGAAATTGTGCTAACTAGTTTTTATATTGAAATTGGGTAACTTTTAAGTCTTACTTATTTTAATTTTGATGTGTTTTTGAACAACATTTAATTTAATCAAATTAAACCGGGAACCGTAACGTTATCATTAAAAAAGAAAAAAAATTATGAAATAAAAATTATTTGAAAAAAAATCCTATTTAAAAAAAATTTATTTTCGATTTTCATAATAAAAAAATTCTTTTTCGATTTTCATAATAAAAATTGAAAAAAATTTTTTTAAAATGTAATAAATGAAAATCGAAAATAAAAAATTTAATCAACTTCTGTATTAACAAAGTTTAAAATCATTCACAATATCCAATTCACAAAGCCCAATATCTTTCATATATATGTCTTTAAAGAATCAATATTAATGATGCTTAAAGTACATATGAAATATAACTTATATTTTTTAATTTTTTTTATATACATATATCAGTTTAAATTAATTTTTATAACAAAAATTAAAATTAAAAGTTCATCCTCTTTCCACGCTACTGCATCCTGAATAAGTTTATCTAAAATTTTCCCATTTATTTAGAAAATATTTTCAACTATGAATTTGGGAGATCCCTCTATGAAACTATCTATATTTTGTATACTCCCAAACCATCTGTCTAACGCAACATCTGCATCCAGTTAAAGGCTTAAGAGACCCCAATATATAGTACTATATAGACAAATATTGAACTATGATTCGAATCGCAGTCGTTTTATTGACATTTGTGTTCCCATTTCACAGTTTGAGAGAGTTGGGCAATGTGTGGGTGCTCGATAAGCAAGCCAAATATTGAATAAACTCAACTCTCAACTCTCAGTTTGGGATTGGGATTGGGATTGGGTTTGGGTTTGCTATGGACACCTGCTTATTGCTTATCAATCGAATTTGTTTGACTAACCTCAACTGAACTGGGGAAAAACTGAATATGTGAAAAGGTTTTTCTCTCTTTCTATATGATTATCTAGCCATCATTATGGCCTGAGGGCATCCCAGGTAAGTATTTATATCTTTATTTGATTTTGCTCAGATCGTGTGAATTATATTTTTTTCATATATATATCGTTATCTTATCGTTATTACTTGTATTTATGACTCTCTCTCTGTCTTGAGAACTGACGAAAGTATTGAAGAATCATCTTCAACTATTTGTATCTCTTTCTTCTGCTCTCTCTGTCTCGCTCTATTTGTCAATCTCTATGTCGAGACATCCCAACACGAACGCATTTCATCCGGACGGATGTGAGCATTACTTTTTATGGATATTTATGTAGGGAACGTGACAATCGTCAACGCACACTAAAAAAAAAAAAAAACAACAAAAACCCAAACGATCCAAACGTTTAAAACGTTTCGAACCCAGTTAAAAGAACTTCAACAGAGAACTCTTCTCTTTAAAGTTGTTTCATACGCCAGGCGATTTTTAATTTCGAGTGCAGGAAATCCTCTCAACCCACCCACAAAAGAACTACTATATACTATATATAGAGATTGAAATTGGGTAGGAAGGTACTTAGATCATCGTGATCATGATAACTAACTGTAAAATTGTTTGCCTCGTGTTCATGCTCAACCAAAAAGCTTCCCACCATCGAAAAATGAACCCAACAGAACTCAAAAATCAGCATAATTTACAAGAGTAAAATTTTGGATACTCTTACAACTGCATCACATCTGAAAGATATTTTGTGAGACGTCAATTTAATGATAAAGTTAAGGGTCTTTAAATTAGACAGAAGTGAAAATTGGGAATATGATATATCTTTGTAGATACAGGAGATGTATATAACTTTTTGAAAGTCGTGCGCAAGTTCTAATCATTTTACGTCCTGTACCCATTAAAAATGGGCAAAAGGGAGTCATAAAATTGTGCAAATGTATGTAACAGGCTGAAGGAGACAGCACTGAGTATATATTTTCTCGATCAGTATCAATAGTCGAGTCGATCTAGCCTGGACTGTCTTAGAGACTGATAGAACTGTAGGTATGTGTATACGTAGGTTCCCCTATACGGTCCCTTGATCTGCTATATTCCTGTTTTTTTTTTTTTTTTTAATAACATTTTTATACAATTTATTTTACAATTTCCTGAAGTTCAAGTTAATTTCAAATTTTCGAAAATTCCCTACCAGGGTGTAGCTGCAGTCTAATATTATCGCCTACTTAAGTCTTACTTACTTTAATTCTTTTCTTTAATGTGTATTTATATATATATAACTGTTCAACCTGTCTGCTTGACTGACTGACTGACCACTCACCGTCAGGTCTAATGGTAAAAGCTAGAAAACTGAAATTTGTGGCAATAGCTTCCAATTATATCGTAGATTGGCACTCAGGAAAAATTTGATTAAAAATATATCGCGAAGTCGGTGGAAAATGCATTTTAAAATTTCACATAAAAATCTAAGCTGGAGCATATCAGGTAACGCAGTTGGCTACAATAATAGTGACATTGTAGAATTTGAATAATTTTCTCTTTTTTTTCTAATTTTTTTCTTATTTAATATTTTTTTTAAGCGGGAACGGTTCGTAGCGACGCACGACGGACTAGGTACAGGGTATACAGTCGTTCGGTATGTTCGCACTTATACTCGTTTGTAGTTCCTTATGTAAGAATTTAAGCCACGAGGTGATTTGCTTGGTAATCGGAGCTTTAAAAACTACAAAGTCTAAATAAAAATGTCATGGAAGCACAATTTTTGTAGACATGATATGGATATAAAAGGAAATTGTCATATTAGAAGTTTTGGCATTGAATATGATCACTTTAAGAGATGCTCAAGGTCATTTTATGCTTATATGAGCGATTAAGATTACTAATAATAAGATGACAGTCCCTTAGAGAAGTTTTGTAGATAAAAAAAACACAATATAGAAGTTTTTTAGAAAATAAAAAAAAACCCAATATATACATATATTTTATTTTAAAGTCAGCAATCGTGTCTCCGTGTGGTAATTGTTGTGATCTTTGGACTAAATTTATTTTTAAAATGTTGAAAACTAAGAAGATTTGGTTTAAACAGCTTTAAGATTTATAATTTCAAAACATTTTATAATTCAAAGATTAACTAAAAACTGATAATGTTGTAAATTGATAATGATCTTTATTTTAATCTTTGAGTTATAAAACTTGAAACAAAAAGACCTTAATTTAATTAATAATAATTTAATTTAAAATTGATTAGATATTTATTTGTAATAAAGATTATCAATCTTTGTTTTACAAATTTAGTTTTGGTATCAAAAATAAACAGATATCCATGAAGAATTTATCTTTAATTTTAATTTAACCAAAAACAAATGTAGAAAATTGCACTGATTAAATTTTGTAAATATTTTTTTCATTTATTCTATACTATTATATATTATACTATTATATATTATACTATTATATATTATACTATTATATATTATACTATACTATTATTAAACAGTATTTTATTAAAAATCTTAAGCTACATTTAAATGTTATTTGATAATGCATTCTGACTACAAAAATTAATTGCAAATGTTTTAAAATCATTTCCACATAGATGCCATATTTTCTCAACACTTTTTTGTTGGTATTTCAGTTTTCTTGTAATGCATTTGTAAGAAATACAAGAAAAACAACAACAACAACAAAATTAAAAGAAAATCAAAATGAAAATGAAAATGAAAACTCTGAAATCATAATATAAAAATCTCGCGTAAATGCAACAAATTTGTGACGCATGCGCAACCAACGAAGCTGCCTCCAATTGCTCCCCTCGGCAACCCCCCTCCCCCTTTCCAACCATCCCTTTTGCGCGGTATTGTTGCTGTGTAATTAATAAAAACAACAGGCAGTCCCGCTCCGCCCCCTTTGGCCACATTGTTGCCGCCTTCGCAGCCGCCACCATTGGCGATGAGCTAACAAATTTTGCATACCCTGTAACTATGAAGTGTCTGCAAGTGGGTATAGTAAACTGTGGTAATAAAACAGGCAGCAGAAATTAACGGAGAATTTATTAAGCTAGAACTTTGACTAAATTGGGAACTATATACATATTAAATTAATTTGTTTAATTTGTTTCTATATATCGATTTTTTAGCGTTACAGTTAGCTTATAATTATCTTAAATTGAATATATTATAAATGTATATAAATAAATGTATTAATGAATATAGGACAAAGCCTCAATTCTAGCTTTAAAGCTAGTAAATTTTGGCACTAAAAAACGTGATAAAAATTATTTATATATTTTATATATTTTCTTCTATATTTTCTAAAATTTTTTTTTATATTTTTGTACACTCATCTATGTATTTCAAAATTTATTTAAATACCCAATAATGCAAATATTTAAGCAAAAATTATTTGATACAGAATGTGACCATATATTTTTTTATTCATTTATTTGCTAGTCCTGCAAACTCACTGAGCTTACTCTTAGTTGATGATTATATATTTCTTTACACTCATCTGGTAATGCCAAAATTTATTTAAATATTCTTTTAAAAAATACCTGCCCATATACAGGGTATTTGCTTAGTCGAGCACACTCACTTGTGCGCCTTCTCAGTTGATTTTTAACTGCCGTTTGGCGCGCATGGCGCCGGCACGCGCTGCACTGCGATGCAATTTTTGTATCTACAAGATACAAACGCTTTTATTGTTGTTGTTTTGGTTATTTTTTTTTGTGTTTTTGTGTTTTTTTTTTATGATTTACGCTCGTTTCGCTTTATATAATCACAATCACTGCACATGGGCGCACTTAATGCACAAAAAACTAAACTAATTTCATAATTGAAAATGGCGCAACTATTTGGTTGCTCTTTTTTTTTTGGGCCTAACTCCGTCACTTACCATCCACATCTGTCTGTCTGTCCATCTGTCTGTCTGTCTGTCTGTCCGTGTTGCATGTTTGATTTTAGTTAATGCTGTTGTTGCTATTGTAATTAAACAAAAATGCAGCTTGCAACTGCAACAGCAACAGCAACTTAAGAGGAAGTGCTACCATACCCCAACTGAGCTGCAAACTGTGCATCGAGACCGTTTCAGTCTTTTGGCTCAGACTCTGTTTTTTTTTTTTGAAATAATTTAAAATTTAAGTTATTAAAACGCTTAGACACAAGCTACATAAAAGCTATGTAATTATAATAAAATATTTAAGCTATCAATAAGCTACAATCGAAAGTTTTTATTGTGATCTTAAAGAAGATATTTTTCACTGATTGATTTATTAATCTATCACAATCTGTTCTATAAAAAAAGTACTTAATTTTTTTTTTACATTTTTCATTACTTGATTTATATATCTATTACAATTTGTAATATTAAAAAAGTACTTAGTAAGTCAATGAAATAAAGCTAAATAAATTTCTATACGAAAAAACGCATCAGAACTGATTTTAATATTTTGAGCTCCTGTAAAATTCAAAGTTTAATATAAATCGTATTCAAATAAATTCCAGAAACAATGCATTTTCAACACAAAGGAATTATTATTATTTTTTCTTAATTTTTTAATAGTCAAAAATTTAAAATAAATCGCATTCAAATAAATTTCAGAAGCGATGCATTTTAATCACGAATTAAATAACTTTATTTTGAATGTATAACACAGGTGTTATTTTAATAGTATGTTGTCGGTAGTAAATGTTTAGTAATATTTTTTTTTTCAATATATATTATATTTTTTTTTTCCCAATATATCAAATAAAAAAAAGCTACAACATATCAGAAAAATATCAAAAATTACAATAAATAAAGCTTTAATTCACAGATTGCCTTTAAGCTTTAATCCTGTCAAAACTGGGTAAAGAAAATTATTAAATTGTAAGGAAAAAATCTAATTTAATGAAATTAGTTTTCCATTTAATAGAAACTTAAGCGTAGCATATATTATATTTTGTATATTAAATAACCCAAATATAGCTTAATATGTAATTTTATTTTGCTAAAGATTTCTTAAAAGCACAGAGCGCAACTCTAATAATAATTAAACTATAAAATTATTATAAAAATTATAATTTTTAAATACAAAAAATATGAATAAGATTTATTTATGAATTTACTTTTTTTTTTATTGAAATTTGGTTAATTCTTTTTTTGATTCAAAAATATAAAATGTTAATAAAAATGATTTGCCAAGTTTTTTTTAAATATAAAGGTTATTTTCAATTTTTATTTTAAATGTCAAATAATAAAAAATGTATTTTGAATATCTAAAGACTAGATTTTTGTAAACTCATAACGCATAATTTTATTTATAGTTTTATGGATTGTATTGTCTGTAAAATTTTTTCCCGCTCTAAAATATTTGTATTATAGTATTATTATACTTTTTTAAATTTTAAATTGTTTTCTTAAGTAGAAAAGGCTAACTTGCCTGTATTTTTTATAGAAAATATATTATTACCCCACTTGTAAATCAAAATTTCAATATTTAAGTAAATAAAAATTGAATTGAATTACTCTTATTTGCGATGCCAGCTTAAAAATGAATTTTCAAGAAAACAAATCAATCAAAATGTTTATTTTTTTTATGAAAATATTTAGTATATTATGGTTTACTTATATTTACATTTTCAGGTCGCTAATTTTTTTAAAAGTATTTTATTTAGCTCAATTTTATCTCAATATAAATACATCAAATTCTTAATTATAAATAAAATCATATAGATCTGTAACGTTTAATACTCTGGAAATTGTAAAGAAAAATAAATTATAAATAAAATCATATAAATCTGTAACGTTTAATACTCTGTGAATTTTGTGCTTTGACCTTCAAGAAGATAAAGATATTATTTAGGGGGTTCACAGCATAGGCACAGGTTCAAGATACAAGATTCAAAGAAAATATAGAGAGATTCAGGGCGTCTGGGAGATTGGACAGACATTTAGCCGCATAATTAAGTTTCTTTTGTCATTTTTTTTTTTTTAATTTTTTGTATCTTTTTTTTTGTTTTAGTTAATTTTGATGTGTTTTTGTCACTTGAGTTATGACTAAACGAGACAAGCTACAAGCTGGACAAGTTGAACAAGAAGAGTGTTAACGGAAACTGTTCAACGACCGCCCAGTTGGTAAGTTGGTAAGTTGGAACAGTTTTCTCAGTTTTTTTTTTTTTGGGGTCATGGAAGGGAGCTCGGCTAGCTTTCATCTACAATACAAAGAGTATCTTTATTTTTTTTTGGCTTATGAGTATCTGTTTTTTTGGCTTATGAGTATCTGTTTTTATGGCTATAAAAAGACATGTGTGTAGCGCAGTTAAAACCCGACTTGTCGGGTCAAAAGGTGCTGAGAAAGAAGAACCAGAGCCGGGTCCAATGATGCTGAAATTGTGGTACCCCCAAAACTTGTTTCATTTTTTTGGGCGCTGTTTTGCTTTGCTTTCATAATTGGTTTGGATTTATGTGTTGAAATGTTGTGAGATTTGTGAAAATCGCTTTCAACACTTCATGTGCATTCACATTCAATTCATCAGGCGATGAAAGGTTTCATTGACTAATTGGTCGACAGCTGAAGCTGACCTGAGTCCAATTAATCGCATGGAAATCCTTCTAAGCCATCACCCCAAACACGCAGCATCTTGTGGCCAGACAACAAGAAGAAGATCTTCATCTTCATCCTCGTGATGATCCTCTCAAGCTAATGGTCTTGCTCTGCGCTCTACTTTCGCTGCAGAGGGTCTCAAGTCAAAGGGTTGCGAACCCATAAATCAACAAGGAAGTAAACCCTAAACCAGTTTAGCGACTTAACCTTATTTCTTACACTCCTCAAGGGTTGTTCTCATATTTTTTATTTCCCAATTCTCAATTCCCGATCCGGTTTCTCATTTCCTGAGCTATTTTTTCGTCACGCCAAACTGACCTGACGGTTTTTTGTAGCCGACCAATGTCCAGGCTGGAAATGATGAACTTTTTAGCTAAAAAAATTAATTGTATTTGCTGCTTTTGATCTCTTGATCTGAATCTTGAACCTGATTCGGATCTTGTGGCAACATTTCATTAAAAATGTCCTACGGTACGTTTCGGGGGGGTTGAGATCTCCTAATGAACTTTTGCAACCTTCTCAAAGAGGGTTGCAAAATACAAACAATTAAATATGGCCTTTTTTTTTGGGTTAGAAAATGTCAGTTTTTAGCTTGAAATAAAGCTGGACCAATGCGATTGCTGCAACATTAGAAAATGGCGTACATTTATTTAGTTGGAAAAATAATTCAGATAAATTAAGAATTAAATATAATATGATTTTTCTAATATTTATTATTTATTTATTATTTTATTATTTTTTTATAAAATGGCATTTTTTTATTGTCATCATTTTTTAGCTCACAAAAATTAAAAAACAAATAAATTTATTAGCTTTATCTTCCTTTTTTTTTAAGTTTTATTCAAGGACAACTTTTTGCTTTTATTTTATTTCTGTCTCTTTCTTAATGTGCCACAACTGACCGTTAGAAATTTTGTTTTTATTTTTAATCCCAAGCAAACTTGTCCTTGGTCCTTTGATCTAATTTTCATGCCTTTCAAATGGACACGTCCCGTTTCAAGATACAAAAAAAAAATAAAATAAAAATAAAAAGCCGTTACTTGCAAGCACAATGCCTCAGGGGAACTGTCCCTTGCCTCTGCCCCTTCCCCTGCCCTTGTTCCTAACTTTACCAGCCTGATAGTCCTATCTTATCCTTCGCCTGTTGTTGTTGTTGCCATTCAGTCACTGACCTCATTTCGATCGGGTTCGTCCTTTAACTCAACCCCGCCAAGTGTCTACGGGGTTGAGTTTGCAGCCAAAAAAAAGAAAAAAAAACCGCGAGTTAGGATCGGAAATAATTAATATCTTCAAAATTATCTACCTATTCTTATTTATCATTTTCAGCTTGATTGATTTTTCAATTCGAAAATATAAATTATTTCTAGTGTTCAGCTTAAATATATATTTAATAAGTTACTTAGAGTATTTTGTAAAATTTTATAAAAAAAAAATATTTATATATTATATAAAATTAGAAAGGAGAGAACGATTTTCACATGTCATACAAAAAATAAAACTATCAAAATTGCTCTTTAAAAATGTTTAAAATAAATGCATATATATCAATATCTATATATACTATATATCATTTTAATTAACAGCTTGATTAAACTTTTAATCCCAGAATATAAAATACTTCAAGTTTCCAGCTTGAATATGTTTTCAGAATATTTTATATTTATTTAAAAACTATTAATAACTAGAAAGGAAAAAAAATTTCATAAGTCGTAGGTTTAATAAAACTTTATCAAAGCTTTTAATTTAAAAACCAAACTTAATTTTGCTTTTTTTTTTTGTTGATAAAGTTTAATTTAAGTTGTTAAAAAATAACAGTAATAAAAAATAACAATGATAAAATCACAAAAAAAACTTTTTTAAAAGGTTTTAATTAAATGTAAATAAAAATAAAATAAATTTGACTACAAAATCTAATTGTTTGATAAAATGCGATATTTATAAAATTCTGTTTTTGCTAAAAAAAAAAAAAAAATGATAAATTACCAAAAAAAAATTATTTAAAATGTTTTAATTAAATGTAAATAAAAATAAAATAAATTTGAATCTAAATGTCCGATTTATCCTATAGCAGTGAAAATACAATATAAAATGCGATATTTATAATATTCTATTTTTTCCAAAAAAAAAAAAGAAAAATTATAAAATCACAAAAAAATCTTATTTAAATTTTTTTAATTAAATGTAAATAAAAAAATAAATCATTATTAGCAGTTAAAATTTAAAATACGATAATTTTAAAATTCTGTTTTTCCTATAAAGAAAACCAACTTGTTGTATAAAAACAATAACTGAAGTTGTTATACTATAAATTTTATAGACTTATACTTAATACACCCAAAAAAAAATTAATTTTTTTCGTACTCAAATCCAGCGAAAATAGTGTCAAAAGCACTCTGAGGTCGGATATACTTAAACTAAAAACAAATTTCATACTTCAACTATAAAAATTGTAATCCCAGAATTCGTAACTTTTACCCAATTCTAGCCCGAAGAATTTTGAAGATAAGTCGAAGCTGGTTTAATTTTTAGGTACTTTTTAAAATAAGAATGAGAGTAGTACTATTATATAATAATTTAGAAACTATTTTGACAAAATTTCTTTTACTTTGCTGTTATTTTAATTCTTTGTTTTGCAATTTTAAATTTTAATTTTAATTTCAATTCCTTTCTGTTCTTAATTAAGGAATAATATCCTGCAATCATGTTTAAAATTTAAAGTACACATTTCGAATTAAGAGAAAATTTTTATTCCAATATTTAGAACGGAATTATTTTGATTTCTATCAACAAATGAAATTGAAATTGTAAATTATTCTATATCTAAAACAGATTAAGTTTAATCTAAATTTAAAATGCAACTACTTTATTTTCTATGTTTTGGTTTAATACATAAACTTAATTGTTGTCTTTCTCTGATATTCTCTGCTTAATTCAAAATATTATTTCAAAATATATTAATATAATAATAATGACATTTTTAATTGCTAACTTTTTTGCCCCTAAAAATAAAGCTAATCAAGCGGGAATTAAGGCGATAAACCAAAGATAAAACGCGGCTCAAGGTTCAAGCGCTCATTAACCCAAAAAATGTTTCAGATCTAGATATATATCATCATCAAACATACATACATACATATATGTATGTAGCTATACATTAATTATCATTTTAACGGTTAAGGGAAGATCCTAAAAAAATTACGCAGTCATAAAACAAATTTGAATCCACTAAAAAGATGCCAGGATCAAATTGTAATACGCATGTTGACCAAAAGGTTTTGCGATCTTTGGACTGCGACTGGACAACTGCATGAAATATGAGTTCAGTTAAGGGGCAGGAGCAGGAGCAGGGGCCAGGAGCAGGGGCAGGGGCAAGGGGCAGTCGCTTGGTCAAGCGTGTAATGCCAAAGGATGTGAGAGAATTCTTAGTGCGCCCAGCAAATTTCACAGCAGCAGGAGCAACCAAATCGCGATCAAAGTTGACCAACCCAACTAATATTCAAATGAGGTCGACCGGATCAGTTCCGGGGGCAGGGGCAGGGGCAGGACCGTAAATTAACAGCCAACTGACCAGGCAAAATGCAACTGCGTTCGCAAGATCCTTGCAAAGGGGTAAGAAAAATTAAAAATAAAAAACAAGCGCAACTCATTACAATGGGAGCAAACGGCAGAGGGCACACAGGACACGCATCTCAGAAACAGGACACAGGGCCAGGCCAGGTCTAAGGAAATTGCATTGACCCGCTGGAACCACCCTTCCTTCATCCAGAAGCTGCCGCGACTGGACACTGGTCAGCTACTTAGCTAAAAGTTTGAGTTCAGAATACGTGTCCTGGCCTCGGCCTCGTCCTCATTTGCATTTCTCTCTGCCCTCGTCTATTTATTTATGATTATATTTTATTTGTTACCGCGCCGATGGGAACTTCGTTTCGTTGGTCAACATATTTCCATTTTCCATTTTAATTTTTTCTATTTCTATTCTTCTATGCAGTGTCCTGGTGTTATCCTTTAGCCTTATCCACCTATGTGCTTCAAGTGTTAGCGGGCCATGTGGCATTGTCTGGGCGCCGCCTTTTGTTTTCTTATGTCATGTAGGACAGCACACTGGACACACTAGACAGGACACTGAAAAGGACATTGGACAAGGCTCCCTCTCTCTCTCTGCTTTGTTAGCAGCAAACTTGTTTTGCCGCCCAAATGAGACATATTTCGCGGCAATCAACGGTCACAGCTGTAGTCCTGCTCCTGCTCCTGCTCCTGCTCCTAGTTCCAGTCCCTATTGCGAGTCCTTTTTTTTCTGGTGCTGCTGCTGCCCTAATTATATGCTTTGATACAATAATTTTTTGGCGCCAAACTTCGTTTCATTGCAAAATATTAAAGTTACTTTTATTTGGTTTTATTTAATTGCTTTGAGAATTTTGAATACTGAAATTTATACGTTGAAATAACATAAAATATTATAGATTATACTCTTGAAATTTTAATTTAATTTAATTTTAAAGCTTGAAGCACAGATTCGGTCGACTAAACTTAAAGCTTTGACAAAGCGTTAAAAGTTCATCCGATTTTCAATTAGAATGACGATTTTATCATCTGAGTTCTAAAATAGACATTTTTGACCGTTTCTTTTAAAGCTATTTTGTGACCCGCTTAAAGCACTGATTCGGTCGACTAAACTTAAAACTTTGACAAAGCTTGGTCAAAATTCATCCGATTTTTAATTGGAATGCCGATATTATAATGGTTTAACAGCTTAATTCTGAAATAGAAATTTTAGGCCGTTTTTTTTTTTTTTAGCTATTTTGTGACCCCTTTCTACAGAAATTATCCTGTGAGACTTCATACAACCATAACTTGGTCAAAATTCATCCGATATCCATTAGGAATGGCGTTTTGATCATGGTTTGACTTCTATACTGATTTCCCATTCAAATATAAAATATACATTATTCACGCCTTTTTAGCTATTTTCTGACTCGATCTACAGATGCTATCTTGGAAGACTTAATAAAATCATAACTTTGTCATATATAATCCAATTTTCAATCGGAATGGCGTTTTGATCACGGTTTGAACTCCAAATTAATTTTCGTTTAAATCTGAAATTGTAAATTTTCAACGCCTTTCTCAGGTATTTTCGGACCCCTAATTTTTTTAAGAATTTAATTTCTTAATATAAACCTTTAAAATTAAGAAAAATTTATACATATTTTTTAAAAATAATTTCCAAATATAAACATTTAAAATTAAAAAAAATTTTTATATATTTTTTTAAAAATATTAAAACCAAAAAATAAAATTGTTAAATTGTGTGATTAAATACATTTTAAAATAAAACTGCGTATTTTGAACATTAATATATATCCATAAAAATCCTATTTTCATTACTGTTACATTGGTGTCCTTAGAGTATTAATATTAAGGTTTCTGCTAACTTAGTAACAATTTGATTTTTTGTAGCTTTTAAAATTAAAAAATAACTTAAATTTTCTGTAGCCGGACTTTTATTTAAAAGTTGAATATAGAATTAAAAATAAAATCAAAAAAAAAAAATAATAATTTAATGTTAAATTACGAAAGATGATTTAGAATATCTTTTAAACTGTGTATTTAACATTTTAAATAAAAATGGAAAGAAAAAAAAAACTTTTATTTTTAGCTACTAAATAAAAATTTAAATATATATTATATATCATTTCACAATTTTATTTTTTTGGTCGAAAAATTCAAGTTAAAACTTAATTAAATAAATATAATATATATTATATAGTTAAATAATAATAACTTAATAATAAATTTTGGAAATAAAAGTTTTTCCTGTTGCCAGGATCCTGCATGCTGAGTTAATATATCTAAAATATTTTCAATTATCAAAAAATATTATTCCAGGCTTAATTTTTTTGAACTCATAAATCTAATGTGCGATCCCTGTATTAAATTGATTTTCCATTCAAATCAGAAATTTAAATTTATTGCCTATTTATTTATATAAAAGCTAAGCTGAGAAGTATTCTAACACCCATAACTTGTTCCAAAATTTATCAGATTTTCATTCGATATATAATTTTTAACATAATTTAAACTCTTAATTGATTTCACTTTAAAGTCAGAAAATTTTGGAAATTGAGTTTTTTTCTGACGCATGATTTTTATAGAATCTTTTCTCTTCTTCAAGTTTAAATACAGTATATGCTACCAAAATATTGCCTAATTAAAAAACAACTAAAAAGTATAATAGTTACTATTATTTTTTTTAGAAATATACCCATTAAACCAGCATTCATTTGCAGCTTCTTCTATATTCTGTTATTGAATAAATTGCACTTAAAGATTATTCATAATTAGTTTTGTGATAAATCTGTGATCATTTATCAATTTGATGACCTTTCGCCACATGATGTGACCTGAACTTTACACACACACATTTAATTACTTAATTTCACGCAGTTTATGTCCTAAAAAAGCCAAGCCCAAAAAAAAAAAACATCCCTCAGGATCAAAATAACAAATAACAAACAGGATAAAAGTCAACAACAAGCTGAAACTGAAAACGAAACTGAAACTTCTATTTTGGTGGGATGTAAAGCTGTGGGATGTGCAGCATGTCGGCTTGAAGGAGTGGGAAGTGGCAAGTGGGTGTAGGGGGGTGCTGCCACAACAGGGGACGAGCGGGTGGTGGGCTATGCGGCGAGTTATAATGCTTAATCGTGACTTTTAACGCGCGCCAAGGGGTAAAGTTGAACGCCTGGCATTAGGGTATCGGACAAAAGACAGAGGCGGAGTGGGGGGAAAACACAACAGGGATATTAAATGCAGAGGCGTGGGCATTGGCAAAGGGTGTGGCAGAGTTAGCACAAAAGCATCTGCAACGCGTCAACTACAGTGGAGCTTTGGTACAACAAACATGCTACAAAATAAATAAAAATAATATATTTAAAAAAAAAAAAAATTTTTTTTTTTAATAATAATAACAATTTTGTTTTGATTATTAAATATTGAGAAATTGTTATATTTGAAACAATATCAACAATTCTTGGTTCATTTTAAGAGCTCACAATAAATATACATTAATTAGTTTAATTTAACTATTGTTGGTATCGATAACTCAGCGATAAACGATTAATACAATATTAAACACTTTTGTGTCTTTTTTTTTTAATTTATTTAAATGTAGAGAAATGTATGCCTAATATATACCTAAGACCGCTTGAGAATTATAGCTGTGCAACAAATTGCAACCTTGAAGTATGCAATACTTTGTATTTTCTTTTATTTCTTTTAATATTATTGTTTTTTGTTAAAAATTTGCATTTTTACTTAGTGCTGACATAATTATTACATGTTTTTCGAAGACTAGATGACTTTTAATAAATAAAATATGCATTAATAATTATTATTATTAATCCTATTACTCTCGAACAATGCTAAAATCTACAGGCATGCCTCTGAAAAAAAGCTAAAAAATAAATACCAGATTTAAAAAATTTAAAAAAAAAAAAGGCTGACCATATACAAATTTTTAAAGTAGTTTTTCGTCATCTGGGGCACCATATGTATCAGAAAAATAGGTTTGGTAAAATATACAATTTGTGTGTTACCTAGTGTAATCTTAATAGGGGTCCAACTTAAATTCAACATATGATTATATATTTACAAAATGTAGATACATATATATGTTATACTTAAGAGATGATCCTGTCCATTTTCTGTCCTGAATTCCTCTGCCTTAAAGAAGATTCCTTTAAGTGGGCTTTTAAAATATATTTTATTAAGAAAAAAGCCAAAATTGTTTTTAAATTTTTAGAGCTTAAATCTGTTTCCCGATTCTCGCTTCTAGATCTTGTTTAACAATAATTTATTGAGTACAAAATATAATAAAAAGAAAAGAGAATTTTTCCTCGATTAAATGATATCAAAAAGAAATAAAATATTTTCAAAAATGGGGTCAGAAAAGAATTAAGCGTTAAGTGCTTATAGTAGCTTTCAGTTTGCCTTAGTGTAGCTTGACTGTACTTGACTAACTACAGGCATAACTGCAACTGAGACTGGGGAATGGAATTGGTAACTCCCCTCCATACTCCTGGTTCTCCCTTTGTCTGTCTCTTTAATCCCAATGGAGCTGGCATTTGAATGCAGACTTCTGGTAATTGCATTTGGCACGGCAGCACAGAGTATCTCTGTGAATGAGAATTGAGTATCTCTCTCTCTCTCTCTCTCTCTCTGTCTCTCTCTCTCTCTCTCTATTTCTCTGTCTCTGTGTCTGGAATAGGTTTTGTTTAATTCCCATTCTGGGCTTGGAATGTGCCAGACAGCGACTGGCATTTTGGTGTTGCCGTGCCATGTTGCAAGTTGCAAGTTGCAGCTACAAAAAAAAAAAAAAAAAACATGGGGAAGTGGATCGGATCTTCCGTCCAGCCGATAGACCCACAACACTCGACCAGGAAACCTCGCTTCCTATTCGCATTTTTGCAGCTCATTTTTTTACGCTACAAAGCGTTTCTCTATATAGCTCTATATATCTCTATATATATATATACTGTAGTATCTGTAATTTCAATTTCATGAAAACGAAAATAATAATGAAATCGAGATAAAAACGCTGCAATGAAAAGGAAACCAAACAAAATCACATCAAAATGCAGCGGGCGGGCAATTATCACGTGCAACCCATGAAACTAGGTGAAGCAGATGGGAGAAGAGGGAGTAGGAGTAGTTGATGAAGTAGCAGAAGCAACAGGAGATGATAAATATAAGTAATAAAAAATGGAAAAGTAAAAGGCAAAACGTAATGTGCAAATTACCAAATCAATTGCCCCTAAACTAATCTCTTACCAAACATCGAGTTAACATCTCTAGATCGATTTTAGGTCTAATATAAGTTAAGATTATATTGAAAATCTAGCTGACTTGACGTCATTTTTTGGAATTTGAAAAAATCCAACAATTCAACAATCCAACGTCACTAAAACCTTGCCTTTACCAATAAGGGACGGTACGCCCTATAATTCATAGTAATAATATATATTCATAATAATTTTCACAGTTATTATAATATAAACACCACAAGTTGACTGTCTTAAAAATTTAAGATCAGCCAACAACAAAACAAACAACAACTTAGGTTAACTGCACAATATACATACGGAGAGCGACGCTATTCTATGTGTGTAGGTTTGTTTTAAAACGGATAATTCTAAAAATAGAATTGTCCAGTTAGGAACTTGATAAATGAGCAGAAAAATAGCTGTTAGCGCAAGCTTAGAAATTAGAATTTACAAATGGGTCTGTTGATGTAAGTAACTAGTTGCCGGGATGACGTAGGGACCGATAGTGGACAAGGCATCCGCCTAACGAACAACAGTAATCGGGGTTCGATTCCCACCAGGCACCACTCATATGCGGACAGTTTAAACAAAAATAAAATTCTAATAAAAAGGTTACTGAAGAGACTTGCTTGGCAGCAGTCGAAATAGTACTATCTAACCAGCCAACAAATTTAAATTTTCATTTTTTCAAATTCCAAAAAATGACGTCGAGCCAGCTAGATTTTCAATATAACAATCCAACGTCACTAAAACCTTGCCTTTATAAGCTAAGATTTTAAAAATAAAAATTCAAAAAAATTAAAAAAAATTATATTTCTTTTCTAGATTTCATAGTATCGATACCTTCAACAAAACTCAACCGTTTTACACGCAAATTATCGTTTAGTTTAACCTCTAGAATAATTTGGCATTTAAATTTAAAAATAAATACAATTTTTTTAATTAGTTTTTTAAAAAGAAATTTTAACCTAAGAAATGTTGAAACTTTTTTGAAAAATTGAAATTTTAATTTTTAACTTCTCAAACTCAATTTTAATCTGATTTTATGCATTTATCGGGCAATATTTATGTCACAGTAGAGCTCAGATTTCTAAGTCCACAAAAATATAACTGATTTTCACATGAATTGTATTTTAAGTCAAAATTCATATATTTATAATATTGATATTCATATCTGTAAAAATAATATATACATACTATATTATATATTTTTGTCTTTTTGCATCAATTACAAAGTGCAGAAAGCAACACGCTACGCCAAATTGTTAAATTTTATTAAAAGAATTTGTTAACTATATTATTTATTATACCCGATGTCAATAATGTCACCTCAGGATCTACTCTACCAAGTGGAGTACGGCAACGAGGCCATATCGAATGACAATATCTGTCTGGGGATTGTGACTGAAGATGGAATTGTGCTTGCTGTCGAATGCGACGATATATCCTCGGATCAGATTATTCAGATAAATGAAAATATTGTTTGCTCCACATCGGGCATTAAGTCCGATTCTGATGTATTGATCACAGAGCTCCATTTGATTAATCAGCGATATAAGAGCATCTATCGTGAGATCATTCCATGTGAGAAACTCGTCTCCGACTTGTGCCATATTAAGCAGATCTATACTCAGCATGATGGGAAACGACTCTTTGGAGTTTCTTTATTATACATGGGCTGGGATAAGTACTCTGGTTATCAGTTATATAACTCTGATCCTAGTGGCAATTATGCAGCCTTAAAGGCTACTTGCATTGGCAAAAATTGTGATGCCGCCAACTCAATGTTGAAGCAGGAGTTGGACAACAAGGACAGCATTAAGTTGGATGAAGCTAAGGAATTGGCCATTAAAGTGTTTGGCCAGATTTTGGTTACTAAACAGCTAAAACCCGAAATGATAGAAATAGCCACATTGCAGCGCATTAATAATAAAACTGTGTACACTGTCCTGAATAATTCTGATGTGGAGAAACTAATCAAGAAATAAATTTGAGAGCAGGAAAATAAGATATTTTATTTATTTAATTAATTTCTGATGAATTTATCTTGTTGTTGAAAATTAATTAAATTGTTAAGTCACAAAAACTTTCTGCAATGTTTTTAGTTTAGTTTTCACTAAAGTTTTTAAAATCAGAGAGCAGCTGAATCTGTAAAAAATTATTACTTTATTTTCATTTATTTTATTTTTTAACAAAAAAATCTTTGGTTTACATTTTCAACCAAAATTTAAACAAATGTGTAATTTTTCAAACAAAAGTATTTTAAGTAAGAAAAAATAATTTTTTCAATTTTTTTGTTAATAATTCAAACCAAAGAAATTTTTAAGCAAAAAATATTTAATATTTAAAAATGTTCAAGGCTTCAAATTAACTTCAGCTTGCATTTAACTCAATTACTTGTGTTAATATAATTAAAAATAAATTAAACTGATTTAAAAAAAAAGACTTTATTTAATTTCATAAAATTCTAAAATCAAACACTATAAAATTTTAAAATTAAAATATTATTATTAACTGTGTATAAATCTGCAGACTTAAATACGGGACATGTGTTAATAATAAAAAAAACTGTTATTATTACACTAGGTAACAAACAAATTGTATATTTTACCAAACCTACTTTTTCTGATACATATGGTGCCCTAGATGACGAAAAAAAAGCTAAATTTTGTTACCTAGTGTTATTAATGAAATAATGTCTCAAATTATTGTTAAAAATAAACCAAGAGTGTAATTTACATAAATCGCAACTCTTTTATTTATTTATTTTTATGTATAAAAATTATGAGCTAAGAATTATTTGTGTATTTTTTTTTTATTAAATTTGGCAATAACTCTCTTTTTTTTTAATCGAAAATAAAAATTGATGATAAAATTGATGTGCCGATTTTAATTTCAAAGTTGACTATAAAAGTTATTTTTCAATATTTATTTTCAATTTTAATTAATGAAAATTGATTTTTAATATCTTATGAACAATGCTATGTATTAAAAAAGTTGATATAACAATATAAAGTTATAAAGATTTACATATGTCAACAAATTTATATCAAAATTGAATTTTAAAATATTAAATATTCTTCTTTTAATACAATAAAAAAAAAATAAATAAATAAAAATATAAAAAAAAAAATTAAAGTATAAAATTAATAACAAAAAATAACAATAAGATAAAATCAAAAAAAAAAAAATGAAAGTATAAAATTGATAAAATTAAATTTTAAAATTAAGCCATTTTTTTTTACTATTCACTGATGTTTAAAGGCTAGATCTACACATATATATATACATATATATATCTATATCCCAAAGTTTAACTCTTTGGCCATAATGTTGATTAGAAATTTCCCACAAAATTTGTCTTAAACTAATTTTCCCACGCGTCGCTTAGTTTCAGCTCCAATTGCAGCTCCAAGACTTATCACTGGAGCTTTCCACACCCGCATAAGCACACTCTATACTCTATGCTCCCTGGTGGGTTCCCAAGCTACTCCGTTATATATATATATATATATGCTCGATACTGATAAGAGGCAACGACGCTCGAGAGTTGTTTCTTGCCACAAAAAAAGAAATGTCTTCAAAAAGTTGCCTCAGTGGATTTTTCCCGCCATTTGCGCAGCGAAGCGAAGACAGTTGGACGACTCTTCGCTGTTTGGGTATGGGTATCTCTTCCCCCCACCCCGACTCTCTGGGTCTGTTGATAAGGAAGGGCCTTATGTAACGGCTGCCTGAGCATTTTTTGTGGCTTATTAAATGTGTAAGGAACAGAAACAGGAGCAGTTGCCGTTGCCGTTGCCGTTGCCGTTGCAGGACTTTTCCTACTCTTCGTGAACTCTTGAACTCTTTACAGCTGACACGTTCCATGCCAGATTAGAAGCATGCCCTGGACAAATCAACTGGATCACTCAAGCGGTTACCCCCGCTGCAGGAAGAAGAAGAAAAAAAAACTGCAATTACCCTTAGACACGTTGAGCAGCAGTTGACCAGCTGCATGCCACTCTTGGCCAGCTTTCATTTCTGGTAAGGCGACATTGTCATCTTGATAATTAAACGTCAACAGCGTCGTCATTCCATGTGGGTTTGCTTGCACCTTCGTTTTGTACTAGGGTCTTCCTTCTTTATATATATTTTCTTGCTCCCTGGGGTTGACCGGAGAGTCACAGTTGCAACTGCAACTTACAACTTACAACTTGCAGCAAATGATCTAGAGGCGACCCTCTAAGCTGCCCTCTCTCTCTCTCTCTGTATGAAACACACCTGACTTGGCACTGCACACACCACTCCAATACCATCTTGATCTTCGTCCAGGGGCCACTCAGGAGCTGAGCTCAGAGATCGCTGCTGCTGATAGATGGAAGATTACAAGTACCCCCCGCAGTATCAACAGCAGCAGCAGCAGCCGATAGAACAAGCGGAAATGCTCGACTAACAAATGCCCTCTATTTAAGACTCGATATATAAATATATAAAAAATCAAATTAAAAAAAAAAAAAATTTATATCTGAGTAGCAATTCAGCTGGACTATATTTGGTAGAAGAGATGAAAAATAAAATAATTATTTTTGTCTTGAACTTAATACTCTTGGTTTATCTGAAAACATTTTTTTTAAATTTATTTTATTCTTTTCAAACAACAATTTTTATACTAGAAATTAAAAATATATATTTTAAGTTCAGTTCGTTTCTTATTTCTTATTTCTGGGTATAAGAATTGCATCAGAAACAGAGAAAAATAAAGGGAGAGAGAGAGAGAGAGAGGGAATCTCACATGCTTACATCAACATCTGTGGCTCAAAAGACATGTTCCTATCCGGGGGTAGGAGTACCTGAAAATGTCATGTGGGTTCCACTGACGACACAAGAAGAAGCACCAGATGAGGGGCACGTGCCCTCTCAAGCGCGAAATGCAGCTACGAAACGAATGACAAGCCAACTCGTAAATGAACTCCGTTGCCAAAGAAGAAGAAAAGATGCCACTCGACACGACACGACTCGATGCGACCTATGTTTTAATGGTAGTAGTATTTGGCGACCAGCTTGACTTGGTCAATTTTGAATTCTTACAGTCTGTACCATTTTATACACGGCGAGAAAAGAAAGAGAACATTTAGATACTCGTAAAAGACATGGATATCAGCATCAATAAGGATTCAGTTATTTATTTTTTTATTTTTTATATTTACAATCTATCGATGGATATATTTATACTGATATATAAAGAATTTTATAAGTTTAAGAATTACAGCTTAGACTTCTTTTAATCTCTCTATCTGTATCTTGCCGGTCCTTCACCACACCGGGTGGGTGGCTCGCGGGTAACTCCCATGGTTCACCCAATAACATAGCTTGCATTTAAAGACTTTAATTTGCAACTCTGATTTAACTGTCAAGAACTATAGCTATATAATTTATATTTAAGCAGCATTTCAAGTTGTAAAATATGTAAGCAAAAGTGACTTTAATATCATATATGCCAAATCTAAATTCAAAACATGAAATATTCAACTTCATTTCAGTAACTGAAAGTAGCAATAATAAATATTCTATGGGTAATCTTTGCATTTCAGTCATCATTTAAATATGATTAACATTTTTGTTTATACACAATAATGAAAATTTATTTTAAGGTTTTTTAAATTTTAATAAATATAAATAAAATAATTAATTAATAAATATAAATAAATATAATAATTATTTTCTTAGGCAAAAAATATAAATCAAAATTTATTTTTATTTTGATTATGTGCTTATATTGGATCTTAAGTCAGTTAAGACTAACTTAAGAGCACAAAACACACTTTTATATACATACATATATCGCCAATATTGTAAAACTATTTTTTAGTTTTGAGCAACCAAATAAAAATCTTAAGATTATTTTTTTTTATAATTTTTTCTACACAAAATTTGTTATAATTTATTTAAGAATCTTTAAATAATATTTTTTTATTTCCATAAAAAAAATTTTGCTATTTCTAAACATTTTTTATAAACTTGCAAAATTACCGTTATTTTATAATCTACATTTTTGCTTTTTTTAATTTTTCTACTAAAAAATGATCGAATTTTTAAATTTAATTTTAAAATCTTTAAAAAACTCTTAAAGTAATATTATTTTATTATTTCCTTCAAAAAAATTCGTTATTTCTAAAGATTTTTTTTAAATTGACAAAATTAACTTTATTTTGTAATCAACATTATTTTTTTTTTTTTTTAATGTTTCTACTAAAAAAATTGTCATTTCTTAAATTTTATTTAAAAATCTTTAAATATCTCTTGAAGTAATATTGTTTTATTATTGCCTTAAAAAAAAATTCGTATTTTCTTAAGATTTTTAATAAAGTTGCAAAATTAACATTTTTTTAAAGGCAATTGTTAGTGATTTTTTTAATATATAAATAAAAATCGTTATGATTTCTGCTTTGCATTCACACTAATATTACAGTTCGTTTCTCTCAGTGTAGCCTACCTTTCCTTAGACAACTTCTCTTTCGCTGCCTACACTTCCGGCGCTGCGGTTGACTGTGTTCCTAACCATTTCTGACTTCATCATCATCTTCATCATCATCTTCATCATCGTCATTATCATCATCATTATCATCATTTGTCGTTCATCGACTTTGTTTTCTTTAATTGTTCCACACAAACTGCATTTTTAGCTGTCCTTTTGCGCGGGTTCCCGCAGGTTTTCCCTTATTTTCCCTTGATTACAATGGGGCAGTTTTTTTTTTAATTTTTTTTGTTTCCTATTAAAATGTGCCCCGAACATTGCAACTAAATTAGATTAAGAAGTCATGCACATGTCTCCGATTGCATTGGGGACACATTGGGCAACAGAAGGTCGATTACTTAGTTCAATTTCGGTTGATGATAGAGGTTATAGGATTGGGGTAGCTAAAGGGTTGACTATCGTTCCGGTCTATATTTGATTGCCAAACACAATTAGAGATCTTATTTCATCAACTAGAAAGATATAGAGAATTATGGAACAAACTTCTAAAGAAAGCGAGCAGAGACTGTAAATAACAATATTATTTTTTTTCCTAATTTCAAAAATCATGTTCATTTTCAAGTTTACTTTATATAATATGTGCAACTCTAATGTTCAGAGTTGTAAGTAATTTTTTTCGAGTTATAAAAATATGACTCTAATATAATCGATATTAATCGAATTTTTTTTTTCCCCATAAATGACGAGTTACTCATTTATGAGCAATAAACTAAAAACAAAAATGTTTTAAAAAATTAAATGCTAATTGGTATAGTTAAAAAAAAAGTGTAAAAATTAAAATAATAGATTATTACGAAGGAATTATATTTTTTAAAAATTTAATACTATTTATTTTAATTTAAGAAAAGTGTATAAATTAAAATAATAAATTATTCAGTAAGAATCATATTGATGTAGTTCTCTTTCCTGTAAAATTGGGGGAAAAAAATTAAATTATTAAAATTTATTAGAAAGAATTGAAAAATATAAAATATAATAATAAAATAAATAGCTCTATTTTATGATTATTTAATTCAAATCGAAATTGAATTATTATTTCATAATAATGAAATAATTAACTCTATTTTATGATTTTTTTTATTCAAATTAAAACTGAATTATTATTTTATAATATTATTTTTGGGCCAAAGATATAAGTTCTCGGCAATTTTAATTTTTTTTAAATATTAAAATAATAAATTATTCAGTAAGAATCATATTGCTGTAGTTCTCTTTCCTGTAAAATTGAGAAAAAAAATTATATTATTAAATTTTATAACTCTGTTATATAATTTTTTTATTCACATCAAAATTGAATTATTATTTCATAATTATATTTTTTGGGCCAAAAATATAAGTTTTTCGGCAACTTTAATTTTTTTTAAATATTAAATTAATAGATTGTTTAGTAGGAATCATATTGGTGTAGTTCTATTTGCTGTAAAAATGGGAAAAATTATTTTACTATTAAATTTTATTAGAAAATTTGAGAAATATAAAATATATTAATAAAACTGAATTATTATTTCTTAATAATAAAATAATTAACTCTATTTTGTGATTATTTAATTCAAATCAAAATTGAATTATTTTTTCATAATTTTATTTTTGGGCCAAAGATAAAAGTTTTTCGGCAATTTTTTAATTTTTTTTAAATTATTTTATTAAAATATAAATATTAAATTTAAAAATTATAAGAGTTGCAAGCTGCTCATATAAAACATTTTTCTAACTATTGTTCCTTACAAATTTTGACAGTTTGTCTATTTCATAAAACCAAATCGATCTGGTGATTATTTCGTTTCAATTCAAAAGTCTTTGGTATATGAAGGATTAGTAAAAGAATATGTTTCTTTATACCTAGATGAACGCTGACTGTCTTAAAATGTTGCTCAGATGCTGCCACAACATGAATGTTGTGGTGGCAAGTGCGGCAAGTGCAATGAACCTATTGGCCGGGACAACACATTGCGTTTGAGTCTTGGCCCGTTTAATAGGCCTAACAGGTGCATTGGCAGCCGACGACCCTCGAAGCGCGCGCGCGCCTTTCCTCGGATGTTGCAGTCCTTTTGCATCCTTGCAACAGCAACAGTGGCAACAACAACAACGACGCATCGTAAATAAGAAACGAGACACAGAGCGAGGCCAGGACAATTGGGCACGTGCCCCTTTGGGTTCGTTCTTTGTTTTCATCTGCAGTTGCTGCCTGTCCCCGTTGCTTGGGCATCTTGCAACTGCAACATCATGTTGCAGGCAGCATTCAAGTTACCTGTGCTCGCCTTTTTACCTGTGCCCCTTTGCAAGCTGCAACTGTGCACCGCTTCATTCCCCTCTCCCTTCCCGATGCGCTGCCCTCGCACAGTTGCGCCCCTTGCTTTTTGGGGCCTCAATTTAGCGCGTGGCAAAAGAAAAAAACTGTTGCAGCACCAAGTCTCGAAGGACACAGCCAGCCAGCTGAGAGTCCTGTGTGCCGCTTTATAATTAACCTGACGATCGCTTGCTGCAGCATCCAAAAGGAAGAGCAGGAGCCGGAGCAGCAGGAGCAGCAGGAGCTGCAGGAGCAGCAGAAACAACAGCAGCAGCTGTCCAATTGATAAGTTGATTCCTGGTCTTTCTGCCAGACAAACCCTTTTTATTTTTATTTTTTTCTTTCAAGGTGTTTATTCCTCTATACTATTGACTGAATGTTGAACAAAAACAAAATGCTTTAAGAGTTTTAGATGCTAATTAAATAAATAATTGCAATTGAGCGGGCTTAAAATAATTATTTAAAAAAACGAAAAAAACATTTTTCGACTTTACATCGAATTTTAAAGTCAAAAAATCGTAAAGGATACCGCACAAAATATCATCATTTTCTTAATTCAAAATTAAATAGTTGCAAAACTAGTAATTTAAACTTAATAAAATATATGTATGATTAATAGATATATTTATTAACTTTCAGAAAACGTAAAGCATTTGAAAATCGGCTGTAAGATTCTCAAGTAATGAAGAAAAAAGCTAAAAAATAAATACCACATTTCAAAAATTTTAAAAAAAAAAGTCTCATCATAGAAAAATTTTTAAAGTAGTTTTTGTCATCTGGGGCAGCATATGTATTAGAAAATGTAGGTTTGGTAACTTATACAAAAAGAAAGCTAAATTTTGTTACCTAGTGTAATTAAACAGTTTAAAATCGTAGATAAAAAGGAAGGAAAACCTTAAATATTCCGGAGAAATTGCTCATAAAAGTTTATCCCAAAAGCAATCAAATTTCAAATAATTAAAAATGTAAATATATCTAGAAAAATTGATAAGAATTGAAAAAAGATACTACGATTTATTTATGTCGATAATTTTATATATAAAATCGCATTTAATCAACATTTCTCATATTTTAAATTTTTTAATTTTAGATTCATGTTTTTGAAATCTTGGAAACAGTTTTGACTACTTTTCTATCTGTATAAATATTATCAAGACAAGCAATTAAATAGCAAAATTAACCATCTGAATAAATGTTCTATTTCTTCATATTTATAGACAATTTATTTAGATTTATCATTTGTTAAATTTATAAGAATACATAAGAGAAAATGTGATTATTTTGTAAACAACGCTATACAAAAAAAAACACTAGATTAAATTAAATAAACCACCAAATTTAGTAGAGAGCAGTAATATTCATTCCAAGAATAATAACCTAATGAAAAATATATTGTAAATTGTAAAAAAGAAAATATACCGAACAGCAGGAGGAGAATTTCTAAAAAAAATAATAAACATTTATAAAAATAATAATGAAAACTGTTTTTCCAAAAATTTTACCTAATATTATAATAACAATTGAATATCAATTAAAGCGATAAAATATGCAGATTTAAGTAACTGCTCTGACTATTTTGAAAGTCATTAACATTATAATTAAAAATCTAGTATTTAAAGAAATTTTTTAAAAGATTCAAGGGTTAGCTAGCGTATCTATAATCGAACCATTAACTAACGTTAAATGCATTATCCACACCTTTTGATAACTCGTAATTGTTGTGTGATCATTAAACGGCTGTTGAATCGAATAAACATCCTCTATATCTGTATTCTCATCCTCATCCTCATCGACACATCCAGTTGCCCAATTACGCATCCAATTATGACTAAATAGACGCACCTTTTGTGTTTCTGACCCAGACCAGCACCACGCCCACGCCCACGCCCTGCCCCGATCCTGACTCTGACTCTGACCAGAGCAAATCATTGCGTAACTAGGCGAGTCGGCCGTCAAAAAAGAAAAAAAAAAAGGAGCAGCCCCATAAAACATCTGCCGAAATACATCTCAAACCATACCAAAAACTCCGACACAGCTACAGATACAGATACATTTTACAGATACAGATACATTTTACAGCTACAGCTACAGCAGACCCTTGGGCAATCTGTCGACAGCAACTGGCGTAAAAAACCGCGCTGCGAGGGTTGCGCTCACACCTTGAGGGCCCAGGCACAGTGGTTTCAATTGATTATTATTATTGTCAAATTTAAGCTACTTAATTAAAAAACTATGCAACAGCATTTTGTTTGCAAAAAATCTGAGAGTGCATTTATTTGTAAAATTGACTAGCTTAACTCGGAACAAAAAAAAAAAAAAAAATGTTAAAATTTTTTCCATTTTGCCATTTTTAACTAATTGAAAAATCTAGATTTTCGACCTCTGACAGCATCGCAGCTGAGCTGGAATTTAATTTTTTCAATTAATACTATTTTCTTGCTTGAGTAGAGCAATATTTGAGTCTAAATTCTACTGATAGCATTCAGATTTCTAGGAATCATAATAGTTTTCACAATCAACAACAAAAAAAAACCTCAAATTTATATGATGACTGATGATCCATATATAAAGCACAACTTTAATAACGATTGATGATTGAATCTCGTCTAAATGGTAATTCAATGCTTTTTTTTATATATTTTTAATTTATATATATTTTTATTTTCTTTGACGAATTTGTTTTGGACGCATTTGGTAAAGATCTGAGGAATATGTTGCTCATTAAGTTCGTACATCCTTTACTCAATACATTAATAACATATAATACTAATAATAAATATAAAAAACTAATAATCAAATTACAGGATAATACATAAGTATTAAATGATTCGATACTAGCACTTAACTAAAAATATGTGAAAACTTAATTTGCCGGCATACCCTGTACATAAGTTAGGGTATGTTTGACAATAGCAATTATCTATAAATAATAAAAAATAAATGTTGATATTTAATATATAAATAATTTATTATATTATACATATTTAACAAAAATTACAAAACAAAATTTTTTTAAACACTTTTATACACGTTTTCTATCAAAAATATTAATGAGAATATATATAAATACAATATTTAAGAATATTAGTCAAATACTTCAGGCCCTTGTCCCACGGTGCAATGTGGTTTGAGTCGACGGTTAATCAATACGTTGCCATAAATCAGTTGGTTTAACAGACTGTGGCTAAAGCGACGCCGACTTCGACTCGGACTTTGTCCCCTGCTCCTGCGGCTGTCTTCTGCTTGTCCGCACTTTTCGTCCTTTGGCTCGTGCTGCTTTTCAAACTGGGGCACAGGACTTCTTAGGCGACCGCAAGAAGAAAACAAATTGGGACCAGTTTCTTGGGTAGAAAGCCATTGACCTGGTTAAGGTTCTAGCACAGCTGCGATGCTGACAACTGCAGCAGGACAGCTCAATTCTCCGTTCTCCATTCTTCAGTCTCGAAAAGTCCTTTTGCTGCTTCTAGCCAAGTGCAAGGACCTCTTTCAATTATTAATTACATAAAGTAGCAGGCCAAGTCAAAGCCCAAGCCAAACAAAACAATAAACCAAACAAACTGAAACTATTAAGGTCCTTTCTCCCATGTCAGGCTCACCCTTGAGCACCTCTGCACCACCTCTGCACCACCTCCTCCACCCCCCTTGAATTCCACAAATGAGCGTTCGCAGTCGCGTAAATATTTACACTCTGTGCCATAAAAAAGCGTGCCAATAGCAAAAGTCACAATCATCGCACGATATCTGTGACACGAACTCCAACCCCACGACCTTCCACAGCACACACAGCGTGTGAATATCAAAAAAAAAAACCTTTAAATAATAAAGAAGAAGAAGTAAAATGATAATATCAAATATCCATTTGAATTTACTACAATATATACGTACATATAGGTAGAATCTTGGCTCTAAAATAAATCAGAATTAAAAGTATTTATTAAAGTTGTCATTTAATTAATTAATTAATCGCAACATTTATACTTATAAAATTTATATTATATGTATATATATATATATTTATATATATACTATTTGAATTATCAAAAGTATAGGAATGCATATGCATATAAATATAATTTAAAATATAGAATCTAAACAAATTGTTAACAGAATTGGTGAAATAAATACTATATCTATATATATATAAAACTGCTTAACCTGACTGATTGGCGACTCACAAGCAGGTCAAACGGTAAAAGCTAGAAACCTGTAATTTTTACTGTAGTTCCCTCTTAAATCGTAGGTTGGAAATCTGAAAAAATGTATGTCAAAAATATATCGGAAAGTGAGTGGAAAATGCATTTAAAAATTGTATAAATATCTCAGCTTAAAAACTCGTGGTGGCACAGCGGGAGCGTAGCAACGCACGCCGAGAGAGCTAGTAACATATACATTAACTAAGAAAAAAATCGTTATGTAGGTATTAAAATAGGAAACAAAATAATAAAAAAAAAATCCGTAGTAGGGTATTTCCGCTCAATCTTATATTGTGATCGAGGACCTTGTGCTAGGAAATATTTCTTTTTGATTTAAGAAAAATATTTGCAGGGATCCGAAAATAATGATTATTTTGATTAATTTTTAATTCTAAAATATATTCACTTATTATAACATTAAGAGAGATCGAGAACTGTATCAATATACGACTGTGAAAATAATCTTTATACCTTCTAGCAGATTTAACAATTTAAACATTTTATTGAATTTCGCCCCATCACAAATATCAATTTCAGATTTGAATGGAAAAACAAATAACGCCCTTCCAAAAGAACATTTCAAAATACATATAATCATTAAAGCATTTGAAAATCGCCTATAAGATCCTCGAGTAATGTTAAAATTTGCAGGCTCGCCCCTGAAAAACAGCTTAAAAATAAATAACAGATTTCAAAAAATTTTTAAAAAAAATATCACCATTGAAAAATTTTTAAAGTGGTTTTTCGTCATCTGGGGCAGCATATGTATCAGAAAAATTATACAAAAAAAAAGCTAAATTTTGTTACCTAGTGTAATATATTTATTATATACTTATAGAAGTAAAATACAATTATATTTTTCTGTCAATACTACTCACAGCTCCCAAAAGTCTTTCAACCTAAGAACTTGATATCATACCATTGCAATCCTAAGTCTGTTCTGTTATTTCTTGTATTCAGTTTACTTTAGTTCCGTACTTTTGCTCACCTTTCCACCCCCCTTTCTGCTCTTTCTCTTCCTTTTTTCTGCTCTTTTATGTCCTGTGCGCACACGCTTTTTATTTGTATGGCAAACAAGGAGAACTAAAACAACAATTTAAACAACGACAACATTGGGCGGAAGCCAAACTAAGTTCGCCTCACCCCCAACCCCCCACCCCCACCAAGAGCAAAGGTTGGGGTGTGTGTATGTTGTGTATCTTTTAGATACTTTTGCTAACCGCAACTTGCACGAAATGTACAGCTGCCTGGCTGCTGCTATCGATCGACTCAATCGCACTCTAATTTTACACACACAGTAACAGTCATATACATAAGTATTTTTCAGCTAATGAAAAATTCAAATTCAATTGAAAATATATCTACAAATAATTGCAGAACTTTTTTTTTTAAGTTTTTTTTTTAATTTTTGTCTATTTTCTTTACTTTTTATAAATTGATCAATATTTTTTTTTTAAAAATTTAATTTGTTTTATTTGTCAACCTAAACCTCAAACCTTGTCCAAATTTAAATCAAAATTTGATATTTCTATTATGTCAAACTTTTTAAATTTCACTAAAAAATAATAAAAACCAAACAAATTTTATTATAACTACTGAACAAAACAATAAAACATCAAATCTAGTGTGGAAAGTCACCAAAACAGAAATATTCACGTGTTGCTGCAAACTTAACTAAAATGACACTTATAATTCTCAACTTGTATATTTTTATTAAACGTATTTGTTTCTGAAAGTGAAATATTAACCACAAAAATACTTAATAAGTCCATGTCGTGTTTTTATAATTAATTTTAACTCTCAAATTCTTGCATACTTAACAATACAATTTATTCCATTAAATAACAAATTTAATCAACATTTAATTTAATTTATTATTCTTATCAAAAACTATTATATTGACTGTTTCGAACTGTATAGTAAAGCTTTAGATTGCCAAATTTCATAACCTTATTAAAACTCAAACAATTTCTATTTGGAATATCTTTTTAGCCATGATTTTTTAGCTTTATTTGTTGCAATTGATTTTTGCATATTATAATTTTATTTGTTTTCTTATCACTTTATCTGACCTCAATTTAAGCAAGATTACAACTGTAAAATATTTGCTCAAGGCATTAATATTCAAACTTTATTCAGGAAGCAATTGCCAAGAAAATTGGTTCAGTTTAGGCTATAACAGGTTCAAAACTCTATTAAAAATTTAATTTCTATATTCACCCAATCTCCAATAGTTGAAAAATGCTGTTGTAATATGAAAATATTTTTTAAAATTTATTTTTAGATATTTTTTAAATAAACTTTTATTTTATTTATTTATTTTTATTATGTGCCTAGCACGTTTACTTTTCGCAGTGACTGTGCGATATGTGCATATAAGATGAGTGGAGGGACAAGTGAGGGGTAAGCCGATTGCAAGAACACTTACAACACACACACGCACACACACACACACCCACCTAGAGCTAACGGAATTGTCGCGGCGAATGTCCATTGCCCGATGACATTTTGAATTCAGTTTGAGGTGGCGCCATCCAGCGGCGGAAATAATAAACAACAGCCGCACAAAAAACTTTTCTCTTCCATATCTAAGCTCTCCTCTCCTCTCTATCTCACTCTCTCCCTTCTGAATTCTCAGTATTTCCGCGTTTATATATAGAAGTATATATATATATATATATATATATATATATACATATGTCTGTCCCCTGTGCGCACTCGAGCACATATCCTGCGTCCAGCCAGCCCCTTCGGCTCTCCCCTCATCCTGGCTAGGGGGTGACGCCCTTACAAAAGCTGCACTGGACACGTCACAAGGCTGGAGAGCAGCCTAAAGGACATTAAGTATTGATAGGATTCAGGTTACACACGTGCATGAATCGTGTGGGAAGACGCAGCACATGGAGAAGGGAAGACAGGAATTAGGAGGCAGCCAGAGGAGGGAGGAGGGAGGAGGGTGGAGGTGTTATAGCCACTATTGGATGGTAAACCGCACAGGTGTCCTACATTTTAGATGAGTTTCAAACAAAAATAATCAATAAAACTGCAAACCGCCTTCCGCCCACTTGTCAACGTGTCCATAATAAATATGAACTAAATCTAAATATATAAAAAAGAATTTCTAATGCCGAATATTAGATATGATAACAGACACATTCTGAGAAATGTATAAAATAGAGGAAACCATTAATTATTTTTATTCCTTTGTTAAATAATTCCTTTAGTTTATTAATATTGTTTAGGACTGATCAAAAAATAGAATAAAAATTAAAATTTGTCTATTACACTAGTTTACAAATTTTTTTTAATCGAGGGAACTGGGCTCTCATGGACTACTCTTGATGTATTTTTGAGCGCTGATTTCAAAAATGCAAACAATTCTTTTTTCAAAGAATGGCAAATAGCTAGTTTTTTGACGGTATTTGGACTAATTTATTCATATCTACATCAGATATTATTTTATCTTTAAGCACATTTCGCATTTTAATAGATAATTGTATACCCTTTCTAACGGTATGCCGTTTATGCGTATTGAATAAGAATTAAAGGCATTATGAACTCTCGAAGTTGAAAAGTTTTTTTGCATTTTTGAAAAATTGTTAATTTTTAATTGGTTTTTTTGGTATAAAATAAAAATTTCTTTTTGCCTATTTTTATGAACCAATTCAACAAATAATTCTTAATTCTTATTTTTTATATTTAAAAAATTAATAGAATTACGATCTCTGGTTAAAACATCGGTGCGATATTAATTTTCACAATATTATTCATAAAAAGTCGTTAATCTTTAAGGTAAAAATGATAGAGAAAGTGCTGTAATTGACCATGCAGTTAAATATAATGCTATAAACACATGTAAACGAGCTCATCTCGACGTGCGTTGCTACGAACCGTTCAAAAATAAAATATTCTACTATTCTATTCTATTTTTGACACAATTTTTTCAGATTTTCAACCTAAAATATAAGAGGGACCTACAGTAAAAATTTCAGATTTCTAGCTTCTATCGTTTGGCCTGCTCATGAGTCGTCAATCAGTCAGGTTGAATATAGACTTAGAATTAAGATAGAATTTCTGATCGAATAGAACAGAAATTGAAGAAAGCTGGAACAGTACAAGAATTAAATTCAAGAAATAATATTTTAAAAGTAGAGTTTTTAAACGTTCATATAACGATTCCTGAACTTTCCAAATCTCTTAATTTCAAAACTCATTTCTAATAAATTACAAATTTAATCGAGCAAAAAAAAAATGGCATTTACAATATTTGAAAAAAAATGCAATTAATAAATAAATACAAAGCTAAAAATATAAAAAAAAAATAAATAAATTATTATTTTAATAGGTAAAAAATCTGGCGCATGTCCAGATTATTCCTGATTGGCCACAAATCGAAGATTTGTGCGTTTGCGATGTCCAAAATCGCTGCTGCGGCGTTGAGCCTGCTGCAGCTGCTCCGACTCGACCTCCAGGACCTCCGGCTGGACAGCGGGTGAGTCAACCGAGGAGGCATCCTCACCAGCAGCGGCATCACGTCCCAGAATATTCCAGAAGGGACGCTGTGTGGTTGTTGTGACCGGATCCTTGTTAATGTAGATGCAATTGATGATGGGCTCATCGCCATAATATTGACGACGATTGCCGCCATTTTGGCCGCGAATCCTGTTGCGACGACGTCTACGTCGCTGCTGCTCCTGACGGCGACGCTTCTGCTGCAGGCGACGACGCCGCTGCTGCTGCTCCTGCTGTTGCAGCGTCTGTGGACGACGGCGTCTGTAGCCGCCCATGCTGACGCTGCCGCTGCTGCTGCTGCTGCTGCTGCCGCTGCTGGGACGACGTCGCTTGTTGGCGACGCTGCTGGGCTTTGTCTTCTTCTTCTTCTGACGCTGGCCAGGCTTCGACTTGCGTCGCTTGGAACCGTTGGAACCCGCTGCTGCCGCCGCTGTTGCTGCCGGTTTCTTGCCCGGCTTTGGCTTATCCGCTGCTGCGTCGCTGCTGGCAGCGCTGCTGAGGCTCGACTGCTGCTGCTGCTTCTTACGCTTGACACTTTGCTCCTTGACAGGCTTATCCTTGTCCAGCTCCTGCTCGCTCTGCTCCGGACGACGCTTCTGCTGTTTCCGCTTTTGTTTCTGCTGCGGCTTGCGGCGTTGCGTCTTCTTCTTCTTCTTGTTTTTATTCTTATTGGCATTGGAGCTGGCCAAATGATTGGGCTCATTGATAATGGGATGTATATCATCCTCATCCTCATCGCCATCGCTGCTCCAAATGGCCGTAGAGCTGACCACGGGCGCATTCTCCGAGATATACTGTTGCTGCTCCTCGTAGAAATTCAAGGCCTGATTGCGATCCGCGGGGCCATAATAGAAATATTCATCACCCTCATCCTCATCCTCATTCTCCTCCTCCTGCTCATCCTCCTGCGCCGGCTGCTGGGCCCAGTAGCTCGCCTGCTGCTGCTGCGGCTGCTGTTGCTTCAGGGGCTTCAGCTCGAAGACGGCATGGGTGCTGGGATTTACCTTGGGCGGCTGCTCCGATTCGACAACCACAATGCCCGCAGTGTCACCCACATTGGCATGGGTCGCCGCATTGGCCACCACACTGACGCCCTGGGCCAAATGGGCGCTGCCGGCGGTGGCAACGGGGTTGTGTGGCAGGGGCAGAGGCAGGGGCAGGGGCAGGGCGTAGCTGGCTTGTAGCTGCTTCTGCTGCTGTTGAATGTTTGCCTGCACTTCGTGCTCATCATCCTCCAGCTCTTCCTCCTCATCATCGTCCTCCTCCTCCTCCTCCTCATCATCATCATCATCCTCAATTAGCTCGTGATCCAAGTGCACCGCTGTGAGAGCGACATAACGCCGCTTGCTGCTGCCACCGCCACTGGCCATGCCCTTCTCCTGCTCCTCACGATGCTCCGGCACCGCTGGCAATGCGCTCAGACTAAGCTTCTGGGAGCTAACGGTCACACTGGGTCCAGTCAGGGACATGGCGCGACTGGAACGCTTGCGTCGCGTGACAACACATTGGGACTTGCTGCCGCTGCCATTCAATTGGCGTCCCTGGATATAGAAACGCTTCAGTTCGTACTCATCTCCATTCTCGTCCACCTCAATCCTGGTCTCGCCATGGGCCAACACGGCCAGCCAGAGTACGGTGGCAAAAAGCGTCAAGACGCAGCGATTCCTCATCTTTAAAGACGCCACTCACAACTGATCTCGAAACGGGCAACAGCTCCGGCTTTTATTAGCTCGGACTGGGACCTATTGACCCACAGCTAATTGCCAAAAAAACGGTTCGCTCTGAATTATTCATCAGCCATGGCCAAAAAAACAGAAAACCAAAAAAAAAAACAATTCTGTAGAATCTACACATCTACTTAAGCGTCGTCTAACAATTCATAATCTTTGCTTTCTTCCAAGAACTTGTTTTTTTTTTTTTTTGCCAAAAACTTTCGGCCTTTTGGCCCGCTGAGCGAATCGATCGTTGGATCGATCGTTGAATCGAACCGGGGTCAATGGTCAATTAATAACCCCGAGTTGAAAATATATATATATACATATATGTATATAAGAAGAAAGTTTTTTGGTCAAAGGGCTCAGAAAGCTACAACAACAAATCGCGTGAGTTTGAATCTTTGCCAGATTTTTACCCGCATTTGGGCGAAAATCATCATCATCGAAACTTTGAAACTGAGAAAATAATATATGATATTTTGCCAAAAAGCATCGAAAGTTTGAATATTTAACAATTTAATATGTTTTTCACTTTGAGAGGGGCGAGGGAATTGAAATTATTGAGGTGTATTATTATTATGCCAAAAGCGCCCCAAATTGGGCCAAAGTGTAGGGCCAAAGTCTAGGGCCAAAGTCTAGTAATATTCAAATATGAGTTTCAGTTTCGAATCTCCATTAAGTTCCTTATAAAAAAGTAATATTATTAAAGTAATAAATTAAAAATAATAAAATTGAATAAAATATTGCAATAATGATAATAATAAAAATAGTATAAAGTATAAATATAAATTAATAATTTATAAACCAAAAAAATGTGTAAACAATATTTAATTTTAAGTTTCAAAATAATAATTAAAAAATATGTTAAACGCACATATAAATATTTAATATTAAATAAAAATTTAAGCTATTTTTTTATATACATATTTTCTAATACTAAAAGCAATTGATTATTTTAAAGATCTATAATATTTTCAATTTAGCAAAATATTTTTTTTTTATTTCTTTTATTATGTTTTTATATTTATTTATTGTCCAGAACAGTCTGCACTTAAGACTAAAGCAAATTATCTTAATTTAATTAAAAACCACACCTATTAATATCCTATATAAAATTTAATTAATTTAGCAAAATATTTATTTTTAATATTTTTTTCATATTTATTTATTTTATTTTATTTATTTTGAATATTTTTTTTCATATTTTTTATTCTGTGTTTTTATTTATTGTCCAAAACTGAAACAGGGCTGTTACTTATTTTAATTAAAATGCAAACCACGCCTAATCTATCAATCTTCTATATTAAGCTAAATTAGAAAAATTTAAATGCACATTAAATAATTTTATCTGTGTTTTAATGAATTAATATAATGTCCTAAACTATAAATTTCAGTTATATGACTAGAAAACTCTAAAATATGTTAAATAAATATATATAAAAAAAATATTCTTTAATATCGAGAAAGAAATGAAAAGCATTAATTCAATTGAATAAATGTTATTTGAAATATGAAAATATTTCATAGCAATATATGGCATATAAATATATTCATCTATAACTTATTGAAAACTCAGTTAAATGAAAAGCTTTAAAAGTTTAGAAAAACGAAAACTCTTTAGAAAAAATTTTTATTTAAAAAAACCATAAAGATTTATCAGAATAAATGCGTACCCTGTATATATATACATATATATATAGATATATTTTTATTGAAAATTGATCGGATTAAATTAAAACCAATTTTCATATGCCAAATACGACAAATTACATGCAAAAAAAGGTTAATTCTTTATGTTAAGTTGGTTAAAATTCTGTTAAAGTGTTATAAATAAAAGTAAAACCCTAACTATAATTCTATAAACTTATATTGATAAAAAATTCATTTTAAAAGCTAAACACGTTTAGCAGATATTGAGCTTTAAATCAAGAAGCATAAGGTGCGCTAATCGATTATCGGGCTGGGTGTTCCATAGTTGAGTATTTGCGACTATAGCACTCTTACTTGTTCTATATACTTTCTGTAATTTTTTCTTTTCTTTTCTTTCTATATAATGATATACACAAATATATATTTGTCAATAAAAATCATAAAAAATGTATTATACAATTAATGGCTATATATTTTAAATAGATTAACATATTTATTTAATTATCCATAATTATAAATGACTTCTGTTTCATTTTATCTATTAAGTTCTTCTTAAATGTTAATGCTCATCAAATGATCTGTTATGTTACAGAATTAAGATAAGATTTGTTTTTGTAATGGAAATAAATTAGTTTGATTTCCAATATTTGCTTTTTTTGTAATTTTATTAACCTTATGTAAATTTTGTTGATTGAAAAAAAGAAACTGGTTTAATCATTTGCTAAAAAACAAGAGTTTACATATTTTCAATCTTTCTAAATCGGCCATTAACTGTTAATATCTTTTAATATGCATTCGCGTTTTTGAAGATTTTTGCATGACAACAACATAATCAAGCTGTAAAGAAATTTTTTTTTGAATATTCATTTGACTTGTAATCGAAATAGTTTTCGTTTTAATCAAATTTATGAAATAAGCTTTTTAAATATACAGCAGCTTATAATTTTCTGATTAAACTGAAACTTTAAGCTAGAATAAAAATCATTCCGAACTTCTCTCACAATTTGCTGCGCCCCACATTGAGCGCCCAATTCGCTTAGAACCGCACCTGTTCGCAGCATTCGCAATAAACGCGCTTTTGAACTCACAGAAAAAGCGAATTTTGACCTATGACAGCAAATTAATTTGAATATTAAAGAAATTTCTATACAAAACTGTCCGAAGAGCGACAAAAACAATCAATTTCTTGTAAAAGTTATTTGTAAAGATTAACTAACAACAAAAAGGCATTTTAAAAATAGAAACATAAATCAGGGCATATGCCAGTTCAGAGACCCTCTAACCCCCCTCTAAAACCCCCTACTTTAAGCCTACTCCAACTCTTTGGTTGGGCGTCCAATCGACTTGATGTTGCCTCGTTTTACTGTGGCCATTTGCTGTCCACTCTTTTTGCATGCTAATGATATATCATAAATTTTCACAAAGCCTTTAAAATAGTGACGAGCCCAAGCATGGACAGAGAGCGAGAGAGAGTGGGATGCACTGAGAGAGAGATAGAGAAAGCAACAGAGACGCATTTTTTTTTTTTTTTGTTTTATTATCAAGAAAACTTAACAAAAGATCAATTGACAGAGAGAAATGTTGCGGCAGCTGCGCAACACTTGAATAATAATTGTGCCCAGGGCCCCCAACATTAAGTTGCGCCCCATTCACGTCGCACATGGGGATCACAATCAAGCATCATATGATTGCGATCAATTGTAGCTAAAAAAAATTAACCAAAATGTCTTGTTAATAGAGAAAATTCTAATTCAACTTAATACTTAATTTATTAGTTAAAAAATCATTTTAGAGTTTAGGCGATAATTAAATAAATAAATTCAAAAGCAGTCAAATATTAAATTTCACATATTATTTTAAGATCTGAAATCTTAAAAATTGCTTTCACTACTTATGAAAACTAAAAACATTTTTATTAAAATATAGCAAAAGATTTTTTGAAATTTTAAAGCTTGTCATTATTTGTATCTTGAGTGGTCGATACTGACTATATAAATTATGAAAGTTGATATCAATATTTTTCAAACAATTTTAAATATTTTTATACATATATTAAAGTCTATAAATTTTTGATTGCGGTTTTACCAGTTTTTAAGCTTTTTATGTTCATTATGTTTAATTTAATTTTCTTTTTACACCCCGTACTAGAGATGGAATGGGGAACCAAAAGACATCCGATAAAAACCGATCCCATAACTTTTTTCCCGTTCCGCACGATCCCGATCAGAATTTATTTCATACCGTCCGATCTGAAATTTTTACTTCAGTCTCAAAATTTTCAACACAAAAAAAAAATCTACAACTATACTTGCGTTGAAATTACGATATTTTTATTTTTTTTATAGTCTTTTTTATTTTATTTCTTTTATTATTTTTTTATTTTTTTTAATTTTTTTTAATTTTTTTATTTTTTTTTTTTATTTTTTTTTTTTATTTTATTTTATTTTTTTTTTTTTTTTTAATATTTTATTGTCAAGAAGCAGACATGACATTTAAATTAACATTAAAGATCAACCACGCTTCATGGAAAGCTTAAAGTATTATTAAAATAAAAAATTATTAATTATAAGTGTGTACATAATCATTTTAAACAATGTGTACACATAAAAAAATATTAACAAATATTAAAAATAACTTAAACTCCAAAATTTAGAATTTTTCATAAATAAAGAAAAATTCAATAAAACTAAATAAAAAAAAATTGTTACCTAACATAAAATTATAATATGCATTATATTTATTTAATTATTAAATACATATATATATTTTTTGTGTTGTTTTATTATTAATGATTACGATTTTTGAATTTTATTTTAGTATATCGGTAACATTTTCATTTTTGGTTTGCTTAATATATTTCCTAAGGAAAAATGGCAAAGAAAAACTTTTAAATGTTATTTTTATATATTACTATATATATATATATATATATTACTAAATTATTTTCTTGCTGCTGTCTTTTGCCTGGCTTGAAGAAACTACAAGAAAAACACAAGCTCAAACTTGCAGCAACAGCCTGTGAGCATTGTTTATGATTGTCGTGAATGGGCCACTTAAGTTTGAAAATAAAAGAGGCCATTAAATTACAAACATCTTCAAGCAGCAACAGTAGCAGCAACAGCAGCAACAACAGCAACAGCTTCTATTGGCGTCCATCAACTTGATTTGGTATGGAGAAGGTGTCGCCATGGTCGTCATTCAAGAGTCTCCTCCCTTGCCCTTCCCAGTTCAACGCCAACGTCAACTTGGAGACCAAGTCCAACTCCAAAACCCAGCAGCAGCAGCAACAACAACAGCAACAGCAGCAACATCAACAGTCAAGTGCGTTGCGCGTGCAGACATGCAACAAACAACAACAACAAAAATATAGTAAAATTTTCTCGTCAATTTCTTACGATCGTATCTCGATAATGTAAATGTAAGTAGAAGTGGTAGCAGAGTGGCCAGAGGTGGGCAATAGGCCACTAACAGACACAGACACACGAGGGTGACCTTAACAGTTTGTTCCTATGTTACCTATTTTATTTGTAATGCAAAAAAAGAAAAAAATAAAAAATGTTATGAATTTACAAAAATCAAAACTGAAAATGGAAAAATTAAAAAAATCTTTAATATACAAATTCGACATGCAGTATCCTGGAAACTAGATAAACTTTAACTTTAAATTTTTTTTATAAAAATTAATTTTAATTCTCATTTTTGAGCTAAATAAAAATAATAATAAAGTAATAAAGAAATTTATATTTTTATTTTAAAATCATGATATAGTTCTTGTATTTAATTGTTATTATAAAAATTAAGACGCTTTTATTTTGAATTTTTACATAAAATTTATTGTGTAATATTTATAATAAAAATTGGTAAATAGTTTTTATTTAATAAAAAAAAAATCATACATAAAAAAAAGTCATTACATTTTTATAATTCACTATCCAGCTCTAAAGATTTCTACATTTAATTTTTATTTTAAATTTTTATAATAAAAATCGTTAGATAAAAGCTATTTACCAATTTTAAGTTTTACCAATTATCAATATTAATAAAAAGCTATTTACTAATTTTTATTATAAAAATTGAAAATAAAAATTAAATGTAGATAACTTTTAGAGCTGGATAATGAATTATAAAAAAGTGTAAGACGCTAACATTTTAAAGACTTTTTTTTAAATTTTAAAAAAAAAAACTAAACTGATATTAAAATCAGTTTGCAGCTAGCAACTGTTAATTTATATTTTTTAATTTAATTTATTTTTATTATAGAAAGTCTTTTATGTATGAAGGTTTTTCAATATAACTGCTTAACATTTTTGATAATTCAAGAATTATAAATAACATAAGTATCTCTCTACTTTAAGTTAAGTTTAAATGGTAATGCTCATCTAAACATGAACTCTGTTAAATTCTCAAATGGTCTGTTATGTTACAGCATTAAGCTAAGTAAATGAGGCAAGATTTGTAGTTTTTGTAAATTATTTTACTATATTGGATTTCTTATTTAAGAAGTATTTAACTTATGTACATTTTGTGCTTTATGTAAATGTTAATTGAAATAAAAAGTACACGTTAAATGATTCTTTAAAATATTAAATGAATTGTTTACTGAACATTTTGATTTTTTAAAAATAATTTATTTAATGTTTATTGATAATAATTTATTTAATTTAGCTAGTTTTATTATATTCATAAATTAAAGCCCAGTTACTACTATCGTTTACTCTATCTGAAGTCGATAACTTTATAAATCACCCTCGCATAGTTACATTCAACTTGACTATTGACAAACTGAAGAATTGTCTAAATAAAGCACAACTCGTGATTATTGTTATTGTTGTTGTTGTTGTTGTTGTTGTTGTTGTTGTTGTTGTTGTTGTTGTTGTTGTTGTTGTTGTTGTTGTTGTTGTTGATTATTGTATTTGGCCCATCTTGGCGCTATATGGAAATTGATGCATGCCCCAAATGCTTAAGCGGTTGCAGCTTAGGTTGAAGCTGAAAATCAAAGCAATTTGAATTAAATAAATAAATAAACATTTGTTTGTACTTATTCAATGTGTGCAATGATTTGATTAATTTTTTTTCATTCATGATTTCATGATTAAATTTCTTATTTCATTTTATTGGTGCACACGGATTGACAGTGTTGGTAAACGCCCGACGAAGCCTGAAATTAAACATAGTTTTCGAGTAAAAGTTATAAAAAATATTAATAAAAAGAAACATAATTTAAGAACTTTCATTAATATTGTTGTTTAAATTGAAGCAAAACGTTTGGGCTAGACTTTGGCGTAGTGTTGACATTGTTGCAACTGATGATGCAGGGGCGTAGCTGAAATGTTGGGAAGAGGGGTCAGAGATAAAATTTATAAATAAATATACTTTTTTTAAGTGAAATAAAAGAGGTATAGGAATATATAAAAATAACAGTAATATTAAATAATAATATAAAAAAAAAAAATACAAAGTATTTCTATATTTATTAAATTAAATTTAATTAGTTTATATCCTAGTTAAAAACTTTTTTATTACAGCACTAGGTATTACAAATTAAAGAGTTTTAATAAAAACTTTTATTATTACCTTTTTAATTCATTTTAATAATGTTTTAAGACTTTCGTTGTTTTTTTTATTTATTTCTATTTTTAATTTAATTTAATTTAATTTTTGTTTTTAACACAATGAAAGTAGAGGAACACTTTTTTTCTCTATTTTTATTTATTTCTATTTTTAATTTAATTTAATTTAATTTTTGTTTTTAACACAATGAAAGTAGAGGAACACTTTTTTTCTCTATCGCGTGAAGTATTTAAGGTGGAAAGATGAAATTTTTATTCAATATAAATCATCAAATAACGAATATTTTTGCATTATTAACTCAAAAATCGTGTTTTTTTAGATTATGACAAATTTGAAGTAAAGGATCGATACCTATTTTTATGTCCAGGGCAAAATCGATATTAACCACAATTTTAATAATTTTTAAGTTAATGTTTTAGTTTAGTACCTTAGTATTAATTTTTTCATTTGTTACATATATAACTTAAATGTTCTTATTTAAAAATTAAACTTAAATGTTAAGAACTATTTACAATTTGCATTTTGATAAAAAAAAAAAATAATAGAGGACCCGTAATTATTATTCTGTCCTGATGTGTATATCGCTCATATTTAAGATGGGAAGATGAAATTTTTACCCTATGGAAATCATAATATAACGAATTTTTCTGCATCATTAACTCAGAAATCGTGTTTTGTTTAGTTAAGACAAACTTGAAGTAAGTGAACGATATATGTATATTTTTTTATTTTATTTTATCATATTAGATCTAGTATTAAATACTAAACATAATAATAAAGCGAGCACTGACTTTGAATTTAAACCTTTATTATTTGTTCTAACATATTTATTTATTTAATTGTTTTTTTTTTTTTAGTTGCACATTTTACAAAATTTAAGAAACAACAGCCTCTACCCAACCCCTCTAGAGCTACACCCCTGTGCCTGCGACTGTCGATCATCATCGTTTCCCTTTTGCTGACCACTTTCGCGTAGCGGGCACCAACGGAATTTTTAATTAATTCATGCGTTCAGCTTTGCTACACACATACATATAAACATATATACATATATATACATATGTATGTATTTCCTACCTATTTACAAATCAATAAGTTGAGTATTCGCTGCTGCTGCTGCGCTGCTGCTGCGTGTGCCAAAGTTTCTTTTAATGATATGCATGATTTGTGCCGTCTGCTGTTGGAATGTTTTGTTTGTTTGTTTGTTTGCGGTATGCGGCAGCAAAGCAACGGTAATTGGCTGCCGATTGTGAATGCATTGCTTTATTTTGAATAGGGAGGGGGGGGAGATGGGCAGGGGGGCGACTAACATGTTTTTTTAGCTGCAAGAAATCAATGCTGTGCACCCAATCAGAATGCAACGTATGTATGTATGTATGTACATATTTATATGGGATGCTGTGCACTCTGCAGAGTTGTGCTAGCTCACTCGCACTTACGCCCGCACAATGCAGCGCGTCACAAAATGGCGAGCGCGCATTATCTCAAATAGAGATGGGCGCATTTCGATTGTTTCTCCTCGTGCTATCGATGCTTTTAATGGCTTTACAATGTAAACATTTCTTTTAAATAAAGAAAATGAGTTTCAGTTATAGAATTGGAAATCTGCATAGAGAAATTTCTATGTAAATGGAAAGTTCTTAGAGTAAACGATTATTTTTGATTTGAAATTCTAATAAAATTCTAATCAATGTGTTAAGACGTAAAGGATTTTTGTCATACTAAAAAAATAAATTATGTAAAAATTTATAAATAAACTCATTTAGAATGTAACAATTTAATTTAATTTAAAGGAATAATATTATATTTTAATTAAATAATTTAAATAAAATTATTTTATTCAAATATATTTAATAATGGAACTTTTGTTGGAAAATATTTTATATTTCGTATCACGAAAGAAAGAAGACGAAGAAGAAGAGTGTTCAGCAAAAATGTGGCCCAGATAAATGTTTCCTGTGGCTGCTGCTAAATTTACAGTTATGCGAAATATTTTGCACCTGCAAGCCAAATACCCAATAATATTATTATTATGCTTAGCACGTTTTTATTTTTGTTTTAATTTATTTGATTATTTTGCTGCCTTGCAGTCAAATTAGCAGCAGAAATGTTGCTGCAAATGTTGCATATATTTAATCTTACGAGACAAAACCCAGATAATACTCGTATTATCCACGAAAACTATGAAAACTCTCTTAAATTTAAGTTAATTGCATGAAATATGATTACATCTGCCGCATAATCAGTTTAATTTGTTTATTTGAATTACGCGCCAGCTACAATGTCAAACATGTGGCGCCATCTACATCTCAACGGTGTGCCGCAGCGACATCCCTTTCTCGTCTCGGTACAACATGAACTAAATATCGAATTGAGATATCGAAATTTAAATTGTATATCGTAAGCAAATATTATGGCGATATCGATATGTTAAACCATCCCTAGTCCAAGGAAGTATTGGGGTGTTTGGAAATGTTCGATATTTGCGTAAAAATTTGGAAGTTTAACAAATAACTATGTATTAAACAACTAGTTAAACAGTGCTCAAGAAGTGGCTACAACCATTTCAATTAGTGCGCACATTAAACAAGTGTTTAATACGTTAAAAACACGCATTAAAACTACTCAACCAAAGAAAGAAAAGACTCTTGCAAGATGTGTCTATACTACGGCCTAAATGAATGAAATGTGAATGTGTATGTGTATATATGTATGTGCATATATGTACGTTTGAAATGTGTGTGTATATGTAGGCGAAGGCGACCAAGGCACACAGCACACACCAGCCATTCTATATGTATGTGTGCTTATGCGTGCGTGTGTAAGTATGTGTGGTGCACACTGAAAGAATCAATAAAGGATGTGCTGTAGATTTTTGCAATTGAAGCAGCAGCAGCAGCAGAAGCAGAAACAGCAACCAAAAGCAAATACCCAAGAAACCAAAAACAGAAGTAACAACAGCTACAGCAACAACAACAACAACTGTTAATCAGGTGCAGCAGCAACAACAAATTTCATATGAATTTACTACATTCGGTATTTTTTCTGCTGCGCATGGAAACACACTTTTTTTCTCCGCTAACGGTAAACGGTGTAAAATCATAACTGTAATATGCGTAATTGTGAATTCCAACGGTAAATGTAACTGCAATTTGTAGACGAGAGCAAACTGCAAAAAATTGCAAAAACAGTGTGTACAAATCAAAAAGAAACAAGAAAAACTTGCTAATTAACGGTAATACCAAAAATACAAAATAAAGAAAAGAAGAAAAATCAACAACAACAACTGTCAATCACACGGAATCAATCATGAAGTGCTGCGTTATAATTATGATGTTGCTGGTGTTCAGTGCACGTAAGTTGAAAAATATACATAATTAAGATGGTGTAGTCCCTCGAGAGGGGGGGTGGGAGGTAGTAGGGTAAAGGGCGTGACGTTGTTCAATCAATGCATTGACTGACCGATTGATTGATTGATGGTAAGGTTGGCTCAATCAAAATCTAAAATAAATATCGCCGTTTCAATCAGTTAAGCAGTGCTTTGTGCATGATAGATTCAATCATTTGATTGATTGATTGATGGCAGAAAATTTTACTCAGTGCTTTAGCCACAGCACGCTGTTTTTAAGCAATCAATCAGTGATTGATTGATTGATGGTACTCTTCAATCAGTCGATTGATGGCTTTTTTACATGCTTGAATTATCGTTGTTTTTAAATTTATTTATGGTTTTCTTCAATTAATTGATTGATTGTTAGTACCCTTCAATCAGTCGATTGATGGCTCAAGTTTTATTCCATGCTTGAGTAAGCCTAAAATATCGCCGTTTTTAAATTGATTGATGTTAGTTTTCAATTGATTGATTGATTGTTAGTACGCTTCAATCAGTCGAGGCTCAAGCTTTATTCCATGCCCATACTTTTGCTGTGTTTAAATTGATTGTTGCTGCATTTTCAATCAATTGATTGATAGTATATAATATACATTCTTTCAATCTCTATTGTAGAGCACATCACATCCGTTGAGGTGCACTTCGAGGCACCCGACAGCGGCTTCTTTTTGAAGCACGCGCGCCAACCACCTGTGACACCGGAGATTGCCATTGCCTCATCCTCGGTGGCGCCAATCAAGACACGCTCCTCATATGACTCGGTGCTATCGCTGGATCGCTTCACCGTTGTGGAGACAACGCAGCCCGTCTCGATACGCGCCAGTTACGGACCCTTCTCCACCAAGCAAACCGTGCCCGCCCGCTACATTGTGCCGGACACAATGCCGGATGCGAGCAACAATCAGGCCGGAGCCGGAGACTATGTGAATGTAAGTTGGGGGGAAAAATAATGATTGATTGATTTAGAGGTTTTATTCTTTTTTTTTTAATTTTAAATAAATTATATATTTAAATTGGAATTAAATGTAGGAATCTTTAGCCGAAGGAACAATTTTTGATATTTTCCTAAAATTCAATTATTAAATGTATTAAAATAAAATATTTAAATATAAAATTAACTTAAAAACAAATTAAAACTAATAATTCTGAAATATATTAAAATTTAACGATATACTTAAAATGGAATTGGAATTGAATGTCGGAATCTTTATCCGAAAGAACAATCTCTGATATTTTCCTAAAACCTTAAAGATAATTTTAAAATAAATATATAAATATAAAATGAATAAATATAAAAATATAAAATAAATAAATATAAATATAAAAATAATTTAATTAAATTGTAAAAATATATAATATAATGAAATTATGTTGTTTATTTAAAAAATCTATGTTTTGTTCCCAATTTTTTAAATTTTTTGCGGCAATTTTATTTTTCGAACTAGAAATGTGTCAATTCTTAGAAACTTTATAATTTTTAATTTTTTATTGAAAGATCAATCGAAATTTTGAACCTTTCCTAGTAAACAAACTATAGCTTAGTTGCGTTCAATATTTTTAATTTTATTTTTTGAGCTCTTTTACTAGTGCAACAAGTAAAACTTATAATATTATATTGATTTCTCATTTAACATAACATAATTTCATTATAATAAAATTATCAATTGATCAACTACAAGTTTTTTCGATTTAATTATAAGTTTTAGTTTATTTTTAATATTATTTTAAACTATTAAATTAGTCCAATCAAATTAGCTTTAAATATTAATTATCAACGATTGTTCTGTAGGTTCATAAAAAAGATTTCGACATTTAAATCTAATTTAAATATTTTATTTAAAATTTAAAAAAATACCTTTAAATCAATCATCCGTTAGTGGAAGGATTAGATGCAATTGGAAACTCTTTCTAAACTCTCTCTCACATCCTTTACAGAACTCGACAGCGACGCTGCTGGAGCTGCAGCAGCCGAACATGCATCTGGATATTTCGGCGCATTTGGTGCGTGCAACTGTTGCACAGGATTCGCCGGTGTTGCGTGTTCTTTTCCATGCTGGCGCAGATCCCGGCGGTCATTTACAGCGACAAAAGGTGTGCGTGCTGCTGCACGTCTCCATGGCCAATGAGCAGCCGCTGAAGGGACGCTGCATGCCCGAGGGCGAGGATGGTGTTTGCGTTGCCGAGGTGGTTATACCACTTAGCTGGTGGCCAGCGCTGCCGGCGCCACGTCACAGTGGTGGCAGTCTCAATGGGGCAGGACAATCGCCGCCTTTGCCACCAGCCAAAGTGCCACAACGTTATGCCCAGGTCTCGTATAGCGTCTTCGAGCCACCGCTACGCAATCCGGAACAGTGTGAGCCCAAGGTGCAAATCCAACCGTTGACCACATTCGCACAGGTGCCGCTGATGGCAGCCAAGACGGCTTTCAAGGAATTGCGCGCCGATGATTCGGTGACATTTCTGCTGCCCCAACATCCCTTGTATCCCATGTCCAAGCTGCATGTGCCCGTCTTTCTGCATCAGTATGCGGATCAGGAGCAGCGTGTTGCCGCATTTACGGTGCGCGCCCGTGTCAAGGCTGGGTTGCGTATTATGGGCGCCAGCGCCTCCAGTGATCAATGGAGCATCAGCATTGAGAAGGAGAATCCCAAGCATACAACAGCACGTGTAACAGCCTTTCGCAAGGAGGCAGACACCTCCGCTTCCGGTTCCGCCTCCGTCAGCGCATCTAGCATGGAGAGCAGAACCAACAACAGCAGCAATGAGGTATACGAGGTCTTCTCCTGGCTGCTCGAGGTCGCCGATGACACCAATGACATTCTCGATGGCGGCAAAATTGTTTGGTCTGTCACCCATGTCTATGACACGCCCAAGGATAAGGACTCAACGGAGCTAATTGCCACAGATGATACCAAAAAGCGTTTGATTGCCAAACTGGAGATCAACAAGGATGACATACAGGCCGTGCTGCCCATGGCCAAAATCTGGGAGGTTATGAATACGGCGGTGCTAACGGGTCGCCAAGTTGCCCAGGCCATGAAGGTCTTCATTGTCTCCCAAGCGGGCAAAGTGGCCGATGTAACACTGCAAAGCTCCTGTCATGCCGAGGACGAGAGCGTTATTAAGGTAAACTCTGTTCAAATTCGATTTTCAATATAAAATCTATATTTTTATTACCTTTTTTTGATCATGGATCGTAAATAATGATTATTTTTTAATTTAAAAAAAGTTAATCTATGCAAATCCTTCGTGATTTTTATATTTTTACACCCTCTAGTAAGACTAGAGTCATAAATAATAAAATAAAACCAAAATTCGAGTTTTCTAGTAATATATTGCTTAAGAAACAGCTTTTTCTAAAATAGCATCATTTTTATGCAAAATTTTGAAATCAATTCCTTATAACTTCGGACTTTTAATCTAATTCAAATTTATAGACTATTTTATTACCTTTTTTAAAAAAAATAAGTCGTTTTTTTAATATCATTAAACTATGTTCATAGTTATTTTGACTTAAATAAAGCTTCTTTTTTTTGAAGATAGCGAAAATCTAGCTTTTTTCGTTTAGCTCGAAAACGTTCCCATGAAAATTTTGTTATATATTTTTTTCGGTATCAGCGATCGATTTTACATATAGCTTAACTCTTTGATGTTCAAACTACAAAATGCTCTTCAGTGTAGTTTTAAAGTTATTGTCGCTTATAATTCTCAACTGAATTTAAGCAGAAACTATCTGTCGAGTTCTTTGAGACGGCTTACGGATTAAATAAAGCGAAGGGAAAAGCATGTTCCTTTGGAAAAACGGAAAAAGATGAAAAACTGCTCTATCGGGAAATATCAGCTAATTGTTTGGTCACCCTTTACTCAACAATCAAGCCCTAAATGGAGCCCGAAAACGATCCATAGAAGATATTTTAAAATTACTTTGTTAACAACGATATAAAACATAAATATACGAAACGCGCAGCTTACAATTATTTATCGGGATAAGCCTTGTTAACTGCTTTCTCTTCTAGTCTTAGCTCAGAATAAGTTTTATTCATTTTATTGGTTCCTTAAGATCAAGTTTATTTCAAATTTCCGATTGTATCCTCCAGAATTTGGCTATAAAAAAGTCGCAACAATATTTTGAGTTGTATATTTTAAGCAAATTGAAACTCAATAATAATTAGAATTCTATTTTTTTTTTATTTACAAATATTTTTTATTGTCTAATTTTTACCTCAAACAGGTGACTTGAAATAAAAAAAAGTCGCTTTTTACGGTTCCTGCATTTAGTCTTACTATTTTTTTATAAGCAACTAAAATTAATGGAGAAATACTAATACAACTTGATCTAAATATATTAATTGCGATAATCCAAGAATGCAATCTTTCTAATTGTAAATTTTTTAATAAATAAATTTCTTTGTTTACTTCCGCAGGTTTCCTCATCATGCAGCTCCGTTTATGTGGATGGTTCCGAGCAACGTGGCTCCTCGAATGCCTCGGTCATTGTCAAGTATGGCACCTATGTGGGCGTGGCCAAATTCATTGTCTGGATGCCCGAATTTCCGCTCGAAGTTTATATATCCGACTTTCGTCTATCCCAAATCAAGGGCTGGAAAGTTAACGATGACAATCATTATCTGTAAGTATCTTAAGCTTTTGAATAAAGTAGAAGTTTAATATGTTAGTTAAGGCAGTTCATTTAGAAACCCATTACAATCTCTCGTTTGTCTCAAAGAATTCTAATTGAAAGCTAGTCTTTGATATTTATATAATAATTTTTGATAAATACTTTGATTTTTTCTTCATTTTTTTTGTATAAAAACTAACTGTTATTATTATTTGTAACTTGTTTTTTTTTTAATTGAAGTGAAAGTAATTTTTGAAAAATAAAAATAAAATTTAAAACTCTTTAAATCGACATGGATTTTAAATGGTATTTCTGTGCATATATATTTTATTGACTTGTATATATTTATAAATAATTTTACATATATTTCGTTGTAGAAATATGTGTACATGTACAATAACCAATTGAGAATTATAATTTGCTAATAATGAGAAAATAAACAAAAATATTTCTTATTTATTATATGGATCAAATGCTAGCAAGTTAAAAAATCCAATGACAATTAGATCAAGAATATATAGATATATATTAAGCATATATAATGAATCCACAATTATTTTCTTGGTATTCGTAAGTAAAAATCAAACTTAACATGCTTTTAAAGTGAATATTCAGAACTTTTATATAATTGATGATTATTTTTTTTTAAAGTAAAAGAAGGTTCATTAATTTAATTAAAAATATATAATAAACAAAGAGAAGAAAATGTTGTAAATAATAAATAAAATAGCTGAAAGAATAATTCAAATTATTTCAATTACTTAATCATGTGTAAATGAAATCGATTAAATTTAAATATACTTATAATATATGCTACAAATATTGTAAATATTACAAAAATTTATTCAAATTTATTATGCGATTATCTTAAACCTGATATAGTATATATATTTAAAACACACTCATTCCTCATTTCTTCCTCCATATACAGACATAATAAACAATCACGTCGTCGTAAGAAACGATCCTATGTTTGGAGCCAGCATGGTACCAGCTACTACAATAATGTGGGCGCTGACAAGAGCATCTGTCGCGCACGATATCAACAAAGTCCGGTTGAAGTATACGCCAAGTTTCTGGCCATTGATCAGGTAAGTTCTTTAAAATATATAATAGTTTATAAATATAATCAATTTAATTAATAAATATCACGCTTTCTTTGGCAGAACTCTGGTCGCATTAGCTACTTTATATCACGTCGCACTGGGCTACGAGTCACGGATCTGGTGCAGCCGCTGTTGCGTGTGGCAGATCCTAAAATAGCCTCACTCAAGGGACGCATACTTCAGGGCAAGTCAATGGGACGCACCGATGTCCAAGTTTTATCCCCAATCACGGGTCGCGTCATTGGCACCAAGGAGATACGCGTGGGCAGCGACAAGGTTAATCTGTCCAAGTTAATTGTACGCGTCATATCCGGACTGCAACTGACCATTACGCCGGAGAATGCCATTGAGAATGGTTATCTGGCAGAGACATCTGTTACCCACAAACTGACAGCACAGTATCAGGAGGGTCTACTCGATATTGATCTGGAGTTCTCCGATGGCTCCAAGACACCGTTGCGGTAAATATATTTTAATTTAGTTTTTTATTATATTTCTTGTTTATTGAAGAGCTTATTTATTGAACAAATCCTTTAATTGTTTCACTTCTGCAGCGATATTGCTGTTGAGGACTATTTCCTGCTGGTGGAGAGCCTGGACACGGAAGTAGTTGCCTTTGCGCCCATGCTGGCCTCTCATCATCCACGCGTCATCGCCGTTGGCGAGGGTAATGGCAATCTGTTGCGCGTTACTCTTCTGTTATCCGAGGAATGCCGCCTGCGACGTGGTTCTGGTGCTGGCTCTTCCTCCTCCTCATCCTCGTCCAGCTCCAAACAGAATAAACCAAATGCAGCACCGCTGGCCAGCGCTCTTGCCTCCATTGAGGTGGACTTTAACAATGTGGACATTGTCAGCAAACAGGAGTCCATTCAAAACGATGGCACCGTAGGACGCGAGCGCAAAAACTATCGCAACAGCGGCGATTTGGCAGATATCATTGGTGGGTTTCAATTCTCAAAGGACGAAAAGTTACATCTATAGAAAATACTCTCTAAACTAAATATCCTTATACATTCCAGTTGGAATACCATTGCGCGACTCGAGCCAACAGTATGAGCCCACGGTGCAGGCGCGACAGCATCGAGCCAGCATTCAGGCGGTGCACAAGACACATTATGGCAACAGGGGTAATGGCCTTGCCGGTGGCAACATGTCATCCATGGAGCTGGGCATGTATGTGCTGTTGACAGCCTTTTGCTTTGCCATCATTGTGTTTGTCATCTCGTGCGTGGTATATGCCTCCAAGTTTCGACCGGCCATGATTGAGTCTGGGCTGGATCCTTTAACAGGCGGTGGTAAGGGCAATGGCAATGGTGGTGCTGGTGGCGCTTTTCGCGATGTACGCCTCAAGGAGTCCACTACCAATGCTCATGACTGGGTCTGGCTGGGACGCTCCACCATTGACAGGCAATCGGTGGCAGTGGCCGACTCCAACAACACTCAACAGCAGCAACAGCAGCAGCAGCAGCATATCAATGCTCGTGGTAAGTTTTATTGGATATAGAGAAACTTTATAAACATTACTTAAAGCTTGTTATTTTTGGACAGATTCTCGCATGCGCATTACCAGCAATCCCATCATTAACTATGACAATGGCCGTCGTGTTAGCTCCTTTGACCAGCAGCAGCCCAAGCTACAAACTCATATTGTGCCAGCCTCCAATCTGAATAAACTACATGCTGACCAGTAAGTGAGATCTACCTACCTATAATGAGCACTTTTCCATGATTTTTATGATTAAAAGTTAAACAAAATAATCATTTTCCAGAGTAGAATCATAACGTATATTGGCTTTGCCACAGTGACGTGACGTGACAATCGTACTAGAAAATGTGAAAAAAGTTAGAAAAAAGTCAAATTTTTAAAATGTTTCTTTTATATCTGAGTTTTGAGTTTTGAATTCAGCTGAACTATATTTAGTAAAAGAGTTGGAAAAATTCGAACTTTCCGATCAAAAGATATAAGCAAAAAACTAAGATGACGTGACGTTACGAAAATAGAAGTCGTTTGCGACTTGCAGTTGTAAAAGTGCGAAGTGTGAAGGTTTTTCTGTATAAAACTTTTTCTTTTTATAATTTGAAATAATGTTAGTTAATTTTGCAGGCTATTTAATTTAAAAACATTTTTCTGTTTTTTTTACAAGCCTTCGTAGGTGACGTGACGTTACTGAAATTTCCATTGTATATTTTTGATATAATAATCGCCCTTAACAATTTATTTAAATTAATTAAACATTTTTTCGGCTTCAATATTAACATCAACTTAACTAGATAGGATAATTAAGTAATTCAAAAAAAAACTAAATTTTTACCTAATCGTGTAAATTGATCTGATTCAATCCTGGTAAGCGTCCACCAGAATTAAAATTTACAAAGAACTCTAATATAATTTCACTTTTATACTTTGTGTCTACAATTAATTCCTAGCTCCCACTGAGAAGCATAAAGATGGCAAGGGAATATGCTAGGAGAACGTATACAATGACGTGACGTTACACAGTTTTTAAATTTTATATAAAATCTAATGTTTCCTTTATGACCCGAAAGCTTATTATATTTTTACATTGCTGTATTAATTGTTGTATAAATCTGAAATTTCACGCACTTGCGATCATTAGTGTAGATTTAATGATACGAAATGCTGTTTTCGATAGCGTGACGTTACATTAAAATATTAGTAAAAGCAAATTAATATTTTATCGTTAATTGATATTTGCTTGCTCTATTTCCATTTTTTTTGTGGACATTTCCCTTTTTATAATAAAAGCTAAAAATAAATATTGAATAATTTTAAATTTTTTGTTCACGGTAAACCTTTCTGCGGATCTTTTCTGCTCATATACAATAGTCATTTTTCATAGTCTAAAAATTGCTGCACAATGTAATTAATCAGAAATATTTTATATCCTTTACAGCTATCTGGCCAATGAGCGCAAGGACACTGCATTGGATTATAAGCCGCCGGTGCCGCCACATCGCAATGTGGGCACACGAGCCATGTTGCCGCCACAGCTGCCGCCACAGGCAGCAGTAGTCAAGGTAAAATTTCATTAAAAATAAATTTTCTCAATAAAATACTAGTATATAATCGAATTTTGCAAACTCTTTTGCAGGATAAGGAGTTGATAAACAAGCGTCACAGTCAGCACTATAAGCGGGAACATGTGCATAACAATGACAACAACAATGCGACGCAACAGCAGCAGCAGCAACAACAACCGCAACAGCAGCAGCAACAACAGCAACAATTGCATCAGCCGGAACGTCAACATCAGCGCAGTCATAGCCATAGCCACAATTTTATCCAGGAGCCGGCGCTGAGATCGGCACATCTTAAATTGAAGCATCATCAGCAACAGCAGCAGCAACAGCACGAGGAGCTGCACAATGCTGAGAAGCTGGTGGAGTACACAAATCCGCATCAGAAGAATGCATTTCAATTCGATTCGCTTACACCAAAGAGAGTTACCAAAGCAGCAGCTGGAGGAGTTGCAGCTGGAGCAACATCCGCATTGGCCGCAGCTCCAGCATCGCCAGCCATAACACAAATCAAAGGTTAATTATATTTATTAATTTATTTATCTAGTTCTTTATTAAATTGTTATATTTATTTTCTTACAGAGAATCACAATCATAGCATATTGAGCAGCGTTGCCGATGCGGCCAATTCAAATGCCACAGATGAGATTGTTCGGCTGCCCACACCGCCGGGTAATACAACAGGGACAAATGCATCTCCATCTGCATCAGCGTCGTCGTCTGCCATCAGCAGCGAGCCAACAACAAAATCATCTCGCATCAAGCGTGCCACTGTTGTTGGCAATCCCATGTTCTCGGCCACAGTGGATGATACTCTCTCCTCAGGGGAGCGTTTGGGCCTGGATGATCTGGATATGGATTATGAGCAGATCATGCACTATTTTGATAATCTAAAGGTGGGTGTTGATTAAGCGTTCTTAGCTGCAAACTAAACGATAGTATTAAAGGTTTTAAATTAGTGAAAGTATCGAGATTTATGCCAGCATCAATATTATCGATATAAATTTAATAAAACTAGATTTCGTAACGATTTAGTGTGTTAGTTTAGACAACTATCGGTTATCAAAAAGATCCACCAAAAAAAATTAAATCAAAAATTATAGAATAATACGACGGAATGTTAAATTTTATTATTTTATTTAAAAAGTATGTATACAATATTTTTCAAGATATCCAAACCAATCTAACTAATTCGATTATATCATGTTCTATATAATCTGATCAAGTTTTATTGAAATCGGACCGCTATATCTTATAGCTCCCAAAGGAACAATTGTTCGGAAAAATGTGCTTGTATGAAAAACATTTTTGTTTTTCAAGATATCGATATCAAAATCACATTATCGATGTTTTATTATTATCTATACAATCTGAACAAATTTTATCAATATCGGACTACTATATCATATAGAAATGTGTTGTTTTAGCAACTTTTTTGTTTTTAAAAGATATATCAATCAAACTTCTAAATTTAAGTGTCATTACACTCTCGATAAACTGATATAACTTGAAATCGGAAGACTTTATTATATAGCTCCTAATAGATTATCCCGGCGTGCGTTGCTACGTTCCGCTTCCGTTCCCAAAAAAAAAATAAAATGGGGGAAAAAAAAACTAATTATATTCTACACTTCCGTGGAGTTTTTTATATAATTTTAAAATACATTTTCCACCCACTTCCCGATAAATTTTTAATAAAATTTTTTCAGAGTTTCAACTTACGATATAATAGACAACTATTGCCACAAATTTCAGGTTTCTAGCTTCTACCGTTTGGGCTGCTCGTGAGTCGCCAATCAGTCAGTCAGTCAGGTTGAACAGTTAAGAATAGATAGAATGTTCGGAGGAAATTCTTATTTTTTTTTTAGAAAAACATTGCAGGGGTATACAGCTTCGTCATGCCGAGGATAGCCTTTTATTTCTGGTTTTTTTTTTACTATAGAATTTAAAAGGTTTTTTATAATATGTCGTTCTCAAGAAAAGCTAAACTTTTACTGCATACTGTAGTGTAGTAGCAAATTAAAAAATTTCTGGGTTATAAGATCGATATCATATTGATTTTCACAATATTATATTGGTAATATATTTTTTTTAAACAGTTTTTCGTATAGGGTATGTTTGGATAATTTTCCAACAGAAGCAATATTAAAATTTAAAGAACTATCGTTTATTAAAGCTATCTTTATATACTCATCTATCTTTATATATTCATCAATCTGTATAATATATTATTAATATCTTTATTTCTTTTTATTGTCACAGGAATCAAATGCCTGAGTACAAGAGATTATTGCTAAAATTCGCGAGATATTGTCAACATTTCATCAACGATATCAGAATGTCGTAACGCCCCTAACAACGCCCACGCGCAAGCAAGTCCAGATGAATCTTGACGAGCTCGTTGAAATTGGAGTTGAAGTTGGAGTTGGAGTCGATTTTGGAATTGCAATTTCGGCTGATGAATGTCTGAAGCAACAATTTCAAGTACCAAATAAAATGCAACTAAAGGGTAACTAAATCACAAAGACACAACACAACACACACACCACACACATACACACACATATAACCGCAATTCTAGCAATCCAAAACATAAAAAGAAATACTCGAAATTGATCAGAAAACTATCGATTATCGAGTTTTATATTATATAAAATCAGACAAGAAAAAGCGAAAGTCAAGAAAATACTTATTTATTGCATAGGCTAAGTTCTCATATAAAGCATATATAGTATTGATATTATATATATATAATATCGTGCATAATATCGTATTCCATAACCATAACACCCGCCCCCCTCTACCTAGCACAAGTGGGCAGGCAGCATACATAAGTGTGTATAGAGTTAGGATTAAACATATATATAAAAAAAACATATATATATATATATATATATATATATAAAGCATCAAAGCATAGCTTGTTCAAACTGCTTTTACCCAAATTCTTGCTTAGGCGCTTGCAATCAACCCCACAACTACTATATATATATATGATGAAAATATGAATATGAATATAGTATATGATCTAAACTAATCTATTAGCAACAATTTTAGGATGTGCCATGCCCTAGAAGGACTCTGGAATGCGGAGAAATTGGGCACAATTTGGAGGCACCAATAAAATATATATACATAAATATATATGTATTTCAAGAAATCCAAAACAAAAATATGAAACGTATTTTGTACGAGATCTCGGCCTCATATGCATATCTCTTATATTATAGAATCTACATAAACAAAACAAATTTGTGCTGAATTTTTGCATTTGTTATATTGTAACCTTGTCGTCGTATAACTTTTTATTTTGGATCGAAAGAAAGAAACTCTTGAAACTTGTGCGCTGTCTACCCGCTTGTCTACCAGTAGCCAGGCAGGAGAAAGGGCAGGGAAGTGGGTGTGGTGTGGAAGAAACTTGAAATACCTATAAATATAAATGAAAAATGCTACGATATAATATCGCATACTATAAACGTATTCCAAAAGTATATATACAAAAACCCAACAGGATCGCTTTATAACTGTATAAGTTGGCCTAATATCGCAATCATAATAATAATAATTATAATAATAATACAATTATCTATTATTATAATTCAACTAAAAGAACGAAATGAAAATGAAAGAGAAAGAGAAAGAGAATCGAATAGAAACGAAAGAAAAGAAAGAAATGCAAAAGTATATAGACGCTTATGAGCTTTATTTGATCGAAGCAAAGAGAACAGCAAGAATAGTAAGATAAAAGATAAAAGTTAAAGAACAACCCCACAAATAAAGTATGGAAATTGTGTAACCAAATATTATATGATATTACTAAGCGATTAAGCTTTATATAATAATTATAATAATAATAATAATAACATATTTCTAGATATATACATGCATATTTATTATTATTATTATCATTATGATTATGATTGTATTATGATTATCATTATTATATATATTTATATTTAAAAAAAACAAAATTTTAACAAAAAAAAACAAATCAATTACAAAAAAAAGTGCAAATTACAAATTTCGATAACAAAAACTAAAATTAAATGAAAAAAGCTGATGCAAATAATTAAAAGCCACAATTTCGCTATATATACGACTATATATATAACGCGCTCTTTATATAACCAAAATCGCAAAATAACTGCAAGACTATCGATAACACTATCGATAAACCAGTGCTAAACATAACAATCATAAATGTAACTTTGCAATTTGTTTAGCTATATACCTTCTATATAGAGACGCTGTAAAAAGGTTTTCCGAATTGAAATTGTTATATTTAGGCTTGTTATCGATAGTGTTATCGATCTTTATATATGTGTGTAGCTTATTAAGCTCTGTTGTTAATTTTTTTTCTCAATTTTTTTTTTTTTTTTTTTTGCCTTTTTCTCCTATAAACCTAACTACTAAATATATATATCTTTCTAAGTATGTAGCATATGAGCACCCCAAAAGCTAATTCATTCCATTAGCAAAAAGTTTTTTCTTTACATATAGATATATATGTATATCCTTTATATATATATATATACTTCTAATATATATATATGTATGTGTGGATATATTCTCGTTTCTCTTTGTTTTATAATTTTAGTCATGCATTCATCATAAGGCATTTAAGTATTATTACTTTTTGTTAGATCATTGAATCATTGTTTCATAATCATATGTTGTAAATTGTTCCGTCCAACAAAAAACAAAAAAAAAAAAAACAAACAAAAAAAAACTAAAAAATTAAACGAAAGCGAAAAAAAATGCTAAAAACAAAAACGCAAAATTAAGCGCAAAGCAAAAACACAACAAATTTTGTACACAACAAAAACAACTCAGCAGCCATATTAACTTAACACACAATAATATTATTAATTATCATATTATATTTATTTATTTATCTCTCATTATTATAATACAACTCTGTAGTTTCCAGACAAAGCAACAATTTTAATGCTCTTTTTTTGAGAAGAATTGAGGAATTTGCAAAAGAAAAAAAAGTTCTATAAAGTATCTAGAAATATTGAAATATCTGCATATGATCTGTAAATTCAAAAAAAAATTGTATTATTTTCTATATGATCACAGATCTACAGATTCGAAGATATATAAAAAAAACCAACAGAATCTGTTAGTTATGCCAAGAGGAGCTAAAGATGTAAAGATCTCTATGATCTGTGGATCGCGCAGATAAATTAAATAGCTAAAAAAATCAAAGATCTGAAAAATCTGAAAAAAGTATCAAAGATCTTTCGAATGAAATGATTTAAACGATTTATAGTTATCTTATTGATCGGTGGAATCATTTGAAAAGCTATATTTGATCTGTGGAATAGCAAAATTATTGAATTAAGATCTTTTCTAAAGATCTTTAAAATTTCTATACGACACACAGATCTATAGAACTTGAAAGCTTTCAAATCTTTGAAGATATTATCTTTAGAAGTTCCCTAGATTGAAAATATTTTTATTGATATATTCAAAATCTTTGAAGATTTATTTACTAGATTTGTACATTCAAATATATCAAGAATCTATAGAAACTTAAATCTATAGATTCCAAATATTAAAAACCCGAAGATCTATAAAATCGAATTATGTTTCTTTTACGCTCTCTCTCTCTCAACCAACATTTCTCCCTTCCCTCTCTGTTTGGAACTACAGAGTAATATAATAATAATGGCAAAAACCCTAAAAAAATAATAATTTAACTCATGCAACACACACAAGACACAATTATCAAAACAGTTTTAATTTTGGTAAAACATTATCATAGTTTAAAAACTAGTTTCGATCTATTTTAATATTTTTTACGTAATCGTATCTCAAAATCAGCATAGTTAATATATACACACAGGTCACATTGCCTTCAGATTGATAGCCTTGAATGCTTGCAGTGTCCCAGTGCTAAAGCTAGTGCCATATATATATATATATATTCAATCAATCATTAGAGTACGTCAATCATTTGGGGCATGCCTAGAGCTTAACACGAGCAAAACGCTTGTTCTCTCCCTCCAGAAAGTATATAATATGCATCGTATAGAGTAGTCTTAAAAATCATCAACAACAAAAAAAAACAGTGACTGACTGATTGATTGGCTGATTGAACAGTTGATTGAACAGCTCGAATATGCATACATATATGAGCAATGATTGATCGATCAATTTATCATACATTGATTGATTGTAACACCTTAGCAAATTAAACATCACACACATATACAAATAGAATGATGTTGATGTACATTACATACATCATTTGTAACAATTCCAATGCAAAGACTTCTTTTTTTTTAATTACTTATTATGTTTAGAAATATATTTTATAATGAATTATTTTGTTTATCAAAACTTATATATGATATGATAAGAGCTTATTTCTAATTTCTAGTCAGTTTGAAGCGTACAAAAAAGAATCCTTACATCACACATATACATCAATACATCACACACACACACTCATACACACATTTGATATACTTACACTAGTAGCAATCCAATCATATATATATATTATATATACATGCCATGCTTTTACCAGGCCCAAAAAAAAAACCACACACAACAATCCTAAGGCTAAGCTATATATTGAATGTACTATTTGTATTATCCAAAAAAAAGAAAAAATTCAAAAATTTGAAAAATGAAAAAAAATTAAGCACACAAATTACAGAAAATAAGTAAAATGCAAATTTCTGTTTGTGTTTTTTTTTTAAGCTAAATTTAAAGTCATGTTTATAAAATAGTTAATATAAAAATGAATATATATAGATATATATATATGTATGCCTATCAACTATATACATATATATATATACATATAAAGAGGCAACAAAACAAATATCGTAATACTTAAAGAAGAATCATAAAAATACAAATATATATATACATATATACCAAGAAAATTGTTTACGCTGCTTTCTGCAAAATGATATATAGAGTATATGTATGTGTATGTGTGAATGTATAACTGTAAACTGTAAACCATATACATAATATATATATACACACACACACAAGGGCGTAACTGTACTATATATATGTATCTATATCGATATACGACATATCTATAGACACAGACAAACTACAAATGGGCAACGATTGATCGAGTTAGTGAATTCACTGATTTTTCACGGCTATGTAATCTATCGGTTATCGATAAACAGTGAATACATTAGTGCGCCGTACTGAAGTACAGTTTCGCTTGGCACACACACACACACACAGAAGTAACACGCAAAATTTACTCTATATAAAACACAATCCTTCCTCTACACACACACATGTAAATCCATTAATCGATCAACGTTATCGATATATACATATATATATTCGTTAAGTATGTAAGTTCTATGAATGTCCCACCTGCCTGGCCATCCCCGCTTTACCCCCTAATAATCAACAAAAGTCCCCCCTTACTTTGAACACTGCACCAACCCCCTACACCCTGCTGCTGATTTGCACCTTGCCTAAAAATACTAAAAGAAAAACTGAAATATAAAATACAAAAAAAAAAAAAAGAAAGCTTAAAAATAATATTTAAAAAAAAGAAATATTGAAAAATAAGAGAAGATAAACAGAAAAAAGCCACCGCCGCATATAATTGTTAACATTGTATCCAGATCAGTTATTAAACGTAGTTGTTGTGTATGTATTTGTATTTGTATTTGTATGTAAGTATGTAAATGTGTGTGTGCTTACTCCGATAACTAAATGCGAGGCAACTACGCGACTAATCGACAAAATCGATAACTCAATTTTTTCGATTCTTGCTGTTAATTGGAGCCGCATGTGTGTGTGTGTTAATTTTTTTTTAAAATATTTTGTTTATTTTTTTTATTATTTGTTTTAAAAGCTAGCGTGATATATAATTTTATTTTTTTTTTTTGGGTTTTTCCTCACTTTGCAAGCAACATGCAGTATTTTTATCAACACCCTCTATAAAAATTAATACTATTTAGTATCTATTGCCCAAACTGATAAATTCTTTTCACAAACATAAATAGTATATTTAAATATATATACATATTTATACAATATACTTATGTAAAACTTATGTACTTATATAAGCACCCTATTCCCACACCCTCTAACCGTACTCAAGAGTTCTTCTCCAGTGTTGCTGATCCCCCTTCTTCCAATTAAATTGTTTGTACCTTGTAATACAATATATATATATTTATACATATATGTATGTATGTATGCTTCTTTATGTGTATTTATTTGTTTTTTATTCAAATTCTGTTATTAAATCCGTTGAGATATAAGAAATAGTAAATGAAAGCAAAATACTGCAATTGATGTATACAACAAAAATAAAAACAAAAAAAAAAATGGAAAAATGAAGACGAAAAAAAAATGATATGATATGAAATTATAGTTGCCATGTAAACACTTTAGTAGTTTATTATTATTATTATTATTATAATATTATTAAGTGGACACACATTTTGTTTAAACGAAAAATCAATTTGAAAAAAAAAACAAAAAAAAAATATATATATATAAATATTCAAAAACTGAAATATTAATTTAAATAAAAATAATTTATTAATAAACCACATATTATGAAATGACATAAAACCAAAAAAAAAAAAATATTGTGTTTTATTTGTCTTTACTTTATATTCCTTTAGATTGATCTTTAAAATTTATACAGTATCAAAAATGAACTATATTTATATAGTTTTGGTTATTGATCTATTAAATCATTAGAAAAGCTATGTGATATCTGTAGTTTCGATGATCTATAAAGTAAGTATCTATGGAATCGAAGATAATCTGTATAATTGAGATCTTTGTTTACATCTGTAGAAAGTCTTTTTTTAAACAGAACCTAAGAGTTGGTGAACAAAAGATGTTGATAAATTAAATATATTTAATGTCCTCTTGAAGAAATCTGTAAAAAATTTTATAAAGTAAATATAATATCGAGCATTTCTAGTAAACTATTAAATAAATTTAAAAATATTTAAAAAGTCAATTTTATCAAAGAACACAGTATAAAGTTAATATGATATTGAGCTTTTCTAGTAAACTAGTTGACACGGCGCGCGTTGCTTCGCCCTCCATCCAAAAAAAAATATAAACAAAAAACATGAACCTCTGCCATATGGGCACGATTTCAAATAATGAAATCTAATATAACAAAATACTGTCTAATGTGACATTCGTATTTTATTTAAAAAATAATGCTTATTGTGATTTGTTGTAAACAAATGGATAAACTCACTTTGGTAATATTTTATTGAGGCGCCAGCAACTTTTCCGAAAGTTTTCTGAAAATTTTCTTTAAAAATGTCCTTCTGGCAATTATGAACATTTAAAAAAAAATTAATCAAAATCGATCCATACGTCGCCGATTTATCAATTACACACATTAATTTTTGCTTCATTTATATGTATATATATATATATATAGATTAAATCTGTAGATGCCGGATCTCTTGATTTCGAAGTTCTTTAGAATCGAATAATATTTCTTCTCTCTCGCTTTTTTTCCCATTCTTAGTTCCTCCTGCTCATCTCTCAATTATGTGTTCAATAATGTTGAAATATCCTGTTTGAGGACTTCAGAGTGTTATAATAATAATCGAATAATTTGTAAATATTTTTTATACATATATATAATTTCAGCTTTTCATTATTTTTTGTAGAATCGCAACAATATAAACTATTAGAAAGCTACCATATGTGTAGCTCAATAATAACTTTTCGCTGTTTTCTTGACTGAAATTGTCTTTAATTTTATAAATAAAATATATATATTATATATATTATATATACTCGTATATATTCTTTATGGAACTCGTCTCAATTCTTGACATTTCTACGCTCCATATGGGTTTTGGCATAACACAATTTAGCCCATTGCCCTTATAAAGTCGTGTTCTTGAAATTTACGCAACATTTGGCGCTTCTTTTGACGCGTGATCTTGACGTTGTCGATGGCGTCAACCTGCATCATCATTATATATCCCCCTCCTCCTCTATTCAGAGCCCACTGTCCGCCCACTCGTGTAGGATCAATATATATATATATGAACAATTTTTAAGTGCGTTCTTCGTCTAATTCGAATTCTAATTGTAAGAACTTCCAATTTGAGCAAAAATCGACGACATCGACGACATTTTGCCACGCCAAAGATCGTTGTTTTGTTGTGTGTGTGTGTGTGTGTGTGCGTGTGTGTGTGATGTGACTTTCATTTTGTCTTCAATCAGAGAGCCCCCATATGATATTACGAACCAGCCAAGCATATAAAAGCGCTGGGAAAACGCTTCAATCTTTCAGTTGCTTTTCAAATTTCGTGCACTCTTCAAGTTTGTTTTGTTTTTTTTCTTTTTTTTGTTTGTTCTTCGCATCGTTTTGGATTGTTTTAAAAAAAAATGTCTTATATCGGCAACGCATCTGATTTGGAATGTGAAAAGAATGAGTTTCCCAGGCCGCGTCCTACGGGCATCGTTACCAAAATGGCCGCCCACAAGCTGTCATCGGAGCCGAAGTGGGCCGATAAACGCGAGGATGATTCCGATTCCGAAGTATCGACGCCCGATAATTTTTTGACCAAAGGTGCAAAGCTTCAACAAATTTACATTTTATTATATATATGATTATATATTGCAAAATGGTATTATAGTTTTGAACCCCATAAAGTATATATATATTCTTGATCAGGACGACGCGCTGAGTTGATATAGCCATGTCCGTCTGTTTCTATGCTTACTTTTTGGCTTTATCTTTGAGCTATCTTAATGAAACTTGGCACAACTGAACTTTGATATTGTATGTAGTTTGTATGTCAAAATCAGCCCGATCGGTCCACTATAGCATATAGCTACCATAGGAACAATCGCAGACACTTCATGTTCATGAAAAGCTTTTGTATGAAAAACTTTTTGGTTTTTTAAGATATCAATAGCAAACTTTTCATATTGATGTATATTTACGATTTGTGCAATCTAACCAAGTTTGAATAAAATCGGAGCTCTATATCATATAGCTGTCATAGGAACAATTGGGTTAAAAATGAGTTATTCAATGCAAAAGTATTCAGAATTTTATTAGAAAACTATTGCAAGGGTATATAGCTTCGGAGTGCTGAAGATATCCGTTTCTTTCTTGTTTTTATATTGTTTTTATACTCTTGCTAAAGTGTATTATAAGTTCGTGACGAAATGTGTAACAAAATTGAATAAAGGAGACACCTCCGACTCCATAAAGTATATATATTCTTAATCAGGAGAACAATCTATATCCCACTGAATGTTTCTAGGAAAATAAGCCTTCCAGTTTTTTTTTTAGCTATATTTATGCAGTATAACAGATACTTTTTGATATTGCAGTTAGTATATATGTCAGAATCGGACCAGTAGAATGATCGATTACCATCAAAAGATTTTTTTTAAGATGTCAAAATCAAGCTCAGTTCGATGTTTTACTACGATTTGTACAATCTGACCAAATTTGATAGAAATCGGACTACTATATCTTTAAGGCACTATAGAAACAATCCTTTGGAAAATGTGTTTTATGAGCAACTATATTGTTTTGAGATATATCGCAAACAAACCTGCCAATTCTAAGTTTGATTCTTCTATAAAAATTCTAATTAAATTTGATATTCATATAACGACTATATCACATAGAAACAATCTGTCGAATATTGAATTTACTTAGAAAACCATTGCAAGGGTTTAAAGCTTCGGCATTCGAAGATATTTTATTTTTTATATAACTGCATGCTTTCGAGACTGAAAGTATCTTTATAAAATGCCCAACTAAAACTGTAGAATTTCTTAAAAACCTAAGTTAAAACTCATCTTAGTTTAGTCTAATTTTCATGTAGTTTTGCCTGCTTAACATATATAAATAATATTATTTCGTTACTAACTAAGTTGAAAACCTCATCGATAACTTACAGGCGCATTTCTACTGACACCCTCCTATGAACTATCCATGGAACGTGCTGCTTTAATATGTGAAAAAATGAGTTTCAAGGGTTGCTTCAGCTTGACGAAAACCGCTACAGGAATTCTATTTAAATTCTCACATCCAGATGATTATCAGGCGGTGTTCAAAAAGGGTTTCCACAAAGTGACCGGTGCGCGTTTCTATCGCAAAGTAAGTTTCAATCAAATATTATATTATAGTTCACATTGGTATATGGTATATAACATATACATATATATGCATACATAATTCCCTATATAGAACACACACACATTTTGAAAATGCCACCTGTGCGAGACTGAATTCTGAAATATCTGAAATACTTTTACACATTTTTACAGCAAACATTTTCGCGAAGTGTGAGTATTGGCGGTGCATTGGCAAAAATGTTAGGCATTAGGCATTAAACTACTCCCCAAATATTACCTATATAACATCCTGCTATACCCTAGATATCCTGCTTCATCATTCAAAAACTAACATGCTACATTTTCTATGTAGCATACACTCAGCGAAATAGTGTGTATTCAAGTCAAAGTGGGGTTAAATTTTGGTCTTTTATATTTTTCAATATTTCAATATATATTTATTGTAAGCATAGCTTTATAGCTTAATTAATTTTGAAAATTAAATATTTTTAATATAAAGTATAAAATTATAAGTAAATTTATATAGATAGATATGTTTATCTACAGGGCGATAATTAAGGGAATTTATTTAATATATATATATGAGTTTTTTTTATAGATATTATCATGCTTTCGCCATCGGAACCTTAAGCTTAAACTTGTAGATATTCATTCTGAGAAATCGGATCAAGTTTCTTTAAAACTTGTAGATATTCTTTCTGAGAGATCTGATCAAGTTTATTTAACAGATTTCTCAGAATGAATATCTACAAGTTTTTACTTAAGTTCACTACAAATTAAACTCCCAAACTTTGCTTTATAAAAAGGATCTTCTTAATATATTTTTATCTAATTTTTGTAACAATTATAAAAAAAAATAGTTTCGAATTAAAGATATTTTTCGCAGTTTTTCAAATATCCTTTAACAAAATCAATGATTTTTCTGAGTGTATGCTGAGTGTATACTAACCCCTATATAGTTTATATATAACGTTGTGTTTCTGTGCGTGCTCTGTGCTCCAATTCTGTTCGAATTCTTTAGATTGCCATACCATGCCGACCACGTAAAACGTTTACGCTCTATGTGCTAGATGTGCCGGAGGATTTGCCCGTGGAGGATATACGTCATGCGATGTACAAGTTCGATTCGGTTGTGGAGGTTGTGCGTCTGCACATCTACTCCAGTCCGGGTCACCAGGTCAGCAGCAGCAGTGTGGAGAAGGGCGTTGAAGGTGAGCAGACAATCCACAACACACCGTCCCCGTCTCCCAGCCAGACGCTACGCCGAGCGGCCATAAGAAGTATATTCCATGCATATTAAATAACCCTAAGCTTGGCCAGCATTGCGGCATCTAATCCATACTCCCACACAATACTTACAGGCGCCAGCAGCGGCAACACCAAGAGCGTTGTGGGTGATGCCATCGAGAAGGCGGAGCGTCCCGAGCGTCGGGAATTGCCACCAGCCGTCATACGGATCACACTCGCCTCCATGGATGAGTACAATATACTGCTCCAGAACGGACTCAACTTCTATGATGCCACATTCTTTCCCACTGATGCGAACATCTCCCTAAAAGGAGCCAAAATTGACTATAAGCGACGGTAAGAATTATTGTGGGAATGTACATTTAATTTAAAGACAGTGTGCTTAATAAGTTTGTTCACAATTGACAAATGTGAAATGAAAATGTAGTAAAAAAAAAACATTTAAATAGATAAAGAGCTAGTTCTGAAATATGAGAATAATTCAAAATATATTTGAAGTATTTTTTTTTTTGATTAAAAATATTTGATTTCATTTTTTTTTATCATATAAAAACAATTTTCTCTTGCATTAGATTATTGTTATTAATTTCTTATAAATTGCATAAAATTTTATTTTGACATGTCCTCCATTTATATACTTTTATATATATTTTAGTTTTCAATTTTTTTTTTATTAATTTTACCCAAAAATTTCAATGTATTTTATTAATATTTTTTCCAACTTGATGATGATGTTTTCGCAAATTTGGAAAATGAAATATTCCTACGCGTTCCTAAATATGTCTATATTCAATCATATTTCAAACTCTATTGTCATATTTATTTCAGTTTTTATTAATGTTTTTAATTTCCCCAAAAAAAAGTCAGGTTATGTTGCCTATATAAGTACATATGAGAATTATAGGAATATTCTCATTAATCAAATTTATTATTAAAGATTCAGAAAAATAGGAAAAGATGGATGGGAAAAAAAAGGGTTAAAATATCCAATTATATATTTTAAACCTTTTTATTGGCAACCATCTTTCAGATTCAGAAAATAGGAAAAAATGGCTGCATTTAAAAAAAGGATTAAAATATCCAATTATATATTTTAAACCTTATTTTATGGCATCAATTTTTCTCTGTCTTTCTGAATCTCAAATAATATATTTAAAAATTAAATATAGTATTTCTAGGAAATTTCTTTAAACTTAAACGTATATCTCAACTTTTATAACTGACTATATATTAATCTCTCTGTTTTTATTTTTCCGCTCCTCCCTCTACCCGCAGCATGCTTGATGGCTCGATACCGGGGCGTGTGCGCGAACTTTTGCCCGTATTCGATGCAGCTGGCTTCTGCAAGCTGCCTCCGCCCACGAGCAAGCTAATTAAACCGCCGAGGTCATAAATCGAATCGACGACGACGATGATGATGATGATGATGACGATGACAACCCCACATGTTCCGGCTAGATAAACCAGCCCATCTTAAAAAATACCCAAGCCCAAAACCCCAAACGACAACAACAGCAGCAACAAAATCCAAACCATAATTCTTGACTCGATTTCTTGATTTGATTTTCTGAACGGATGCTTGGAACGTTTCCGCTGCCAACTACATATAATAATTCCTCTTTTGGCTAAAAACAAAAACAAAAACATAAAACTATACATTTTTTTCTTCTCTTTGGTTATCAATTTTTTTTTTTTTTTTTTTTTGCCTAGTTTTATTATTAAAGGCCCATAAATGGCATAGCGTCTAATTTGTTTCGATTGTCTAACAAAAATAAATAAATACAAATAAAAATAAATACACTTTTCAATGGCAAACGGAAATGAACTAATTCAATTTACGCTCTCTTTTAAGTCCCATCCATAACCTATATAAAAACATATGTAATCCCCCCGACTATTAATATTTATGATATACTTATACTATATATATACATATACTATTTTGAAGAGATGCTTGTTGTTTGTTTTGGGAAAAATGGATATTTTAATAATCAAGGAAAATATGATTATGATGTCATTTGGAATACGAGTACAATAAAGTTGAGAAAGTCCAAAATAGTGTCGGAAAACGGCGAATAAATCCAGCTAAATAAATATACATTATAAAATTTATTTATTTAACGGTATGCGGTATAAGTGAAATGGATAAGTTTAGCCGAAGTTACAGGCAATCAAAATAAGTATTTTTTTTATTTTCAAAAATTCACTAAAATTAATTTGTCTGCTGCGTCAAATCCAACTCAAATTTTTCTATATTTTTTTTACATTTTAATTAAAAGATAATCCAATTTACCGAAAATAGAAGTACGCCCACTCAACGCCCACTTCTAACGGTTCTCAATCATCTACAAAGTTTGTCGCAGTTTGCGAAATTCGCACATGTTGAGTAACAGGCGAACAGAAAGCATTTGTAGGTCGTTAAAAAAGTTGCAGTGGGAGCTGGGGGGTTGTATTTAAAATGGCCTCCTAAAAGTATGCCACACTTTTTATTGGCGCGCTTTGCTGTAAGCTTGCATTGCTTTCTGTTCGCCTGGTATGGCAGCAGCTGGTAGCTGGCAAATTGAGACAAATAGAAAATTCATATTAATAATTATTTAATAAATATTTAATAATTATTCTATACAAAAAAAATCAGACTGATTGGCGACTTACGAGCAGGGCCAAGCGGTAGAAGCTAGAAACCTGCAATTTTTACTGTAACTTCCAATTAAATCGTAGGTTCATTAAAAATATATCGGGAAGTCGGTAAAAATTGCATTCTTAAATTGTATAAGCATATCAGCAGTAAGCTACAATTATAGTCACATTGTAGAATATAATTTGTTTGCTTTTTTATTATATTTTTAGCAACGCACGCCGAAATGAGCTAGTAATCCATATATCATTATTTTCATTTTATTTATTTTCTTTTAAATTATGCCTGCACAATGTAGCGATAGCTAGTCTGCGGTCTAGCTAGCGCGGTTGCAAAAAGGTCTAGTTCGCGGCCTAGCTAGCGCGGTTGCAAGGACGCTTAGTGCGCGGGGTAGCGTAAGCAATTTGATGTGCAGCCTTGACGATTATTAAAAAATTTAGTTCTTTTATTTCTTGTTAGCAAACAGCCTACCGCTAGAAAGGGAATATATGGAATATGTTATATTTTTTTAAGATCTAATAAGATCTGATACAGATATAAATAAAATAAATTAAAATAGTGCCAAGATACCAGCTATTTATAGTTTTAGATAGAACTCAAAGTTCGTTATTCCAGACATCAGTGTTAAGTTATCGCTTTATCGTAAACATAATATAGTTCCATTTAATGGCCTTCCATCTAGCTTTACTTTATAGCGTATGTTATATTAATTCACACCTATTCCAAACAAACACAACCATGTTCCCAAAAAAATAATCAATATAGTACAGAGTTGAAAATTGGTTTAATACTTTTCGCTTCTTTTTTTTTTTTATTTTTTTTTTGTTTATTTTGCACTTTATTTAGGTAATTGATTTAGGTATACATAGATCTTGATTGATTTAACAGACAAAATTGTTTTGCACAAAGTATATAACACGAAAGACAAGTGCATATATATACCAATATATATATAGTTATAATATACATATGTATTGGCATATATATGTTTAATATAGAATATATATCTATATTTATAGCGCATATATAATTTATCATACTGCAGAATGTCTTGTACATATACATATATAATAATTAATAATTGATTTAAAGCATATAAGTAGTGTGTATATATATATTTATATATATATGTATTTATATGTATAGGTATAGTAACTATATAAGTATATAGTAGTATATATATAGTCTGTTTAGGAAATACTCATAGATTATTAAAACGAATATACAAATTCGTTAATTAGTTTTTTGTTGTTTTTTCGATTGTTTATGTTGTTGTTGTTGTTGGAAAAGAGACGCAAAGCGACAAAACAGCAAAAAAAATGTATTAATATTCGTATATATGTATATAATAAAGAAATATAATAATCAACGTTTAACAAACAAAAAAAATGTAAATATATATAATTAATAAAAATACACAGGCATACACGCACACACACACGCACACACACACACTCCAACACATACACACACACAGCACGTGCTACAATTTACAAATACAAAATACAATGTTTCTTTTTGTTTTTTTTTTGTTGTTGTTTTGGAAGGGGCAAAAGCAGGAGGAGGAGGTAAATAAATACACAGACAACGCGACGGACACGTATATAAATGGAGGGGTTTGGGTAATATATATATATATATAGTATACATAATAACTTTTAATACACGGACTGAACAATGTTATCCTTCTCGACCAGTAGGCGCACCTTCATGCAGCCATCGGAGCCGCATGAGAACAAACGTCCAAATGGATCCACATAAACCTGGCTAACACCTTGGCCAGTATGCTTGAAGAAACCATTCTTGGCATGCTCATGGGGAAAAGTGTTAATCAGCATAAATTGGTTCATGTCCCAAATCTGCAAAAGGAATAATAATTAATATAATTAAAAATATAGCCAAATTTATAGAACTATATAAAGACGCACCTTAATATCGCCCTCAATGGAGCCGGTGACAAAGAACTCCTCGTGCGGATCCAGCGCAATGCATTTGATTGTGCTATCGTGTGCCTGCAAAGAGATTGAAATATGGAATTTAATAAATAACTATTTAGGATAATGATAATAACAAATAACGCACCTGATAGCGATGCCGCAGTGTGCGTTGTCGCACATCAAAGACACAAACATCGCCACGCTTGCCGCATGAGATGAGCACCTGGTGTTGCGGTGCAAAGACCAAACAGGATGAGCCCTGATCATGACAGGTGAAGGCTGCAAAACAAAGCGACATATATAATATATATATATTATATTATATTTAGATCAACACTTACCAGACACACAGGACTTCTTATGCGGCAACAGTGTGTCCCAAATGTTAATGTTCTTGTTCTCAGAACTTTGGCCAGCTGTAAGGAGTAGAAAATATAAATGTTGATTAAGAATTAATATCGCTGGATTTTAAACTGCCTGTTAAATGTTTCCATTAACATCTCTCTTTACCTACCACTTGCTATCAAGCTGCATGATCCGAGGAATACAAAATCGGAAAGCGACTTATTGTGGCACGGATAGGTCTGTCAAAGAATCAAAGCATTCAATTAGCAACTATATACTCAGATAAAAAAAATATTAATATTTAAGGACTCACAATAAAGGGTCGATTGTTTTGGGAGGCAATGCCCGCCTGCCAGAGGCTTAGGTTGCCATCGCCATCACCAATGCCGAACTTGTTGCCCTGCTCGGAAAAGCGACAGCGTGTAACCTTGGCATAGGTGCCCGGGATGCGTGGACAGCAAACCGGCTGCTGGTGTCCCCACTCCCAGATCTGTACAGAACCATCCTGTCCACCGGTCAAATAGAGCGGCATCAATGGATGCGCACTCATGCGCTTCACATTGTCCACCTTGTGTCGCAGCACCTGCAATGAAAAGATGTCATCAAAAGGTATGAGCATTGAATGAACAATAGTTGAGCTAGCATTTAAAGGAGGAACCATAAGGATTATAATTTATATTATAAAAAATCACGTTAATAATTATTTCTTGATTTTTTGTAAATTTTTTCAATATTTTTTCACTTTTCAATTTATCAAAAATTAATAGAAATTATAATTATTTTTTGAATGAAAACTAAAAAATCTAAATTAGATAAAATGATTTTAATATAAAATTAAAAAAATTTCTATAATTTGTGGAGTTAAAAAAAAAGCTTAAAAAGGCAAAGTGAAAATTATTTCATAACATTACAAAACAAATTTTCTTTTCACTCAAAAAATAATCGTTGTTTTTTTAATTTGATTTAAAAATCATTTAATAACTTTTTAGGAGTATCCTAGTTCGCTTAATACGATTGAAATTTTTCTTAATTTTAATTAAAAATCATTTTATATCTTATTTAGATTATTTTCTGGTTAAAAAATAATTTTTTTTTGCTCACAAAATTGTCGATAAATTTTCAAAATAAAAATTTATCTCTATTCTTGAGAATTATTGAAAAATTGCAACATTTTAGAGGCTAGATACATTTATCTCACTCAAAAATGTAATATAAAAATTAATTTTTTGATCAAAAAAAAATTCAATAATCTAAAACCCACCATGGATGTGCCACGTCCGGACTGTGAGGCGCTCTGTGTGCTTACGCTGGCCTCAGTGTACGCAGTTCCACCGGGGCCAAACTGAGCCCTATAATAAAAATACAAAGTACAACAAATAGTTAAAGAATTCGACTAGGTAGAGAAATTCCAACTCACTGTTCCTGCGATTGAATAATGAGGAAAGCAGAGCTGTTGGTGTCCGCATCCTTGGACAGATTCATCATGTCATATTCGCATTCATCCTCATACCAATTGGGCGATTCCAGCAACAGTGATATATCAAACTCTTGGATTTCGCGAGGATTTGCGAATGCAATCATTGACGAACTGTTGTTCTTCAAGCAGAATGTCAATATCGATTCATGATCCTTGTGTATGATCCGGATGTGATCTGTGTTTTCGGTTGTCGAATGGGATTGACCTAAAGAAAGAGAGAGAGATAGATATAGTAAGATTGATAGAAAGAGAAAGAGCAATATAATAAAGAGAATTGAATAATTTAAGAGCACACAAAGTCTTTCAATTTAATCAATAATTTAATTGAAAAACTTTATGCAAAAATGATTTATTCAAGAGTTTTAAATAAATAAATGTTCAGCATTTAAATCGAAGAATTTTCCCAGCTGTATTTTGAAATGGAATACATGTTTTATACCTTCATCGGCCTCGTTTTCATTTTGATGTGTATGATGTGAGCTGCGTGCACTGGGCTCGGTGCTACGGCCAAATATGCTCTTGATGAAAACCTCCTGAGTGGGCTCTTGGCGCACCAGGAAGTTCCACAAGCGCCGTATGGGACCGGCAGCCGAGCCCGATATAAACGGTGTATTATCCCTGTTCAAAAGCGAACGATACTTGTGTATGGCCAGGCCATTGATGCCGCTCTCCGCATAACAAGCGGGCAAATAATGACGCGACGGCGGGCCACGTGCAATCAAATCGTTGAGAGCAAAGTCCTGCCAACGATTGAGTGTACGAAGCACCTCGTGCGACAACGGACTGATCACAGGCAGATCTACAAAGAAAGCAGACAGAGTTTAAATAAAGTTCAATAAATTTAATTGAGCTGAAAAACTCACCCTGCAGCTCAATGCCGGCCACTTTGACAAACTCCTGTATCTTGTGTGTGCTAATCTTGATGAGCGCCAAGCGTAGTATGCTCCATGAATAGGACGTGGCATTGGCATGCTCAGTATTGTCTTTGGGTTTCAGTTGCGAGCGACTCACATTGACATCATCATCATCGTCTTCCTCCTCCTCCTCGTCCGATTCATGCGAATCATCTGTGTCGTAGTCATCGCAATCTGAGAAATTTAAATGAAAGTTTTAATTAAAAATTATAAAATTATTTTTAAAAAATACATAAACATGATTATATTTGAATTTGTTCCCTGTATGTTTTAAAATAAATCAGGGATAGTAAATGGGGATTATTGAAATATTTTGTATTATCAAAAAAATCATTAAATTATATTAACTTTTGAACGGAGAGAGAAATAAACCAAAAAAGTCCTTCAACAAATGTTGCAATTTTTTTATAATTCTCAAAAATAACTATTCATATTTAAGCTTATCAAAAATCTCAAAAAATAATTATCATTAAAATTTTAAAACTCAGCAATAATTTGTATTATTTTCCATGGCGTTATTATAGCTTAATGTGCAAAGCTTCAGATTTTTTCTCAACAAGAGAAACATAAAGCAAATATTTTTTTAAAATTTTAAAAACTTGAAAAAAATGTTTTTTCCTTTTGAATTATTTTTTTAAATTTTAAAATGTATTATTTTCGTGTTCGTCTTAATTTTCCTATTGAGAATATATCTTGCCACATTTTGAAATTAAATAGTCGTCAAAGGATTTTGAGTTTTATTTGATTGTGAGCAAATAATGATTAATTTTAAGGTTTATCAAAAATCTCAAAAAAAAAAATCAATATTAAAAATTAACACTCAACAATAATTTTTATTAATTTACATGATGTTTTCATAGCTAAATGTGCAAAGTTTGTAATTTTTTCTCAATAAAAGCAACAAGAGGAACATAAAACAAATATTTTAAAAATTTTAAAAACTTCATAAAAATATTTTTTCCTTTTAATTTATTTTTTTAAATATTAAAATGTATTTTTACGGGTTCGTCTTAATTTTCCTATTAAGAATATAAACCATTTTTGCTGCATTTAGAAATTAAATAGTCGTAATAAAATTTTGAGTTTAATTTGATTTTGAGCAAATAACGATTAATTTTTGATTACCAAAAATCTCAAAAAAATTATTATTACAAATTTAAACTCGACAATAATTGTTATAAATTTCCATGAAGTTTTTACAGCTTAATGCTTGTGATTTTTTCTCAATAAAAGCAACAAGAGAAAAATAAAAAAATGGAAAAAATGTCATTTTCTTTTAAAGATTTTCGTAAAATTTTAAAATGTATTTTTTCAGGTTTGTCTTAATTTCCTATCAAGAAACAATTATTATTAAGATTAAAAACTCAAAAAAAATTGGAAATTAATATTCCCATGATGTTTTCTAGCTAAATAAATTTGATTTGCTTTAATAAAAGCACCAAGAGGAACATATAATAAACATTTTTACAATTTTAAAAACTTCGAAAAAAGGTTTTTTTTTCCTTTTGAATTTTTTTTTTTTAATTTTTAAATGTATTTTTTCGGTTTCGTCTGAATTTAGCAACTAAATAGTCGTAATAGAATTTTTTTGTATTTTAATTAATTTTTTTTTTGCTCAAAATTAATAAGGTTTAATTTTGTATTTGAATCTTCATTAATCAAAAATTTAATTTTAAAAAAAAATTTAAGAAAAACTCGAAAACATATAAAAATCATAAGGGATAATCCAAAAACATCCCGTAATGAACACATTGATGCAGTTCACTTTTCCATAATGTTGTTCCAAATATATAATTCAATAATTCAATTTATTTTATAGAATTCCCACAATATTAATTCCTTACCTGTGCTGTTGGGCTTGGCGAGGAAATAGGAGAGCATCGATGTCTCTGGCGGCATAAATTGTTCCCTGTACGTGGGCTTATCCTCCTTCATATTGCTCGACGTGCTGTTCTGGCTGAAGCTGCCCAGAATTTTCATATTGAGCTTCATGCGCTGTTTGGTTATGGACGTGACCGTATTCCAAACGCTATTCTCATCCGTTGGCTCCTCAATGCTGCCACCAGCACCTGCTGCTGCTCCGTTGCTGGATTGCATTGCTGCGGCCTGGGCCTGGGCATGCGCTTGTGCCACATGCGGCTGAGCTTGCGGCTTGATCAGCAGCTTCTTCATGCCGCCGCCAAAGAGCGTCGACCAGGTATCATTGCTGAACTTCTGGCCGCTGAGGCGATACAATAGACGACTATCGCAGGTGGACAGCGAGTAGATGAACAGTGCCATATATGTGGACACAAAGGATTCAAGGAGTAGGACATTCAGCTTGGGAACATCCTCATCCTTCTCGCGAGCCAACAACGCCCTCAGATTGGTAACACCCGGCCACTTGGAGGGCGTGGTGCATATGCCCGCTGGCTCATCCGTTGAATATTTGCGACGACGATGGAACGCATTGCGACTGCCCACCAGATAACTGCACTCGAACGACGAGTTTATCTTGGCAATGTTCTCCATGCCCGGACTGGGATAACCATTGATGCAGGAATTGTTCACCACAAAACTCTCCGAATCGCAGAGCGATTGATAGATGCACGAGGACAAGGCCACGGCCAGATCACGCAGCACAAAGATCTCGCTCAACGCACTCGCCTCAATGCCTGGGAATGGCATGAGCTTAATGATGCTCTGCAGCATGTCCACAGTCTGAGACTGCAGATATTTAATGGGATCAGCGATCACCGTCTTATTGCCCGCAACACAGGCGCTCAGCAGCGGCAATGTGGTTGGGAATGGCAGCGGACTGAGCAGCTGCTGTTGCGTCTTCTCCTGCTGCAGCTCCTGCAGCAATAGAACCAGCTCCATTCGCACCGATGCCAAGCCACCGCCACTGGCTCCATGCAGCGAACAATAGCTCAATAGAGTTCGAAGTAAAGTTTCGTTGGCTGTAATTGGAAAATAAAAATTAGAGATTGAACGAAAATTAAGATAATTTAAATATATTTTAAAATAAATCAAGATTTCTTTAGATTTTAGAGCTTGCATTGCATATTTAAATCAGGAATCGTAAACTACGACTATTTTTATATATTTTTTAGAAATCAAAAATATCATTTACTTGAAATAAGTTTAAGCAAAAAACAACTACAGTGGCGAAGACTGTTCCAATAGATGGGACTTTGTTCAAATATTTTTTACAAGGGTCTTAGAGAAGTCTTCGCTTATTAGATGTGTCCTTTAGGAGAGTTTCCAATGTATACCTATTTGTTCCCTACCGAATAATCTAAGCTTATGCTTCATGACTTTTATATGTTTCAGATTTACCTAAAAATTCATAACTATTCAGTCATACTATATAAGAGCAAAATGCTAATTTAAATATAATTTTAAATCTTCTGTAACAAAATAAAAGTATTTAATATTATTATTATGAAGGTTAACAAATAAATTCTTTACCTACTATAATTAAAGTGCGCTAACTACTGGGCTTTCAGCTCAAAATAAAAGTAATTTTATGACTTTTATTAATTGATAACATATTTTTCGTTCGATTACTAAAAATTGTTGAATTTTATTTGTAAATAATTTAGTCTGCATTTTTTTTATGTCTTGGTATTTTTGATTAATTTAAAAATTATCACGATTTTTTTTAACCTCTTCTGACTGACTGACTCACGCTCAGGCTAAACGGTAGAAGCTAGAAATCTGAAATTTGTGTCAATAATTTCCTATTATATCGTAGGTACGCACTCAGAATTTTAAAAACTTAAAAAAAATGTTTTTTTTTCCTTTTGAAATTTTTTTTTTTAATTTTTAAGTGCATTTTTCCAAGTTTATTTTAATTTTCTTATTGAGAATATATATCAATCTTGCCACATTGACCAATTAAATAGTCGTAATAGGATATTTTTATTTTTTTATTTTTCTTTTTGCTCAAAATTAATAAGGTTTAATTTTGCTTTTTATTTTTCATTACTCAAAAATGTAATTTCAAAAAAAATTAAGAAAAACTTAAAAATATAAAATAGTTTCCTATTTTATCGTAGGTTCGCACTCTGAAAAAATTTCGTCAAAAATATATTGAGAAGTGGATGGAAAATGCATTTTAAAATTGCATATGAAATTCTCAGCTGAAGCATATCAGATGGCGCACTAGGCTACAATTGTAAATATAATTAGTTTATTTTTCTTTCTAATTTTATTTTTTTTTTCTTGGAGCAGAACGTAGCAACGCACGCCGGAATTATCTAGTACTATATATAAGCGCAAAATGCAATTTGCAAAATGATTTTAAATCTTGTGCGACAAAATAAAAATCATTTCAGAAAACTTAAGTATTAAAATCTATTTTTCGCTCAAAAAATTACTAACTGTTATTACGGGAGAAATTATTGTACCGCGACTAATTAGATCTATTGTCTCCTAAAAAAAAAAATTACTAACAATTCTTGTAGTTAATTTATTAATAATTTAATTCAAATTTTTTTCAGCTTAAAATAAATTTTTTTTTCCCATTTTTGATAAACTTAAATCGTGATAATTGAGCTTTTAAAAAAAATGTTTTTCATGTTTGAAAAAAATTTATTTTTATATTTTTATCTCTTTAAACTTTCTATATTTTTATATTTCTATCTCTTCAAACTTTGAACAAAAGTGCATAAATAATTTTTTTGTTAAGAAATAAAAGTTTTACAGCCTGATTTTTTATAGATATTAAAAATATAATATTCATTATATACGATTCTTGATTTTAATATCCCTATAACATCCAAATTTTATAATTTCTTAGACTTACCTTTAAGCCAACGCTTGCGCTTGGCGGCCCGCAACACTTTGGCCTCAAAGTCCTGTTTGTCCTGCATGAGAATCTCGTGCAGCGTGGGTCGCTCTGTGCTGGGATAGATGCTAGCATTCATCATATCCTTATCCTTATCGTTCGAATCGGGATCGTTGGCATCGTTTGTCTGTTCGGAGCTGCAGTAATTGCAGAGTTGCTTCAAGGCCTCCACTTCACGCTCCAGCCACATGTAGAGCTGATAGCGCAACTGGCCACCATCTACCTCAAAACCGGTGGCCAAAGTGGACAGCTCCTCCATAAGTATCTTGAGGCATGCCACAAATTTCAGCTGTTGCGCCATAATGTCCATTTTATACTCGCCAGCGGTGGAGGCGACGGCGGCGGCGGCAGCAGCACCCGGTTGTGCTGGATGTGGATCATCTGTAGCCAGATCTTCAGGCTCTTCCTCATCCTCCTCGTCGTCGTCCCATTTGATTTCGAATTTGGCCTCTGTGTCCACCGAAGCTGGTGCACCCCAATCAAACAGTTCGCTTGGCGTTTGATTTAATCCTTGCCATTGATCCATTATGCCCGTATTAATTTGCTCATCCTTGTCCTGCATTTGACTGCCCGACATGCTGTTGCTGCTGGCATCGCTAATCTTCATCGGCAGCTTATTGAGCACTTCAAGCGCCAGCGCTGGGCAACCGCTCTTAAAGTGTCCATGCGCTGTGGTAAAATACAATTGACGCTCAATTGCCGTTATGGAATCCTCCAGCTGTAGCTGCTTATCCGAGGGTGATTCCCCGACGCCCGCATAACTAAACCCAGACAGCACTACATGGGCAATGCGTTTCTCCTATGGAGGTAAAATGTTTAGGGAAAATATTTATTATTTAATTTCATTTAATAATATAATCTATATATGAGCATTTCCGCAGAAAGATCCACCGTGACCAAAAAAAAGTCATTCAATATTTTTTTTAAACTTTTATTATAAAGGAAAATGTTCAAAATTTAATAAATTAAAAACTTTTTTTGAATTTAGTACAACAGAGTAAATATAATAAACTATGGGGTCACAAAAAAATAATATTTAATTTTATAGAAAATTTGAAGAGTGCGTAACGTCACGTCATTGTGTGCGCTTCTCTTGCGTATATATATATATAATTTTATATATATTTTTTTCTAAATTACATAATTTTCCTATTTATTTAAGTTGATGTTAATATTGAAGCCGAAAATAAATTTCTAGGTGCGATATTTACTTTAAAATATACCAAAAAATTCAAGTAACGTCACGTCACCTACTGGGGCTTGTAAAAATAAACAGGAAAGGGTTTTTAAATGAAATATCCTGCAAATTATTATTTCAAATCATAATAAGAAAAGTTTTTTAGCGAAAAGGTTTGCACACTTCGCACTTTTACAACTTGAAGTCGAAACCGACTTCTATTTTCATAACGTCACGTCATCTCAGTTTTTTGCTTATATCTTTTAAGCGGAAAGCTTAAATGTTTTCATCTCTTTTACTAAATTTAATCTAGCTAAATTGCTGCACAGATATAAAAAGAAACCTTTAAAAAATTTGATTTTTTTCTAGCTTTTTTCACATTTTGTCGTACGTTTGTGACGTCACGTTATTGTGGAAATGCACATATATAAAAAAATGATTTTTTAATTTATAAAAAACAGCAAATAACGTTAATTAATTACAATTTCTATTGATTTAGTCGACTTACCTGCGCCGAGAGTGCAATATTCTGACGTATGAGCAGCGGATGAGTTCGCAAATAAATATAGAAATTGAAGACATTCGGATTTGTGGCATGTGAGGTCAAGTCTTCCTCCTTGTAGCTGCTATGCAGACTGCCCACATTGCCATTGACCAGCAGAGTATTGAGACTCTCCTGATGCTTCTTCAGATTCCAATAGGTCATCGAGCGTAAGAATGGATCTGGATGGGCATGTGTTAAGTCACAGCGATTCGTTTCGACATTTGTGCCCAAAACATGTTCATTCAATAGCTTATGATAATAACAACCCTCCGCATCGCCCTCATATAATCTGGCTATAATCAATGCCAATTGGAAGTCCTCCAATTTATTCATGCACACCTCGATGGCATCGTTTAGGGAATTGGCCAGCAGAAAGAAGGCCACAGCATGTTCGAATCTTTGTTTGCCCAAGAGGACAAAGGCATTCTTCAATGCCGCCTTGCGCCAACGATCCTCGGCGAAATTATTACCAAAGAATGTTGTCATTTTCTCATCCCGCATGGAACGGAAGAGGCCCCAGACTAAAGACTTCTTCTTCATGGCCAAATAATAGATGGCAGCATCCAATGGATCCTGTTTCAACTGATACGCGCACTTGGCCAACTTCTCAACGCAACGTCTTAACGTATTTATATTCTTCAGCCAATAGCCAACGCCCAGATCACGTAGCGTGGCCCAGCGTAGATCTCCCTTGGTATAACTGGGTATTAAGTTCAGCAGCTCCTCCTCGCTCTCCGAGTGATAGGCCCAGACAATGTTGGAGGTGCCCACGCCCTGACGCTGGAACTGAGCGCGTTGTTGCAGTGGCAAACAACGCAACAAATAGGTAAAATGTTTCATGGCCAACAGGAAGCGTAAGCCACAATCATCTAGAGAATCTGTGGCCTGTTCCTTGCCCGTCACAGCAACCTGCGGTTTGCCCAGCTCCACTACAGCAAATTTATCCGAAAAATCTGTATTACAACTGGCCACCGTATCGGCCAGAGCCAACAGATGCATCTGATCCAATGAGGACAGGCCGGGCAAATGTGTGTGCGTTAATAGCCGGGACAAGAGTTGACCCTGTCTGGGTCCAAAGTGTGAAATGGATTGTTTCTCCGGAAGGGATAGACGACGATCTAGACGCTTCTGTTCATTGGCATCGCAGAGCAGCTCATCCAAATTATCATCGGAATTGTGCATGACAAAGAGCTCATCATAATCCTTATCCGCAATGCCAGCATTATTGGCCTTACCGCCACCCAATTGCTCCCGATCCGCATTCAGGAGCACCCACAATGGCAATGGTGGTATGGAATTAATTTCCGCATAATCCAACATCAATTCCTCGGGTATTTGTGTTGTGGAACCTCGATGCTCCGCCTGTATATTGCTCGTATCCGCCGTATAGCTAATGCTTAATGTACGTGATCTTGACCAGCTGCGTTGTCTGGCCGCAACGCCACCATCGCCACCAGAGCTACCATCCTCATCCTGTGGTGCATTATTATTGGCCTGACCATCTCTAGCGCTTGTGCCGCTCATGCAACGCACCAGATGCGCCAATATGGCCTTGACCCAACGTATCTTACCACAATTCAACAGCTCCATCAGCTGCTTGGGATGATATTGTGGCAGCACAGGACAAGCAATCCTTGAAGCCTGAAACAGACCAAAATCTGTCATATAATCATCATTAAGTGGCGCATCATAGGCCGTATCCAATGGTGCTGCAGCTCCTCCAGTTCCATTCATATTTGCCATGCTGCTATTCCCAGCCAGACGACGTTTCTTGTCATGATTCAGGAGCTGCAAATTGGCGGTGCTCACTTTGCTAATCAATGGCATCGATGCCACATTTTTAAGTCTCAATTGTGTGGATTCATTGGCCAGCGAACGCAAATCCTCATCCCGTAAATTACGCGTATCGGGCGCATCTTCAGTTAGCCCCGAGTTGCCGGTTAGAGCCATGAAATGTGCACCATAATGTGGCTTCCATTGGGAATAGACATGCATTTCCGAATCCATGGCAACGACAAGTATGCCATCACGTACCCAAGAGATTTGCATGGGCAGCGGGGGTAATCCATCGGCTGTTTGTAAATCAATTTGTCGCAATTTCATCCAACGTATTTCATCCACAAAATTGGGTTGAGCCAAAGAACTGGCCTTCCTCAGAATGGGACGATTAACCGAACGTGATTCCTTCATGGCTTTGATATTCGCCTGTGCGATGTCCGAGCTAACCGGCGTATATAACAAGATTTTACTGCCCACCGCGACGGTTAGAATATGTGAACCATCCTCCTTGGATACCCAATCGAGTTGGACCAAATGCTTTTGGGTTAAAGGACACGTATTGCCATTCTCGGCAATGCTTTTGCGCAAGGATTGCAAAGTGCTGAAACTGGGCACCGTAAGAAGGCCAGACGCTGGCTGTTGCTTCGCACCGGAGCTGGTCAATTCCGGCGTAGTCTCACCGCTGCGGGGTGAACGACTCTCCGGATCATGGGCAAACGTATGCAGCACCTGATTGAGCCGTTGTTTCTTGGCCAGGAGGCGACTATCGTGTAGATAGCTCAGATCAATGCCATGGCCAATGTTAATGCGTGGCAAATGCACATTCTTCAAATGGATTGTATCCTCCAGGACCCATTCGCTGCCGCCAGAACTTTCGCACTCATAAATGGCCACACAGAGGTTTACATAACGCGAATCGGGATCACCACGATTGGGACGCGTGAAACTCTTGCCGTACTTATACGCACAGGCAATACGGCCGGAATAGGCGGCACTTATATTCAAGGGTTGTCCGGGTATTTCAATTGCCGAATTCTGTATACGGCTAAACATCTTCCATTCCGACCACAAATACGCATCATCATCATCATCATCATGATTATGATCATTGTTATTGGCCTTCTCACATTTCCAGAAACGGGAAATGGAATCCGAACAGGCCGTAACAATAATATACGGCGCAAAGCAAGCCGGATAAATGCTGGAACTGCTTAGATGTCCAGCTGCTGGCGAGGCGTGTATAACATCAACGCCCTCCGGCAATGGCAGCTCCTGTGTGCACACCTTTTTGGTGGTTATCGAAATGTGTGGCGCCTCCACATGCGGCTGCTCCAAGGTCTCAGCGCCCTGAGACATGCGACGCTGCTGCTGCTGTTGCTGGTCTCCATCGGGATCTGCTTCCTGTGTCAAATTACTATCCGGCACATACATGGCCGTCTCGGAGAGAAATGCATTTTGTTGCTGCTTCGAGCTAATGACAATGCGCCACATGTGAATGGTGCTGCCACGCAACGTTTTCTCAATATTGACAATATAAAATGGTTCCTCAAAATCCACATTACGTTGCAGATCGACAAAGGCATCCATGTCGGACTCTAGCAAAGCATTCAAGCGTGGCTCCTCCATATCTTGGCTATGCGTTGAGGCGGCAGCGGCAGCGGCGGCAGCTCTCTGTCCGCCCGTAATTAGTTGAGCCTGGAAAACATGCAAGAATTGTGTATTTTGCCAATCATGCTTGGCATCCGAGATGGCATCCAATTGTAGTATGCAACCCGGTCGAGCTGTCGATTGTTGCGACACAACTTTCAACTTGTCATGCAACAAGGCGTTGCAACGTTGCGCCTTCAATGTGGAAGAAGCATTCGATATCATCGATGTAAACGAATGGGATTTATGCAATGAATTCAAATTCTCCGAGCAGCTAATCTCTGCCAGCAATGTACGGGCATCTATGACCGCCTGATAGACACGTAAATTCTCCCCATCGCTGGCCACAAAGCAGGCGGAGGGGGAATTGCTGTAGCTGCCCAAGGTGGTGCTGGGCAACAGTGTGGGTATCCAGGCGACATTGCTAAAGGCGCTGATTTCGGGTGAATTGATGCGCGCCAGTTCGCTAACGCCGCCGGAATGACACAGGGGACCCACTGAATCGACACGCCAAAGGATTAACTCCGAACAGAAACCGGTTGGTGTAAAAATATCCTTGTCATTTGATGTACTCGTGGCACTGCCGCCGCTGCCGCCGCCAGGACCGCTTGTTGTGCCCGCTGCAGCGCCTAGCAGCGGCTGCTCAAATGGTGACATGGGGGACTTTAGCTCCGCTTGACTATCCGGCAGATTGTGATGCGATGTGGACACCAACAATGGCAATACAGGATGACATGTAATGTCATTGACACGAAAGCGATGTCCCGAGGCGCGACTCACATGTCCAATGCTTAATACTTGGGTAAACTTGGTCTTAAACGCGAATGTCAATTGCCAAAGATTCAGCGTGCCATTCGAGTGCTTGGTGACCATCGAGACGGAGGGTGAGACATTCAGGGGCAGGGCAGCGGCAGCGGCGGTGGCTGCAGCGCCGCCAGTTGTGGCACAGCTGCTGCTGCTATTTACAGCCGCCTGTTCCTCCTGTTCCTGCTGCTCATCCTTATCAACCGCCGTTTGCTCCGTTTCACGCTCATCCGACTGCTGCTGCTGCTGCTCCTCGTCCTCCTCCTCCTCGGCCAGCTGGCCCGAGTTTAATGAATTTTGATCACTTCCCGTTGTCGTCTTATGGAACTCATCCTTGCTGCGCACATTATTCGCAATGTCCCTAAAGGCCAGGGGATGTGTGCCGGTATTGAAGAGCGAGACCGTTGTAGACATGGACATGGCATCGCCCAATGGAAATGCCGATGGTATGCGTGTCGAAAAGGACACCTGAGCCTGTCTATACGAGCCAGGATAATAATCGTCCAACCACTCAATGACCCATATCAAATAGCTGCCATCGACGGGATGTATGGCAAACAATAGATCCGGACTCTGATGCCAATCCCGCAATAGACATTCAATTTTATTATCCAACGAATCGACGAGCTGCGTTATGGGATTCGCATTGGCCTGATCATTGTTGAGGGAATTCTGTGATGTCGTATTGGACATGGAGTTCAAATGTTGTCCCAATCCCGCAGCAGTATGCTGTGAATATTTACTATATTCCTCGCCGCTATCATCGACCGATACGGACTTGGAATTGCGCATGAATTTCTTTTGCGGCGGCGGTGCAACAGTTGCCGCTGCAGCGGGTGTTGCAACATCATCTGGCATATCGACAGAGGGTGGAACGCCGGCAGCATGTGGCTGATGCTGTTGATTCTCCTCATCGATGACCTTTTTGGTCAGCTCCTGGATGATGGCCTCCGCTTGTAGCGTGAAATGCATTTCCTTATTGTTCAACCAATGCAATATGAAGACATTCTGATTGGCTGGATCCGAGGTGTGCATCGATGGCACCAATGGTATATCCGTTTCGGCATTTATCGATGCCGCCAAATGGAAATGCATGCCGGGCGTCACATTGCCACCGCCGCCGCCTGCTCCAACTTGAAATCCATATGAATGAAAGTCGTGTACACTGCAGGACGACGGCAGCGATGGTATGGGACCTTGGTAATTGCTAAAGCTGGCTGGTGAGCTGCCCAAGCCGCCGCCAGCCAGACCGCCATGCTGCACTGCCGATGCTATGGCAGCTGTGGCCGCGCCACCGCCCGCACCGCCGCCACCGCTGGCCTTCATGTGACGCCGCAAATGGAAGCAAGTCTTCATATGCTTCAGACGCTGCATAAATCGATGCTTATGCCGATGTGTACGAAATTTGGGATTCTGTGAGGCGAGCGGATCGAATTGTGTCATATTGACCATGCCATCATCCGGCAGCACCGTCTCAATCCAAATGCGGCATATATTGTCCAGGCAGGAGGTGACCAACATATTTGCCACCGAACCTTTTGGCATATATTTGCTCGTCTTGCGCCACACAATATTGGACACGGCACGTGGATGTGCAATGTATACATAGGTGAAATTTAAATCTCCACCAGCTGCTGCGGCTGCGGCGGCTGCTGCTGCAGCAGCAGCTCCTGATCCTATGCTTGCATCATGAGCTGTGCTATTATTTGAATTATTGTTAGAGTTGTTGTTGTGTTGCGTCTGACTCTTGGCTGGGAATAACACCTGCTTGTTCTCATACCAGATCTTGACTAGACGATCATTGCGGCCACAGGTGGCAAACAAGGTGCCATCGGGACTAAATGCCATATGGTAAATGGGTATCGCTGTCTGGCAAGACCAAATGTTCTCCCACGTTGATACATCGTCCGTTTGGCCATTGTTAGACGTCTGTTTGTTCGTCTCCTTGCTCTCACCAATCTCAAACTTGACGCCTTATTAGAAAAGAAAAGAATTTCAATTAATTTGTTTTAAGTTTTCTTTTATATTTTAATTTACTTACCAGTGTGCTCCTCTTCCGGCTGGTGTGTGGGCGACTTGCTCTTCCAGAGCTGTATATTAGTGCCGCCAGTTAAGAGACGCGTGCCCTCCAAATTCCAGGATAATGTTACCACATTCGAGTGGCTGGTAAATGAGCCTGTCTGCACCCATCTATAAATTAAACAGATATCTTTGTTATAAATCTATTTAAGTAAAACTTGGATAACTCACCTGTAGTCCAGAAAGTGTGTATTGTGCTTGCTGGACTCAATCACTGGCGTTGGCTCAAAAATGCATATTTTATTCTCATAGGCCGCTGCTATTTTGCCCGTATCGGTGCTGCAGTCCAGCGCCGATATTTTCACATAGCCATGATTGGCGCCAGGTATAATCTGGACGCGCTCAAAGGTGCTCGCTAGTATCACCACATTGCAGCCGGCGGCATAAGCCTAAAAAGAAAAACAAATTTATGAAAAATACTTTTTTTTTTAGATATTTTTAATTGAAAAATAAAAATATTCAACTTTTGTGGGCGAATTTTATGTTTTATTTTTGAGCAAATAAATAAAACTAAATTAATAATGATTATTTTTGTGATTTACTTTTTATAATTAAAAAATAATTCTTTAATTATTCCCAGTGGGAATTTGTGTAATGTGTTACTAAATATAGGCAGTCTGAAAGGTATATATTTTTCATACGATTTATAAACGCTTTCTGCATGATAGAATGGCAAATATTTGCTTGAAAAAGGCAAAACATGCTTTTAAAAGGCTAAACTGTATGATATCATGCAAATTTCCCTGCCATTTTCACCAGTTTGTCATGGGTTGGGTTCGTCAACCGAAAATTTGAAACCAAAAACTTTGCTCGTCTGTTTTTTCGACAATTTTGTTCTTTGTTCACTTATTAGTATTAATATTAGTGATAATTTATATAATATATAATAATAATAATAATATTATTAATAAGTTATTACTTATTGAATTGCTGAGCCCATTTTATTGAGTATATTGAAAAAGTGTTTTATAGAGCCATGTAAGTATTATTAAATATATTTTTTTGTAACTATTTTATCTAGTTTATGATATATGATAATATTTAATATTTTTCTTTCTGTGTGTAATACACATTATGAATTAAACGTTTAACAAGACGACGCTGTTGCCACTAATTTTATTTCCGCCTCCATTTATTCCTCCAGAATAAATACTTGTAAATATCGTATACCATATCATTCATATATTTTCTAAACATTTCCTAATTAACTTTCTTCTTAACAGGGACGTTCAATAAGGAAGAGTACATGCCGGCGGATTATGTGAAAGATATTTGCAAAAAAAAAAAAAACGCGTGTTCCGGGCAGAGGCAATTTCAAATAAATTAAAAAATAAATGATATAATACTAAGTAAACAAATAATTAATTTAAAAAAAAAACATACACATGAAAACCTTTGTTTCGCAATAAAAACTGCATAAAATTTTACTCTCAGAAATAACGATTATTTTTTAGGAAAAATTATAAAAATCTACAAAAACTTTATCAAAATTTTGTTGATATAATTTTATCATAACTTTAATCTAATGAAAATACAAAAAAAAAACAATCGATTTTTTAAAGTTTAACTACGTCAAGGCTGCTAAATGTGCTTTTTAAAAACTGCATAAAATACAATTTTACCTTCTGCTAGAAGGACTTTTGCATCTGTAATTGGCAAGGAAAACTAGAGACATACAAAATACCTTATTTTAGCAGGGAAGATCGCATGTAATGCAAAAAAGCCTTCCGAAAGAAGGCTTTCAGCAGCATTAGTTCGGATTGGGAAACTAGAAACGAATCCCGAACTATTTACGAAGTTGTCCCAAAAACAAAAACCTATACAAAACGACTTATTTAAGGCGAATTAAAGACTTTAGATTTTCTTACCACTTCTAACTGAAAAAGTAAGCATGCAAGAATGCCTTCTGTCATGTAATAAATTCCCACTGGGTTGCCCTAGTTTTATTTAAAAAAATCATAAAATAAAACTTCAAAAAATTATCATTGACATGTGATATTTAAAAATAAAATTATCATTATTTCAGGGACTTTTAACAACATAAATATGTTAGTCCGACTAATGCTGGTAGCGCCCTCGTAAATATATATAATTTTTATATAGAGGTAAAAAGAAGATTCCCAATTAAATGTTTAATTGAATCGAATATGAGGCGAATATGAGGCGAAAGACGAGGTTTTGCTTTACATTCGATTTATGTTTACTCAATTTGTCTTTTATTTTTACTTGTATTTTACTAGACAGCAAAAAAAAACATTATAAATAATAAGGGAAAAGTAAAGCTGATTTTTGATATATACGATTTATGCGGCTCAAAATTCCATATATTCGCAAAGTCTAGACTGACGCCAATATCTAATTCTATTCTCAAATTTATGTAATAATTAAATAAGAAATATTGGAGAGCTGAATTCTACGCAGGGAAAGTACGGAAAACTCTCGATAATTCTCGATACTACGTATTATGTATTGACAAATTGTAGATGCTGATCGAGAATAAATATAATAGTTTATATACCGATTCTTTAACAAAGAAAATATGAGACTACGAAACAATATAATAATATAAAATTTATAATTTATATTAAATGATATGCGCAAATAAAAATAAAATCTATATTTATTTTTATCAAGGCTAAACTAATAGGATTTTATTGAAAATGAATATATAAACATGTTCCTATTTCAACAAACACAAAATGAGCGGTAAAATATTTGAAAAAATTCGAATATTAAGTGAAATCTAGGAAGAATAAAATGGATATAGTTGAAGAACCTTAAAACTATGTCAATAGTTTGGCTAAGATTAAAGGTGGGTCGAGGGTCTTATCATAGGCACCCGGGCCATTTCCCAACACAGTTTGTTTTATTTATAATTAAATCATATTTTTATTTAAAAATAAAATCTCTCGAATGTGCAGTATAAGCGAATAAAGGTTTAGGTAGGGTAAAAATACAAAATTTATATATTTATATACTAAAATTGTGAGAAAATAAACTCTTAACTAAAAGGTGACCATAAATTTTTAGGAGAATTGTTAGAAACACTTCAAAATGACCAGAAATAAAGAAAAAATTTAAAAACACGCAGTTCTCTCGAGTGTACAAAAACATATTAATTAAAAAAAAAAATATATATTTAAAAATAATAAATTCACAGTCAATAAATGGAAGACATATTGTATATGTAAGGATTCTCAAATGATGACCAATTTTGACACAGAGACTTCAATTACATTCTACAGATATAGCTCAAGTGCAAATTAAAAATGTTAAAGGCATACTCTCTATATTATTTCTATTTCTATATGTATTCTATTTACTCGCGATACCACATCATCATCAGCATTAATTTCGAGTATAAACGCGTGCCAAAATATAATTTGTCACAATTTGGATTGATTCCGGATTAGACAGGAAAGTTAGAAGTGGAATATAAACAAGCAAAAAAAAATAGCAACAAATTGGAAAATTTAAAAATTAACTCATACTACGGATATATGCCCTTGAATAAGTTGATTTCTTATCTTGTCCGGCCCAAAACTTGGCTAATTGTTTGTCTTTCTTTTAAATAATTATACCCTGCCTGAGCAGAGGGTATTATAAATATCAAAAAGAAATTTTTCATATATAAAAAATATCATTTTAAAATTAAATTCAATTTTACTCTCAGAAATAACAATTATTCTTTAAGAAAACTTATAAAAATCTACAAAAACTTTATCAAAAATTTTTTTCATATAATTTTATCATAACTTTAATCTAATAAAAATACAAAAAAAAAAACACAATCGATATTTTAAAATTTAACCACGTCAAGGCTGTTAAATGTGCTTTTCCTCAGATAATGCTTACTAATCAGCTAATAAATAACATGTCAACTATTTATAGTTTAGTTCGTTTACATTTGATTTATATGTTTTATATCTCTAATTATAATAAATATAATAAAAAATATAATAAATTAATAAAAAGAGTATTAAATGTTCGTCATTTCAAAGATATCTATTCTTTTGCTTGATTTTTGCTAATTTAGCAGTTTCTAGCTGGTGAAATGGGTTTTTTTTGTCCGGTTCTCTACGGTCTCTGATATGTTTCATTATCTCGAGTGGAACGGAGAGGGGAGGGGATGATATATGATTGTTGGTAGAAGGCTGATTTCTTAGATGGACACAAGGCTGAATGCTATGGCACTTGGCAGACACTAAACGCCAGGGCCAGATGGCGCCACTTCATGTTAATGTGTGTGCATGTGTTTGTGTAAGTGTGACCGTTTTCAAGTTCAGCTAAAACACATACATACATACACAGAGACATGTACTTGGTTATAAATATTATAAATAGTGCACAAGTCGTCTAATACAACAATTGAAATGATGGCATTTATTTAAATGAATGGGTGGCAATGTCAACAGCGCAGTTTGCAGCAGCTCATTACAGAAAATAATGCAAATATGCAAGTATGTTTGTATGTACACACTCATACAGTGGCTCACAGTTTATTTCATGCAGACTTTTAAGCTACCTCAAACTATAAGTAATATAATATATAATAATAAAAATAATTTAAATAAACAATTTTGTTTTTCTAATTTTAGATTCTAAAATATAAAACTTGGCCAACGTTATAACCATTTAATAAAATGATTTACTGCAGGTAGAAAAAGGTTAAATTGAAATTTAAAAAAATATTATTTATTAATTACAACGCCCTAAAAGTTGATCATAATTGGTTCTACGGTTAATTTTTCTTCTATTAATATTTGTATCAATAATTTATTTAAAATAGATGAACTGATTGCAGTACCACCCTATTCCTCACTTTGCTTGAGAATCTAAAATATTTATTATTTTAAAATTTAAAAATAAAGAATTCTGCATTAATAAATAATTTTAATAAATAAAAAAAGAACTCTGCATTTTAAATATTTTGCCAGTTGAGCAGCTAAAAACAAATTTAAAGTTGGACGATATAATGTGTGAGACACTGTAACGTATTGAATCAGCTGATGTGTGGGTGGAGCAAGGGGGGAAGAGAGACTTAATGAAATTTTTGCTAACAGCAGGATTTCGGTGTGGTAACACTGATAATATTTTTTTCTTAGATATTATTTGCATTGAAAGAGTGAGGGGGGTGGGTGGCAACACATGTTTGTGTGTGTGTTTGCTTTAGCTATTGGATCTGGCCAGTTAGTAATTATGTTTCTTGAGACTTTTGGTTAATTATTTATTTATATAGTATAGTATATACACACACATACATACGTAGATGAAAACAGACCTCAGGCGCCAGCGATATGTAAATATATTGCAAATAATGTGCAAACAGCCAAGTGTTTTGCCTTGAGAGGAGGCGGGGGGGTGGTGGTGTTGTGGGCGACATTAGTAATTAATATTTCATATGTATATAAGTACATGGTATACATATATATGTAAATATATGTAGATACACAATATGATCATAAAAACAATATAAACGTTTTCCTACAACACATTAAAGTGCACATTATAAATGCGTGCTCACGACAAAAAATTTTCAGCACTTTTTATGGCCCTGTATATAATTTATTTGTTATTGACGTTTGTTTGTCGATATTGTGGCTGTTCTTGTTGTTGTTGTCTGGCTAAAAATTTGTCTTTTGGGCATGCGAGGATTTTGCAGGCTGCAGGGCAATAAATAAATACACACACACACACACTCAGAAAATGTGCATTTGTGTGCACATTTATCGAATTTAGGGCATCAAAGGCCATTTGACCAATCGAATGTTATATACATACGAATCGCATGTATATACATACATATATATACGCACAGTGCGTGTGCGTATTGTGTGTGTGTGTGTGTGTGTGTGTGTGTGTGTGTGTGTGTGTGTGTGTGTGTGTGATATGTGCGTAAAGGCAGCAACGTGAGAGGCTTGTTTACAGTCAGGCACTTGACCTTTAAATGTAATTAAAAGCCAGAAAACATGTTAATACATTTGATTTGATGAAAACTTTTTGTTTGTTATCGCTGCAGTTATCGTTGCTTCTTGTTGTTATCGAATTTACAAAAAAAATTCTTGAACTCATCATTTTTCGTATTTGTTTTAATTGACCACACACGTCCAGACAGATAGACAGACAGACGGTGACAGTCAAGCATCACATTTATTTATATACATACACACAGGATGGCATGTATACAAATATGAATATGTAAATAAAAACATTTGGCTAATCTGAATTGAATATTCCAATTGGAATTCGCAAAATGCCAGCCGTGTTGGAAAATGTGTGTACATACATATATTCATATGTACATAGTTGTACCCTTAAGCACCTAATATACCTATGTACACACGTACATACATACTTATGACTGTATTTGCGTGGCTTGTGTGTGTGTTTGTGTGTATGTGTGGGTTGTACAATATGATGAATGTGTGATAAAAACGAAAACGAACGAAAAGAAAAAAAAAAGTAATCGTAATCGGCCGTATTCTTACTGTAAAAGGTATGCCTTCCACGGAGCCAATTGCGAAGCACCGGTCACCTGCATTGCAGGCACCGCTCAATATTTGATGACAATTCATAATTTATTACAATTGGATATCACATCACAGCGCACAAAGTAATATTCTTGGTTCTTTGGTTTGGTTACTAGCACGATTTTTCCTTTGTAAAACGACAACAAAGTGATGAGTGACATTACATAAAAATGTAGGCCAAATAGTGATGGACGCTATCGACTAGTGCTATCGAACAGTTTTAGTGTGTAATAACGTTGCCCAACACTTGATATCGAATGCGCAATTCTGTTATCATGTTGTCATCGAAAGTTTGCTAAGTATTGTAGCATGTACGTTGAAATACTAAAAATAAATATAATTGATTAACTAATTAACAATTCTTTATTGCATGTTAGCATTCTAATCGTTGATAAAAAAAATAAATTGATAACTATTTGAGCTGTTCTCATAATTCATCATACATTTATTATACAATATTTTATTAAGGTTGTTTTGATTGTGTGCGCAATTGCAAATTCTGCTAGTATTTCAAAAATATCGCCGACAATAAGATATCGATATAAAGCAACGATACAATTTGTTCGTACTGCAACACTGGGCACCAATTGTAAGTGAGATGAGTATGCTGGCTCCATTTTATGAACGAGTTCACTGTTGACTTTTGCACTATAAGTCTTTATATGATTTAATTAAATGACAATTTTATTGTTAGTTAATTTGGTATTTTATGCTTAACAGTGTAATATTTTTAAATTTAATAAACCATATTTTTTTTTTAAATGATTTATTAATTGAATAGTTTTGTTCATGAATCACAACAGTTCACGCGTTCACTTGTTCACTTCAATTGACAGTTCAATTGAACTTACTCTCAAAACTAAAAAGCCGTGCATGTTTTGATTAATAAAGTACAATTGTGAATTTAACACAAATTAGGCTAATATTTGTATAGCAAAATGGCCGCTGGTCCTATTGCTGAACGTAATCAAGGTTAGTTATATATATATTATTACATTTTCGCGCGTAAATTTTAATACATTACAACTTTCGCAGACGCCACCATTTATGCCGGCGGTCTGGACGACAAGGTATCCGAAACGCTGCTCTGGGAGCTGTTCGTACAGGCGGGTCCAGTTGGTAAGATTAATTAAATATTTATATATAGAGCTCTAGCTAAACTCTCTGTGCTTGCAGTCAATGTGCACATGCCCAAGGATCGCGTCACACAGATGCATCAGGGTTATGGGTTTGTGGAGTTCCTTAGCGAGGAGGACGCCGATTATGCGATCAAAATAATGAACATGATCAAGCTATATGGAAAGCCAATACGTGTGAATAAGGCGTCGGCGCATCAAAAGAATCTGGACGTGGGCGCCAATATATTCATTGGCAATCTGGACGTGGAGGTAGACGAGAAGCTGCTCTATGATACATTCTCAGCATTTGGCGTTATATTGCAAACGCCAAAGATAATGCGTAATCCGGATACGGGCAAATCAAAGGGTTATGCTTTCATCAATTTTGCCAGCTTTGAGGCGAGCGATGCTGCCATGGATGCCATGAATGGCCAATATTTATGCAATCGTCCCATATCCGTGTCGTATGCGTTTAAGAAGGATCACAAGGGTGAACGGCATGGCTCCGCCGCTGAACGCCTCTTGGCCGCACAGAATCCATCGGCGCATGCCGATCGACCCCATCAACTGTTCGCCGATGCGCCCGTGCAGAATATGATGCCGGTGATGCCTGGCCAAATGATGCCGCCGCCAATGATGGCACCACCGCCGCCGGTTGTGCCTGTCAATGCGCCCAATATGAGCATGATTGCACCACCGCCGCCCGTGCCACAGCCAACACCGTTTCCAGCTACAATACCACCGCCACCACTGCCACCGATGGCCGGCGGCCAACCACCATTACCTCCATCCATGGGCATACCGCCGCCGCCACGCATGCTGCAGCCGCCAAATGCATGGGCACCCCCAGGCATGGCTGCGCCGCCGCCACGTCCCCCACCAACCAATTGGCGTCCGCCGCCCGTACCCTTTGCACCGACGCCGTTCTCACGCCCCTACCAACCGGATGGCTACCAGTACTAAGTCAATTGTAACGCTAGATTTCTATTTATACAATTTTAGACGATCCAATAAAACCGAAAATGCATTTCTAATTTTGTAAATTTCATTTTTCTTTTGTTTTTTTTTGGGCGATTATAAAAATATAAATAATAATTGTTCATCTATTTAAGATTCCTATTTGGAATCGTGGGAAATATATGTAAAAATGTATAATCGAAATTTTTAGGAAGATTCAAGGTTTTAGTTTTGAATGTAATATAAAATTTATAAAAAAGGAAAGATATAGATTTTATCCCTTGCTATTGTCTTCTAGAATAATGTTTCTTTTTAAGGCAGCTATAATCGTCAGATTTCAATCAAATTTAATTAGATTTTTTTATAGTTGAGATATTTTTTAAAAACAAAAATGTAGCTCATTTCACACATTTTTGAAATGATTGTTACTATAGGGTCTGTTAATTATAGTGTTCCGATTCTGATAAAGTTTGGTCAGATTTTCTACGACAATCGAACAAGTGTTTGATTCCAATATCTCAAAAATAAGAATAAAATTATAGAACAACTAATATACAATTAGTAAATCTAGTTTTGAACGTAACTCAAAATTTAAGAAAAAAGACAAAAAAATAGATATGTTCGGCATACCGAAGCTATATAATCTTGCCCTGCTTTTTTAAAAAAATTTTGGTAGTTCCTATGGCAGCTTATATACTTAATATAATCGTCTGATTTTGATAAAATTTTATTCGATTTTTTATAGTTGAGATATTTTTAAAAAATAAAAATGTTGCTCATGCCACACATTTTTGAAATGATTGTTATTATGGAGTCTGTATATTATAGTGCTCCGATTCTGATAAAATTTAGAAAATTTTTCATAGAAGAACAAATATGAAATAGTGGCCTGATACCTATAGCAGCTATATAATTTAGTGATCCGATCCGATCCGATATGTACTTCCTACAGTAGAAAGAAAAATCTGTGACAAATTTCATAAAGATAGCTAGCATGACTTTTTCGACTCAATAAAACCGAAAATGCATTTCTAATTTTGTAAATTTCATTTTTCTTTTGTTTTTTTTTGGGCGATTATAAAAATATAAATAATAATTGTTCATCTATTTAAGATTCCTATTTGGAATCGTGGGAAATATATGTAAAAATGTATAATCGAAATTTTTAGGAAGATTCAAGGTTTTAGTTTTGAATGTAATATAAAATTTATAAAAAAGGAAAGATATAGATTTTATCCCTTGCTATTGTCTTCTAGAATAATGTTTCTTTTTAAGGCAGCTATAATCGTCAGATTTCAATCAAATTTAATTAGATTTTTTTATAGTTGAGATATTTTTTAAAAACAAAAATGTAGCTCATTTCACACATTTTTGAAATGATTGTTACTATAGGGTCTGTTAATTATAGTGTTCCGATTCTGATAAAGTTTGGTCAGATTTTCTACGACAATCGAACAAGTGTTTGATTCCAATATCTCAAAAATAAGAATAAAATTATAGAACAACTAATATACAATTAGTAAATCTAGTTTTGAACGTAACTCAAAATTTAAGAAAAAAGACAAAAAAATAGATATGTTCGGCATACCGAAGCTATATAATCTTGCCCTGCTTTTTTAAAAAAATTTTGGTAGTTCCTATGGCAGCTTATATACTTAATATAATCGTCTGATTTTGATAAAATTTTATTCGATTTTTTATAGTTGAGATATTTTTAAAAAATAAAAATGTTGCTCATGCCACACATTTTTGAAATGATTGTTATTATGGAGTCTGTATATTATAGTGCTCCGATTCTGATAAAATTTAGAAAATTTTTCATAGAAGAACAAATATGAAATAGTGGCCTGATACCTATAGCAGCTATATAATTTAGTGATCCGATCCGATCCGATATGTACTTCCTACAGTAGAAAGAAAAATCTGTGACAAATTTCATAAAGATAGCTAGCATGACTTTTTCGACTCAACTCATTGTCTTGGTCAAGAATATGCATTTAAATTAATGCAGAGATATTAAATCCTAAACTAGAAACTATATTTTTAAATATCCACACACTAGTAAATAAAGACAATCACTAAATCTAGTGTTAACACCAAAAGAACAATACAGTCGTTGGGTACACATACATTTAATGAAAATTAGGTTTATAATTCTCAATTAGTTTTAACCTACGAATGATGTAGTTACCACAGAATGTCTTACCATTTATGCTTAGTATTAGCTGTTAATACTACATCATTTCCTTTTTTTCTTTATTTAAAATACAAATATTCTTGTCGATTCTATTTATTAAATCCTCGATAAGTTATGATCTGTGCTATAAGCATTGCAGTGACAATTTTTTGGATGCCCTTGTCCTTGGGGGCACATAATACAATAAATATGAACGGGCTTTAATACCATGTGAACTGAGATGGCTATTGAAGCTGCTTGGTGGAAATTTAGGTATAAAAAGAGCGCCGTTAAAAGACTTCCACCTGATCCTGGCATGGTTTCTATAGTTTGTATATATTACTCCGTAATTGAAGCTGATCAATATATGTTTATATAGTCGGAGATGCCCTTTTATTTATTTTTAATGGCTGCAGGAATGATAAAATGTTAACTGAGCTATTTTCCAGACACTTTCTATATTTATAAAGCCTATAATTAATACTAAGACGATTCTTAAAAAATTAAAAAGAATTAAGAAAGATTAATTATTCAATCTTTAGGCAAACACATCCCTTTCTCCTAGATTTCCTTTCCAAAATAATTCAAAAATTGTTTTTTTCTTTTAATATATTTTTTTTTTGTTTGTCTTGACATAGTACATATAGATTTATTATTTATTTTTTGGGAAAACGTACAGTTAAAATATATTTACAATAGCATTTGAATGTATTTCGTTAATTTTGTTGTTGTTTATTTAGTTTTTTGTTTTTGTTGTTGTTGTCTAAGAGAATTCGTAGCGTATTTAATAAAGTTTAATTGCGTTTAATCTATTTTTCAATTAATTTTATTTGTAGTATTATATTCCCGACTCTGTTTTATTGTTGCTGCGGCTTTAATTTACATTAAATAATTGAATTAACCTTTGCTTGCCCTTGCCTAAATAAAAATAATTGTAAAAATAACTCTTTGTTTTCATTTTGTTTGGTTTTAACACACGCACGCTATAGTATAAATATTAATATTTTTGTATTTTTTTTGTTTTGTTTTTTTGAATTTCATTTTGAATTTCGACTTGCGCGCTTTTTATTTTCTCGCATTTCATCAAAATCTTTCTTCACAATTAAAAAAAAAAGATTTCTTTTTATAATAATAATATTATATAAAAAAAAATAATAATTAACATAAAAAAAACGTTCTGAACTGGTTTGGTTTTTGTTTTTGTTTGTTTTTTGTTTTTGTTTGTTTGATGTTGTTTTTTAATCCTCTTCTTGACTGGTTTCGCTTGTGTTTTAATCCTGTTTCTGCTTCATCTGCTCCTGCCTTGACTTCAGTCCTTCTCCTTCTGTCCAGGACACAACACTTCCAGCTGCTGTTCCAGAGTTTACTTTGTGTTGCCTGCCAATTCTGTTATGCCCTCAGCTGTATTGTGATTGTTCGACTTGCGCTGGGTAACTGCTCCTGCTCCTCCTCCTGCTGCTCCGCCAGCTGCTTTGTTCTTTGTGCGTGTCGATCCATTGGCCACACGCACATTCTCTGAACTATCTGTGAGATCCTCACTATCACTGGAGCGCACATCGCCGGTCATCTGCAATGGAAACAATATATATTTAAATAAATGTTTGTTTTTGCCAATTGAAAAAATTATATTACAACTTACCAGACCCTTCTGCAGGGAGTCAACAACAATCTTGAGAATCATATAGGTCCAGATGACATGCAGCACGAGCAGCATCAATAGCAACGAGTTGAATATATAATATGCTGGGAACATGGGCAAAATGCGAGGTGCTTCCACAGAAGCGCTAATAGAAAGAGAAAAAGATACAGAGAGAGAGAGAGATAGAGTTATTGTTTAAATTATTATAAATAAAATATATTTATATATATAAGCAAATATATTTGCTGCTAAATTCATAAAGGTTTTCATTTTGCTTCGTTTCAAATCAAATGAAATTATAAATTATAAAACAAAACCGAAAAAATTCAATTATGCGAATAATCTGGCCAATTTAATATTTAATAAAATCAGGACTGTACTCAAATCTAATAATAATATTCTAATCTAAAATTCTTTAAAAGTTTTTGTTGAACCCGATGAAATATCGTATACTTAACAATAGAATATAAGGACTGTACCAAAAAGAAACTGCACACTTTTGCATTGGATTTTCTTGACATTTAAGAATCTGATCATAAGGGGACTGGAAAGGTTAGAAAGGTTGATCTTTTTTTTTTTTTTTGCTTAACTTTCTTTTTTATTCTATATAGCGTTTTTGTAATGGCGGGTTTTTTAAAGAATATGTGCACAAACGTATTTTGTGCAAAATTTAAACTAAAAATGAAATTTTATAAAAATACAAATCTAAAAACTAAATTATTATATCAACATAAATAGTAAAAAGCAATATTTTTTAAATTTGGAAAGACTTTTTTTATACGAAACAGGCAAAAAGATGAAAATAAATTTAGTCTGGGGTTATCACACTGCAGGAAAAGCAGTTTACCTCGATTTACAAAGAAAAAGTAATGTTAATCCGCTTAAACAAAAAAAAAAGTTACAAAAAGTAGATTTATGATCTTGGCGTGTAAGGCAAATGTTTAAAGTAAAACTATAAAAAAAAAAAAAATTTAAAAAAAATATCAAAATCATCCGCAAATTGGATAAATTTGATTTGCGAAATTTGTTTGATCAAATGTATCATAATGCTGGAAAATGCATTTTATTGGGCGACAAAACGCGCGTTAGAATATCTTTTACCAGGCTCCCAATGTTATCCTAAATTCAAAGGTGATACTGTTTATGATTCGATTTTCAAAGTTGACCGCGAAAAATTTATCGATAACTGGCCAAGGCGACCAGCGTGCTTACAAAACACAGAACCATTTAAAGGTTCTTCCTCAAAAAATGTTCCAAAAAATTTCTTAGCAATTATTGTTATAAATAATTGACAAAATATTAAAAATAAATATAAAATTCCCTTTAAATGAAAGAAAGTTTCACACTGATAGCACTAAACGTTTTAAAGACAAATAAAGTGTGCAGTTTCTTTTCGGTACAGTCCTTATTAAGTTAAACCATATTCCGGCAATATACGAAGAATTAGAGGGTATTAGAAATATTTTGAAAATTCTTTTGATTATTTCACATATTTGCAATTAAAAATAATTAAAAAATAAACTGACGGCAGCTACAAAATTTCACGGGCTTAGCAACCCAATTAAAATTCAATATAATAATACTGGCCGGAAGTGGCGACAATTATAAAACTTGAACAAAATAAAGGTATAAATTCTTTGAAATTTTGTAAAGTATTTGTCTGTTATAAATTGGTTTTTTTTTCCATCCCACTAGTATAATCAGGGACCATAAATAAGGAGAAATAAATTATAATTAAATTAACATTCCTCGTTATTTACAATCCCTAATTCGAATTACGTCAAAGCACATTCTGTTCGTTCCAATGTCGTTTTATCAACATATCAAAATAATGCCTAATTTTAAAATTATTTGATCAAACAGATCACTACGTAATGCTTACAATAGTCTCCATTACATTTGTGTTTCGTATAAATATTAAACAAAAATATATTAAAAAAATATTCACCTATAAATAATACGCGGATAAAAGCCCAAACGTGTGATAATCCAAACGACGGTGAAGATGGCAAATATGGCATCACATAGCTTCTGATAGTTGGCATATTTGGTCAATTTGGCCGCCTCCAGGAATATATCCGCACAATCGTGAACGACCAGAACGAGGGAGCCAACGCGATGCAAATTGCAGACCCAGCTGAGGGACATCAGCAGCAATGTGACCATATGATGTATAAACATTTGCCAGAAATCCTTGCGTTTCACATCAAAGAATTGGGTTGCAGTTAGCGACCAGTAGAATGCCATCGATATCATATAATACCACCAGATATCACTGCTCAGTGACTGCAAGAAAAGAATGTTAAATGTTTATTAAATCAATTCAATTTTAATATGCGCTTCACTCACCTGGTGTGGATAGCCATACCAACAGCTCTTGACATCCCAGAACCAGGGCTTGTCCCACAGCACAATCACGCCAAATATAAAGCTATATAGATAATAGATGCAACGCCATGTATTCTCGCAGAACTTCACCAATGTCGATGGCTTGTCCTGGGCGCGACGTAGACGCCACCAGCGCTCAATCTGGCGTTCGCTCATGTCCGCCTGTTTGGAAAGTGGGGCCAGCTACAAATAGTTGAGAAATTTTAGATTAAATTAAAAATAAGTAAATAAAAGTAAGAGTACATTTCTAGAATTGTTCTATTTAGAGTCTTCTAGGGATCAACTATATTAATTTTATTATCTAGTATCGACTTCAGAAGTCACAAACTATCGATTATTTTCTAGTACTAAAAAATGATCGATATTTCTTTTTATTTTATATATAATTTTCTAGTACTACAAAATGATCGATAGGCTGTGTTCTCCAAAGTCGATTGCTAACGCTATCAATATTATCGATAGTTTTATTATATATATCAAAAAATTCAATTAATTTTAATTTTCTTTAACTATTTATTTGTCTGCAGTTATAATATTAATAAACAATTAATAACCGCGAAGAGTCAATATTTTATTAATAAAAATCATATATCAATGAATATTTTGAATTTTTTTATTATTATATTAATTCGAATATAATTTTTATTATTAATAAAAGGAAGAAGATTGTCAAATAAATTCTTACTTTAATTAATATAGCCATTATTTTTATTAATAAAAATTACATATAAATGAATATTTTGAGATTTTTTTTTAATATAAATTGGAATATACTTTTTTTTATTAATATAAGTAAGATTATCAAATAAATTCTTACTTTAATTAATATAGCCATTATTTTATTAATATTATATTATATTAATATGTGATATTAGTGAATATTTTGAGATTTTTTTGAATATAAATTGGAATATAATTTTAATTATTAATATTAATTAGTAAGATTATCAAATAAATTCGTAAAATACTATTATTAAAGAGCGCTAGCTATTGGGCTTTTAGCTCTAAGGAAATAATTTATTTGCCGAGTTTTAAATAAAATTAAAGCAATAAATATTTTACAGTAATAAAAAATTTAACTGCAAAATAATCGTTAATTTTATTTATGCTTAAAAATAAAACTCACAATTCTACAATGTCATTTTTATAGCTAAAAGTCGAAAGTTTCTTTAGTTTATTCTTAATATATTTATTATTTTTCTTATAATAAATAAATAAAATAATAAAAATAAAATATTTGCACAATATTCTTTTTAGATTTTTCTTGTTTTTTTTATTACGAAAAAATTTGGAAAGTTTGATATTTTTTCGCAATAAAAGAAACAAGAAAAATTCAAAAAGAATATTGTAAAAATATTTAGTTTTTATTTAATTTATTAAGAATAAATACCAAAAATTTTAACAAGTTTTTTTAAAATATAAATAAATATTAGCTCTGATATTATTTCAAATATTAATATACATAATTAAAAAAATATATAAAAAAAAAGCTATAGATTGTTATTTCCATAAAGCTACTCCAAGTATATGATTTTTGTGATTTGAAAAAATTCAAACAAAATAATCGCTATTTACGATCGCTGCTAGGGGAAATTATATACTATTATATATATTTATTATAAAGGATAAAGGACTAACCCAACTATTAATAGGACATTGCTAGAAATGTATATTCCAAAGTAGTTAAATTATAATATATAAATTAGATTTTTTCTAAAATAATTCTAACACTGAAAAGTGTCGCAATTACTTATTAATTCAATAAATATTTATAGCTTTTCTATATAGCCAAAAAAATCTTGTTTTTGGCTTAGTAGTTCTTAAGATTAGATTAGATCTTTAGTTGAAGCATTAACGTACGATGATGAATCATGGAAAATAATCGAAATCTTTAGACTTACCCACTTGTGATCCAAACGTGATGACTTGGCATATGCCGTCTCTAAAATAGGAACATTTGCTGCTTTCTTAGGTCTAGAGCTACGTATGCCCAAAGATTTGCCAACTGGAAATATCCAAAAGCTGTAAAATAACCCAAAAAAAAAAATATATTATTAAATTTTTATAGATATTATAAGATAATAAGCTTAAAATGTTATCAAAATAAAAAAACAAACCCTAAAATAAAAATTTTATTAGGCAATATGGCAATAGATTTGCGACATAGTCGTATACTATGTTGTGTACATATCTATATAGATATCTATTAATAGGCATTATTTCCCAAAATTTATTTGCAATTGCATGATGGTCACCTTATCTAAGGGGGGACTTTAGTAGGTTGGTTTTTTTTTATCATACCCGTCTAGCTGATACGACCCAAAAGAACTCTACGATATAAACAACTAATTAAATTTAAAAAAAAAAAAGTCTTAACTAGAGATTGTCTTAAATTTTTGTGGCAGAAGTTTTATTTGAATAGCTAAAGAAATGAGCAGGAAGTGGAAATTGGTTTAAATTTCCTACTTTCTATATATAAAAGTATATAAAGAAAAAATCCTACAATCTTATGATGCTTCCTGAAATTTGGTTTTCTTGGGAAGTTCAGTCCATTATTCTAAAAATTCCTAATTTCTACACTCTTAAGCTCTATTAAGCTAAATTTATGAAGTTTGGCAACCGCGCTGAACTATAATTTTTATGAAATTTAATGCGTGTTATTCCTATTATTCTTTATAGTATTAAAATCGATAGTTTTACTATTGATTCTAGAACTCTACATTCTTATGAAGCTTTGAGTTTTATTTCTGAAATTTGGCAACAGAGCAGGGCCATATTTTTCTTTATAATTTAAAACATATTTCTTTCTTATGCCATTTTGAGTTTTATTTGTGAAGTTTGGCAACTGAGCAGGGACACATTTTTCTTTATAAGATAAAATTTTTTTTTTATGTAGTTTTCAGTTTTATTTGTGAAGTTTGGCAACTGAGCAGGGACACATTTTTCTTTATAAGATAAAATTTTTTTTTTATGTAGTTTTCAGTTTTATTTGTGAAATTTGGCAACCGAGCAGGGACATTTTTCTCTTTATAATTTAGATCATATTATTACTTTTTTTATTTAGATTTAGATTTATTTAGATCATATTATTTCTTTCTAATACCGTTCGAGTTTTTTTCTGAAATTTGGCAACCGAGCGGGGACATATTTTTTTTTTTAAATTTAAACCACATTATTTCTTTCTTTCTTCTATTAAATTTCAAGTACTTTTCTTTTTCAACAGACTATTTAAAATTCTTCAACGCTAGTTAAATTTATGAAGTTTGGCAACCGAGCAAGCACCCAGTTTTCTGGGAAATTCAGGCCGTAAACGTTAAGAACTAACATTTTTATAGTTGAGCCTATAAAATGCGGAAATTTATTTAAATATATATTTGTTTTTTATATTTTTTGCAACAACGCACATTGGAATTCAACACCAAAAACCATATAAGGGCCACGTTCTATGCCTCCATCTGCGTCTCCGTCTGCGTCTCTTATTCGTTCCCATGTCTGGCACGTGCGAGGCATGGCAACTCTGGAAGACAGCTCGCTAGTGGACATGCATAAACAAGTAGCAAGCATAGGCGTAGTTTTGATTTGGGTGCAGAGGAGGAGAGTCAATCGTCTTGATGTCGGAAGTTTATATATTTTGCTAATGAAATTGAAAATGGCCAGGCCTAAAGTCTAGCCTCCCTACCTCCCCCTATAATATATACCCCTATTCCCCAGTCGGAGACTCGTCTAGCATTTCAAATCAGTTCGTTATTGTTATTGTGTTTTTGTATGCAAAACATAGACGCCCAAAATTAGAATCAAGGAAGCCAGAAATTATGTTCAATCTACAATCTATTTATTGTACTTGAAAATACTCCCCATTATTCATTATTCAGTGTTACAGAGGGTTCAAAAGGTTGCGACCGCCTAGCGTTCTGGTTATTAAACTTATTTCATGTTCATTATAACAATTAATTTCAACTTGAATTTGATTTGCTGCATTACACAAAATTTACACTTTCGAGATTTCACATTTCAGACTGTGACAAGTTGAAGTTCAAGACCCCTATACATTTTTGGTAAATTTAGGTTAACTAAATTAATGCTCTATAGCTCAATTTGTATATTCATAAATTAGAATTAAAATTTTAAAAAAAAAAAAACAGTTTTTATTTTATGACTTCCAAGGCAAAATTAAAAAGATAAAATATTTATATTTTTATGTATATATATTAGAACTTTATTGTATATAAATAGTTGCATAATAATAGGCGTTCTTTCGTGTACATTTGTACACCTTTCTGTAATTCTCAACCAATTTAAATAAGACAAATAATCTTGAATAAAGCAAAAATCGTTAAATCGTTTATAAAGACAAAATTTGATATGCAAGTTTTATTATATTTCCTTATATATAATAGCTTTTGTTGAACATTTTAGTAGGTAGAAAAATAATTTTTTTATATAAAATATGAGAAACAAAACTTAAAAAATAATAAATATATAATGTATATATATTTGAACTTTTAGTTTCTTTAACTATTTATATGAAAAATAGGTAGAAAAATAATTTTTTTTATATAAAATATGAAAAACAATTTGAATGTTGGCATAAAAATCTTTCGATCTGCTATATAGCTAGACCAAAGACTTATTTTCTTACTTGTTTCACTATCGAGAGCATTTTATTAATTTAATTAAGTTGTCTTTTTATTTTTTAATATGTTTTATGATATGATTAATTGCATAATTAAATTTTTTTTTAACCCAAGCAAGCAAACGTTGCCTTTAAGAAGGGCAATATCGATATTTTGTTATCGATCAATTATTAAATTAGCTTTGATGTGGAACCCAAAATGCTGCCTAATTTTTTCTTGGGTTTTTACTCACTTTATGATTGTTTTTTTTTCTTTTATTGAATATACACTTGTGCCCGCATAATTAGGCATTTATGTATGTGTTGACTTCAATTATGCGACGATAAGTTTTGAATTTGTAATGCTCACTTCTAGGAAATGACAGCGAGAACAATGCTTGACTAAGTGGACTGTCAATCAATAAGCAATTACTATGCAAAGCTGATTTTGTAACAAATGTAACAAAAAAAAAAATAAATAAATAAAAAAAATAGTAATAATTGAGTATGTAGTGTGTGTTTTTTTTGACAGTATTTAAAATTCAAAATTTTAATTTAACATCAGAATACGATGCCGAGTATCTACCATGAGCGTAAAAAACTTGTTTTTTGTAAATAATTTGTATTATGTTTTTGATTTTGTAAAATCTACGTTTAATAACTCCAAAATAATTATTATTGTCAATGTTTTATTTAAAACTCCGTAAATAAAATTTATATCACAGTTGCCTAAACTTGAATGCGATCTTTGGTTATATTATAAACATTGGAATGCCCATCAGCCTAGGCCATTATATAGATCTACCGATGTTGCGGAATCGTCATTGGTTGGCGCTGCGCTGCATCGAGGAAAGTTTCTATAATTTGGACTCGAGATTGATGCAGCTACGACACATTGGCGGGGAGACGAACTTTTTGAATTATCTGCGTCATAAGCTAAAGCCCGAAAATGATCATGAGCTTTTTATCATTGTAACGCAGCAGCAGCATTAGGAGGAGGAGGAGGAGGAGGAGGAAAAAGAGAAGAGTCAGCAGCAGCAGCGCTGGTTAAAGCCGCAGTATCGATACTCTAACGAAATTTCATAAACAAGTAATAAAATTTGAATCGATAAAAAAATATCGTAACGATTGCATTTTTGTCTATCGATGTGCGTGCAGTTAAATGAGAGTTGCGCGTGCGAGCAACCCCACTCATTTCCAATTAACGTTAAAACCGCTGCAATTATTTGACTTAAGGCAAAAAAAAAGTGCATGTGGTATTTATGTATGTATATTGTTTTATTAAATTGTTCTGTTTGTTGTTATCAGCAAGAACATACACAAAATATGTATATACATATATACATACATATATGGGTGATTGGTGTAAAAGCACAAAAATGTACATACTTATTTGAGTTGTTGATGATAACTCAACACGCAAACGTATGAAAAAAACATCATACGTTTTTTTTTTTTTTTGTATTGTATTGTACATATTATAAATATGAATCATATTATTTTTTGCAGCCAAATCTCAGACTGCGATAACAATGTCATTTGAATTTGTTATCGATTACTGGCTACTATAAGCCGGCACGAAAAACAGCTGATTTACAAAAATGAGAAGACAAAACAAAGAGGGAAAAACTGTGTTAATTGCCCCATTTAATATATTGCAGTCAAAAGGAAATTTTTCCCTGCCCCTCTCTAACTCACACCAGCTGCTGCTTATATGCATGTGTATGTGTGTGTGTGTTATGTTGGCGGCCTTCTATGTGCGTAAAGCACGTGCACTTTATATTTTTTTGGCCTTTTTTAATGTGTTGAGCAATCGGCAGACGATAGCAACAGCGATAAACCAGCACAGTTAAGAAAAATAAAAAACTAGTTTGGATTTAGACTAACGACATAACAAGAACAACAATGCGTGCGTATGTATGTGTATGTGTGTGTGTGTGTTCTTGGAAATTTAAAATGAGAATGCGCGAAATATTTATTTAGCTATGGAGAAACTGCAGTCTCATATTTAAGAGCAATTGTCTGTCTCGACCCTGATTAGATTTAGCCTTTAAAAATTATGCACGTGTGTACTTGTAAGTATTTGTGTGTGTTTGTGTGTGTGTGTTGGGCCAATTTTAGTGAACTTTAAATTTTATATCGCTTGGTTGGTCGCGCGTTGTGAGGGTCGCCTGATACGTAATCGCATCTAATATATGTACATACATACATACATATATTTGCATGCATGTATGCGTGTTACTCTGATTAGATTTTTTTCGTTAAATTCATACATTCCAAATTGGAAAAACTTTTTGATAGACGACGTCGACGAGCCTGGAATGGAAATGGAAGCTGAGTCACACAGCCGGCGTTCACACCATTTTGACTGACTCACCAACACACACACCCACACACACATGCATACGCACATGCATAACGTAATCGCGATAACGGCGCATTATCAAATTTTATTTGACTTTTACGTAAATCTTGCCTCGCGAATCTTATCAATGCTCAAGTGGTAGGCAGCAGGTGTGGTGCAGGGGGGGAGGGAGGGTTTTGGAGCTTGAGCGAAGTTGCAAAGTTTTTTTTTTTTTTTGTATTTGTTGCTGTTGCTGCCACACACAATTTGTTGGCGACCCTGAATGTCAATTCTTGTTTAAGAGCTAAAACTTTGAAAATTGAAAGAAGAAAAAAAACATAGAAATAAAAACTCGACAGCCATGACAAATATTTAAATATTAGGCAATAATATGCACATATATAGCAGTAGCAGCTTAATAAAAGTCAAAATGGTTCGATAAGTCATCTAAGTCTAATCGGATGTTAGAGTTCTTATTATGATCAAATTAAGCGGCTGCAGCGTTGCCACCTTGTACTTCATGGCACATATGGCAGCACTAATTGAGCAGTTGGAATTTAAAGGGAACAAACGAGCGATAGAGAGAGAGAGAGAGAAGGCAAAATGTCCCAAGGAACTGGAATAATAAAATGTCAGGTGTTTCCTGAATGCGCGTGTGTGGGTGTGTTACATTGCACTTAAATATAATATTCATGTGAACATTTCTAATTATGTCAATTATAACATGCGAAATGCAAGCGACTCAGCACGCAACTCCGCACACACACACACGACTATATATGTATGTGTGTGTGTGTATGATTTACTAAGGTTAATTGGCCCCAAAAAAGCAAACGGCAAATGGTCCTCTGCACAGTGAGGCAAACATCTTTAATGTTACTCAAAAAAAAAAAAAAAAACTTTCAATCGTTTTTTTCCACATACAAACTAAAGTGATTTACAGTCAAATTCAAATTACAACTGCAACCTGATTATACATATGAATATAAGAAGTTCTCTTAGAAATGTCAATTATCGCTAATGAGACATCAAGTACTATAATATGATTGCATTGGATTAAGATTTCATTGCTTTTGTCATAAGTGTACTCGACTTTAATGAACTGAACTTAAGTTTAAAGTCATCCAAGACAAATTGCTTAAATTAGTACAAACACGCAAATGAAGTACCGAATAATTACGTTATGCAACAGCATTTTGCATTATTCAAAATTTTGATTTCACTCTTTAATAACCTCCAAACGAATTAACTTATTTAAAAAAATAAATGTATGTCAAGTTGATAGGTTATTTTATTACTTTTTCAAAAGTAATATACATCTTTAATATAATTAGATTCTGTTTGGAGTTATTTACACTTAACTTAAGCTAGCTTTACATAACCAAAAACGCGTTCACTAAATAAAAATTGACATTAAAAAGTTCGGGATACAAGAATTTGTTAAAAATAGTTGTATAGTGTTATTACTTACATGCAAGTGAAGTATCGCATATTAATTAAAACAATGAAATACCAGTAAGGAAATATTGAAATTAACAGTTTTCAATCTGTTTTAATTTTAGTTTAATAATTGACAAGATTCAATTCTTTTAAGCTTCTATTATTTAATTTTTTAAATTGTAGTAATCAGCTACAAAATTTCTTAACAGTGACATTGTAAATTCTGTTACACTATATGCTCATTTTTCAATAGGATATTTTTTTTTTAATTTGTTTTCCAAGGAAAAATCTCCCTTTTTTTCTTTTTTTTTTTAATTTTATTGACGCTAAAAATGCATTTGCCCTCCACCTAAAAAATACTATACAGTAGACGATCACAAATTAGAAGCTTCAGTAATTAAAATTTTGGGCTTGCAAAGCATTATTTTAGTTTTTACTGAATACATATCGATTTTCTATTTTTAAGTCTAAAAATATATTTATTGTAATTCGAGTGAATCTTTATGTTTTGTTTTATTGCATCTATTTTTGATTTAATATATTTTTAAATAAAAAAAGGAACTAATATGTATTGCATTGTTTTGTTGTTTTCATAAATAGAATAAACTGTTTTATTGTAGCTATTTGGAGTTATTTTACTCCATTTTCTTTGAATTTATATACAAAAACAAAAAGCCCATCAATTAGAATATTTCAGAAATTAGAATGGAATAAAAAAAATTGGTTCTAATTTGTGAGCGTCTACTGTAATGCAAAATGCAACTTTTTGGACATTTTTACAGATTGTCAAACCACAGTGCAGTACATAAAAAACCACATGCAGTGCGGCGCTGTTTTTTTCTTTTTTTTCTTTTTGTTATTGTTATGCTTGTATTTGTATGTACAATGCATACCAGTATAAACAAATAGTATTTTATTTATTTTTTAACTAAACAATTAGTGAGCGTTGTATTAGGCATGGGGCGGAGATCGTTGTACTCTCATATACATACGTACATACATATACATGTATGTGAGCACTTGTGGGAAATTTAGATTCTATTGGAACGCGACGTCATAGTCGCTGCTACTGTTGTTGCTTTTGTTGTTGTTTAAGTAATCGAAGAAGTGGATGAAGGAAAACATAAAGTTGCAAGGTATGAGGCAGAGGGCTGCGGCACGCACCCATGCAAACACACACACACACACAAATACATACATACATACATACAATGTTGGGCGTTTCCACGTGAGGTTATGTTTGGGCTTAAAGAGCAAAAAAAATATATATGTATGTATGTCGACTTCAGCTTACTGTACATTGCACACGATATGCACATACAAAACCAACGAAGGAAATACATACATAGGTGTGGATGTATGTGTATGTAGGTGTATTTGTGTGCACGGTACTTGAAAGCGACGCTACGCGGCGCTCAATGGCAACATTTACAGTAAAATAAACTAGCACACACACATACATAGACAAATGCCGCATAAGTTTAATGAATTGCGGCTAAAAAAGGGCGTTTGTTTTTTTTTTTTGTAGCTAATAACTGTAAATTGAGATATGTTTGCATGGTCAAAAAGGGTTTTATAACAAAATTTCCCACTTACCGCTCCAATGTGTAACGCACAAGCATAACGACAGCGGCCAAGGGTATGGGCCAAATAAGATCCCGATAATCGGCATAAACAACATCTGGACGGGAACCGGGCGCTATGTCCGCCCATGTTGTATTTGGCGGCAGCCAAATTTGCGTGCTCCAGAATGCATTGCTGAATTTATTGATTATGTCCATGTTTTGTTCTGTTTCTTCTTCGACTACTTTTGGGGCTTTTCCTTGTGTACGTTTTTTTTTTCTCTCAGTTTTGGTTTTCCAACTGCGGCACAGGAATTTCTATTTGAGTGTTTAGACAAGGGAGGAGCGAGGCCTGCTCTGTTGGGCTTTTTATTATTTGGTTTTTTTTTTCGTTTTTTGTTGTTATTTAATTTAATTCTTTTTTTTTGGTTTGACTTCTGATTTGTATGTGATGTATTTTATATTTAGTTAGTATGTTTCATATATAATTCATTTATATACATTGCAGTGTGTGGGATTTTTTGCATTCACTTAAAAAAAAAACACCACGCGTTGCGGTAAATATACATACACACACACACACACAGCTACACACACTGGGTAAGTAACCGCCGAAAATGACGAAGGAAACTAATTTGGAATACACTTGAAAACGAGAGAGGATGAGAGCGTAAACCAATTTGTGTTGTGGCCAGCGAGCAGTAGGTATTACAATAATCTACGTATTTAAAAACTATTAACTATAACAAGCGCGCACACACGAACCGCTTTTATTTATTATTATAGCTCCGAGTCTTGTGATGGTTCGTTCGTTCTTGCTACCCGCTTGACAGCGTTGCCAACACTGTTCGCTATGTTGCCAGAATTTGAGGGCACATGTTGATTAGAGAGCACAAACGGGGCTGTTAATAGAAGAACAAGTTCAAATGAACGAGCCATTTTAAAATAAGAAATTAAAAAAAAAAATACCAATGAACTACTGAAATTTGTTGTTCAAAAAGTTATCGTCAGTAAATAACAATATAGTTTAGCGGGTCTGTTACATCAGGTCTATTAAGTGGAAAAACAGAACTCCAAGAACTTGCTTTAATCTAAAGAAAGATTGTAAATTCTAATATCTATAACAATATGTTAATATCAACAGCAAAAATTTAGCCTTCTCCAAGGTTGAAAATTAATTCTAAATGTTGAAAAAAGTTTAATTGAATTGTAATAGTTAAATAAAGCTTTAATAAATAAATCAAAAAAACTGCACTCCATATTATTTAATTCAGAAAATTGAACGATTGAACCTGTTCATGCCATTGAACTTGAATGTCTAACACTAACATAAGCATAGGGATGAGAGTAAAATGAACATTCTAACAGAACACTCGATAGCGCGCAAATGCAGCCTTGGTGTTTTGACAGACCTGTACAGGTCTTTTGCAACACTGCTGCACACACACACAATTTTGACATTTGTGCTTCTTCGTCTTTGCGTTTTTTTTATTGTGACACTACAAGCGACGTTTATTGTGTGTTAATTTTAGTTAAATTCGTTTTTAGCATATATTTTAGTTATTTAATTTCTTACGATGGCTGAATTTCTTGACTCGGAAGCCGCCGAATCGGAGGTAAGTGTCTTCACACCTTGCAAACGCGCGCTAAATGCAATTTCCATGCATGCGCTAAAGGCGCGCGCTTGTGTGTGTATGTGTATATATGTATTGCATTTTTTTCCTTCATTTTTTCTGTTTTTCTTTTCTTTTACCAGGATGAGGAGGAATTGGATTTGCACGAACGCAAAAAATTGAAAAAACTAAAAACAGCCGTATCCGACAGCAGCGAAGAGGAGGAAGGTGTGTATTCCCCCCAACCCCAAGCGCTCACAAAATCATGAAATTGCAAATCGAAGAGAGCGAAAAAAAAAATGTATCAGAAAACCCGCCAGAAACTAAGCAAATTGCCAAATCCTTTGTCAAGCAAGCACCCCGCAGGAGTGTTATCCTCTATATATATTGTCAGATATGTTTGCCACATTTATATATTTCAATGTTTACGGCATTTGTAAGCGTCCCGTGCAAATTGTCTACGTTTTGTTTACAATTTTGAGGTTATGCCTTGTGTTGTGCTATACACTTGCCAAAAATAAAGTTTCAATGATTTTATCAAGCAATATGTAACGCATAAAAGTTGACTTCTCTAAAAGAACATAAATATATATTTTTTTTAATGAGAAGGCAAAGTTGCTTCTTCTGCTGCTTCAGTTAATATATATGCATATATACATAAGTTTATAGAAAGTGTTCAGATTGGAGCACTATTATATAGCTGCTATATAAAGCTAGTTTGTGTATTTTTTCAAAACAAACATTCAGCATTTAGTTGCCTTATTATAATCTAAACAGTCCGAGCAACTCTTTTTATTAACATCGACCTACTATATCTTATATACCACATAGGAACATTTCTATGAAAAATGTGTTTGTATGAATTCTAATTATTTTTAAATTAATAATTCTAAATTTTGATTAGGTTCTAGACTAAAATCGGTCGTCTGTATTATATAGCAATTTTCAAAAAATTAAAATTTTATCTGACAAACAAAGTTAAAGCTGTCAAAGATCAACTTTTTTTGTTTTGTTTATTTTTACATTTTATTTATCTTATTGATTATTCCACACAACTTGTCGGTTCCTTTTTTTTTAAATAGTCAAATAGTCAAACAATTTCGTTAGATATATCCAAAATATTTTTAATTTTAATTATTTATTAACGGCTTTCATTATAGTTTCCCTGTAGAACAGTTACGGTTAGCCCATTCCTATCCCAACCGATTCAGTCCTATCCCACAACTAGACCGTTTCTATACCATTTCCTTAATAGCGTAGCACAAGCCTGGCTTAAGCGTGGCCGTGCCCAGACCCGTCTAGGCATCAGCCGCAGTCTATTGCAGTTCAAGACTTTGTGACCTAGGTTTTAAGCTGGGGTTTAGCATGGTCTGATTATTTATTAATAATATTAATTTAATTTTATTATTAATAAATTTGAATGTTCGGTTAAACTGTAAAACTTTATATAAAAAACATTTATTTGACTGAAATAAATAGAATAAAATAAGAATATAATGAAAACGAGAATATAAAAATATAAACAATTGACTGGGGAATGAACTCTGATCCCCAACTTATCAATAATGCTACTCTTTATATGCAAAAATATTTATCATAATTCAAAAATCATATTTTATAATGCAGAAATGTTTATTGCATGATGATTTATATTTTAACAAAAATGTTATCAACATAACTTAAATACTTTTTAAGTGGAAGAAGTTTTCCCTCTTTTCGAAATCTTTTTTTTTTTTGTTAAGACAGTCGATATATATCATTTAGTTAAAAACCCTAAAACTAAAAAGCTTAATTTTCATAGTTTCCTATAATTTATTGGAAGAAAAAGAGTTTTACAAATCAGATCACAATTATAACAATCCTAAGCTCAATCAAATGAGTTAATTTTCCTACACAAATTTCAGTTTATACCTATTAATTAGAGCTGTAAACGATTTGAATTTAAATCGATTTTATTGATTCTGAATATATTGATATTTATAACATGTTAATATATACAGGCTTCTCGCCGATATCTCCTAGTCTAAATTTTACTAATATATTAAATTAATTACAATTTCAAGCAATTTGAAAACTATTTAGTTCTTTCACTTTTTCTTGGTTTTTTTCAATGCAATTTTAAATATATATTTATTTTAATCAAAAGTCTTTAAGTAAAAGCAATTTAAGCCTTTAGATTAATATCGATTAAAAAGGTCTTAACTATTTTAAACCTCGCATTTAACTTCCTCAGCCTCAGTTCTAATCTAAACTAATTTTAAAATCAATTTCTCACAGATGATGACGAACGTTTGCGTGAGGAGCTTAAGGATCTAATTGATGACAATCCCATTGAAGAAGATGATGCCAGTGATAATGATTCAGATACTGGCAGCGGTGGCGATGAAGAAGGCAGCAGCAGTAATAAAAAGCGTAAGAAACATGAGGATGATGATCTGGATGATCGTCTCGAAGACGATGATTACGATCTCATTGAAGAGAATTTGGGCGTTAAAGTTGAACGACGCGTAAGTAAATAATTATTATTGAATTTAATTATTTAGCAGTTGAATTAGAGAATTAAGTAATTGATTAAAAGTGGAATCAATATGACTTTATAGTCAAACTTACACCCAAAAGTGGTTAGAGAAAAGTCAAGTCTAGTTTACATAGAACTAAAAAATATATTAAACAATTCTAAACCAACATTTCGATCACTCAAAAACAGCAATTTTTTATCCTTATCAAGAATCTTTTTTCATCCATTTTTAAAGCCGGATTTATAACAAAAAACATTATTGATTTTTCTGCTTTTTTTTTTATTAAAATATATATTTTTCTAGCTCAATTATTAAATTTCTAACTAATGTATTTGTATAATTTTTCTCTGTAGAAACGCTTTAAACGTCTGCGTCGCATTCATGACAATGAAAGCGATGGCGAGGAGCAGCATGTGGATGAAGGCTTGGCACGTGAACAAATCGCTGAGCAGCTCTTTGATGAGAACGATGATGTGAGCATTCAACTAACAATATATAACTATATATAAATATATATTTATAAATCTTTATATATATACAAAAATTGCAGCAAAGCATGGAAAGACGCAGCGAGCGCAGCATTCGTGAAGCGGATGCATTTGATGACGAGGACAGCGAATCCGATGCTGATGATTTTATAGTGGATGACAATGGACGTCCCATTGCGGAAAAGAAAAAGAAACGCCGACCCATATTTACAGATGCGTAAGTATTTGCAGATTAGCCCATGCCTAGTTACATAGCTAGACCAGACGGTGCAGTGTTGTCCCATAGCCTAGATCGCGTGGTCTAGGGAAAGTATAAATAATATTTTATTTTAACTATGCAACTTACACTAAATAAATGTGCTTGTGGCTGACGTATTGCTTCATATTTCATCCTGGTCCGTCTAGGCATCAGCCTGGTACAACTGCGAGCTAGGCAATAAATAAATTTAAAGTTAAATGGTTATAAAAAATATTAGTAGTATTTTTTCCTTCGTAAATTGTTTCTCCTGCTTCATTTCATACATTTTTTATATATTCCTCATATATTGGCGAGAATATAAAATTAATTGTAGATTTTTATTAACTAATTTATTCTTAAATATATAAAAAATCGTTGTTTACGATCTTTGAATAATATTCCTATATATCTTTCTCTCTTTAAATGATTAATATTATTATAAAAATGCAAAAATTTATTTAATTTTCTATTGTAAACAATTGATAAATATTTAAATTTTCACATTATATATACACAGATCACTGCAGGAGGGTCAGGATATATTTGGTGTTGACTTTGATTATGATGATTTCTACAAGCCCGAGGAGGATGAGTATGAGGAGGAATCGGAGGGCGATGAATATGATGAGGATCTGTTGAGCGGCGAAGAGTTTCGTGCGGCCAAAAAGAAGAAATCCCCCAAAAAGAAGGCAACCAAAAAGACAATTTTCGATATTTACGAGCCGAGTGAATTGAAACGCGGCCATTTCACCGATTTGGACAATCAGATACGCAAAACGGATATACCAGAGCGTATGCAATTGCGTCAGGTGCCGGTAACACCCGTAACGGAGGGTTCCCACGAGCTGGACGATGAGGCAGCATGGATTTATCGTTTTGCCTTCTGCAAACAGACCGTATCCGAGCAGGAGAAATCGGATAGTCGGGATAAAGTGCGCAAGCCGCCGACGGCGGTGAATAAAATCAAACAAACGCTTGAATTTATACGCAATCAACAATTGGAGGTGCCATTTATAGCATTCTATCGGAAGGAATATGTTAAACCAGAGCTAAATATTGATGATTTGTGGAAGGTTTATTACTATGATGAGCGCTGGTGTCAACTGAACGATCGTAAGAAGAAACTGAAGCAATTGTTTGAGAAAATGCGACAATTTCAGTTGGAAACATTGACGGATGATCCGGAGAAACCCATACCCGATGATGTACGCTTGATGTTGGACAGCGATTTCGAGCGTTTAAATGATGTACAGTCCATGGAGGAGCTTAAGGATGTCCATATGTATTTCCTGCTCAACTATTCACATGAATTGCCCAAAATGCAGGCGGAACAGCGACGCAAACAGCTGCAGGAGCAGCGTGAGGCGCGTCGCAAACAGCAATTGTTGCAGCAAAAGGAGGCAGCCGATGGCGATGAAACTGAGGCAACAAATGGCGCCGCCGCTGATATTATAGAATTGGATGAGGAGGATGAGCTAGCACTCGCTGCCGATGAACAATTGAAGCAGGCGCCCGACAGCAGTCCATATGCGGTATTCCGTAAAGCGGGCATTTGTGGCTTTGCCAAACATTTTGGCCTAACACCCGAACAATTTGCCGAGAATCTACGCGACAATTATCAGCGCAATGAGGTCAATCAGGAGAGTCTCAGTCCCACAGAGCTGGCCAAACAATATCTATCGCCACGTTTCATGACGGTCGATGAGGTGTTGCATGCCGCCAAATATGTCGTAGCCAGGCAGCTGGCACAGGAGCCACTGCTGCGCAAGACCATGCGTGAGGTGTACTTTGATCGGGCGCGTTTAAATATCAGGCCAACCAAGAATGGCATGGTTATAATCGATGAGAATTCACCAGTTTATTCAATGAAATATGTGGCCAAGAAACCTGTCGGAGATCTCTTTGGAGATCAATTCATTAAGCTATTAATGGCCGAAGAGGAGAAGCTATTGGAGCTAACATTTCTCGATGAATTCGAGGGCAATGCAAGTGCCAATGGTCCTCCAGGAGATTATGTCACAGAAGCGACACAACTTTACCATTTGGATCAATTTGCCAAGAATGTTTTGGAATGGAATGCGCTGCGTGCCGAGTGTGTGCAGTTGGCATTGAAGAAGTGGGTTGTGCCGGATTTAATTAAAGAATTGCGTGCCACATTGCACGAGGAGGCGCAACAATTTGTGCTACGCTCCTGCATAGCCAAACTATACAAATGGTTGAAGGTGGCGCCATATAAACCCGAAATGCCGCAACATCATAACTATGAAGAATGGAGCACATTGCGTGGCATACGCGCCCTGGGCTTGGCCTACGATCCGGATCAATCTGTCGCGGCATTTTGTGCCGTCTCCAGTGTTGAGGGCGATATATCCGATTATTTACGTTTGCCGAGCATACTTAAGCGCAAGAATTCACATAATTCGGAGGAGAAGGCATCCAAATTGTCCGATTTACGTAAATTGAGCGATTTTATTAAACAAAAGAAACCGCATATTGTGGTTATTGGTGCGGAATCCCGAGATGCCCAGATGATACAAGCGGACATCAGGGAGATACTCAAAGAGTTGGAACAAAACGAACAATTTCCGCCAATTGAAGTGGAAATCATTGACAATGAATTGGCCAAGATCTATGCGAATTCCAAGAAGGGTGAATCCGATTTTAAGGAATATCCGCCATTGCTTAAACAGGCCGTATCATTGGCACGCAAAATGCAAGATCCCCTCGTTGAATATTCACAATTATGCGATGCCGACGATGAGATACTCTGCCTGCGCTATCATCCATTGCAGGAGCGTGTGCCCCGGGACTTACTGCTCGAACAGTTGAGCTTGGAGTTCATCAATCGCACCAGTGAGGTGGGTCTGGACATTAATTTAATGGTACAAAATTCACGTTCTGTTAATTTACTGCAATACATTTGCGGTCTGGGGCCGAGGAAGGGTCAGGCGCTGCTCAAGCTGCTGAAACAGAGCAATCAGCGGCTGGAGAATCGCACACAGCTCGTCACGGTCTGCCATTTGGGGCCGAAGGTCTTTATCAATTGCAGCGGATTTATTAAGATCGATACGAGCTCATTGGGCGATAGTACGGAGGCGTATGTGGAGGTTTTGGATGGCTCTCGTGTGCATCCGGAGACCTATGAATGGGCTAGGAAAATGGCCATTGATGCCATGGAATATGATGATGAGGAAACAAATCCGGCTGGAGCACTTGAAGAAATACTCGAATCGCCGGAACGACTCAAGGATCTCGATTTGGATGCCTTTGCTGTGGAACTGGAGCGTCAGGGTTTTGGCAGTAAGAGCATTACGCTCTACGATATACGCAATGAATTGAGCAGTCTGTACAAGGATTATCGTACGGCGTATTCAAAGCCCAGCGCAGAGGAACTCTTTGATATGTTGACCAAGGAAACGCCGGATTCATTTTATGTTGGCAAATGTGTTACGGCCATGGTGACGGGTTTTACCTATCGTCGCCCGCAAGGTGAACAGCTGGACAATGCAAATCCACTACGGATCGATGATACGGATAGTTGGCAGTGTCCGTTCTGTCATAAAGATGATTTTCCCGAATTGTCAGATGTTTGGAGTCATTTTGATGATAATAATTGTCCGGGCACGGCATCCGGTGTACGTTGTCGCTTGGAAAATGGTTTACCCGGTTTTATACATATTAAGAATTTATCGGATAAACAAGTCCGCAATCCGGAGGAGCGTGTACGGGTCTCCCAAACGATACACGTGCGCATTATTAAAATTGATATTGATCGATTTTCTGTGGATTGTAGCTCCAAATCGGCGGACCTGAAGGATGTCAATAATGAATGGCGGCCACGTCGCGATGCCTTCTACGATTTTGTCACCGAGGAGCTGGACAATCGTAAGGTTACGGATGCCAAGGCCAAGGCAATGAAGCGTAAAACCTATGCACGTCGCGTCATTGCACATCCGAGTTTCTTTAACAAGTCCTATGCCGAGGTTATTGCCATGTTGGCTGAGGCGGATCAGGGTGAGGTTGCGCTACGGCCGAGCAGCAAGTCCAAGGATCATTTGACGGCCACTTGGAAGGTGGCCGATGATATCTTTCAGCATATTGATGTGCGGGAGGAGGGCAAAGAGAATGAATATAGTTTGGGACGCAGCTTATGGATTGGCACCGAAGAATTTGAGGATTTGGATGAGATAATCGCCCGTCACATTAATCCCATGGCCTTGGCGGCCCGTGAATTGCTACAATATAAATATTATAAACCGAATACGGCGCCATCGAATGTCAATGAACGTGATTTCATGGAGCAAATCTTGCGGGATGAGAAATCCAAAGATCCCAAGAAAATACACTATTTCTTTAGCGCTTCGAAGAGTATGCCGGGCAAGTTTTTACTCTCGTATTTACCCAAAACCAAGTCACGCCATGAATATGTCACCGTCATGCCCGAGGGCTATAGATTTCGTGGTCAAATCTTTGATTCCGTAAGCAGTTTATTGCGCTGGTTCAAGGAGCATTGGCTGGATGCACCTGCGGCTGTATCGAGTGCCAATGCATCCATGTCCAATCTGACGCCGTCGGGTAATACGCCAACAATGAATTCACATTTAATGCGGCCACCACATGTTGGTGGGGCATCGATGAGCAGCGCCGGCAGCGTTGGCGGCGGCACTCCAAGGAGCGGCATTAGCATTGGCAGCAGCAGCGCTGTCAGCGATATGCGTGGCGGTGGCGGTGGCGCCTCCAGTGCCTATTCCGTCTCCCATTCCATTGTCGGCTATGGCTCTGGCATTAATGCCAGCTTTAACAGCGGCAGCGCCAGCACGCCCACATTTCCAAATGCCGGCGCCGCCCACATCAATACACCGTATACGCCCAGCGGCCAGACGCCCTTCATGACGCCCTATACGCCGCATGGCACACAGACGCCACGCTATGGCCACAATGTGCCCAGTCCCAGTTCCCAATCGAGCAGCAGCCAGCAGCGTCATCATTATGGTGGCGTCTCCAGCGGCACGCCGCGTTACTATGACTTGGCCGGCGGCGCCACAAATGCCTACAACAATCTGCCCCATCATCAACATCAACACCAACATCATCATCATCAGCAGCAGCCACATCAGCAGCAACATCAGCAGCAACATCATCTGCATCATCATCAGCAGCAGCAGCAGCAACGTGCCAAAGAGAACCTCGACTGGCAGCTGGCAAGTGATTCCTGGGCGCGTCGCAAGCCCCAACATCAACAGCAGCAGCAGCAACAACAGCAGCAGCAGCAGCAACAGTTGGGATTAGGCTCTGGTTCCACGCCCACCAATGAGTATCATACGAGCAGTGTTAATCGCGCCCAGGCGGGAGCTGGAGGCGCCTCTTCCAAGTCATCGGTGCGCAGTACGCCGCGTACAAATACCTCGCCGCACTCCATGAATCTGGGTGATGCGACGCCCCTCTACGATGAGAACTAATACGCAGCAGTGGAAAGGGCAAAGGGCATGATTTAATAAATTAATATATATATACATCTATATATATATATACCATATATATACATAAATAATAAGTATATATATATTACTCTGTACACTCACAAATTAAGCAAATGATGGTAACTCAACGCAAACTCTAAGCATTAAAAAGCATTAATAAAAATAAAAATAAAATAAATAAAAATTAAATTGCACACACATTTAATTAAAATGGAAAATTAAGGGGCAACATTTCGAAATTAAATCAGTTTTTTTTTTATGTATAAATTAATTTTAAAGGCAAGATATTTTCTTGTTTAAAATGTTCAAATTTTTCGCTATTTAAGTTTATTTTTTTTGGGTGAGTATATATTTGCTTTAAACTGTTTTGAAGAGAGAAAAAATATTACAAAAATTACATTAAAATAAGTTTTGAAAATATTTCTAAAAAGCAATTTTTTTATTTTAAATTTGGCGGTTTTTGGGGGATTTATTTTGGTTGTGGATATATTATCAAAATTAATAAAAAAAAAAAAAAAATATGCATAAGAAAAAATGTTAAAAATATATCTTAGAAAATATTTATTTTTTAATTGCTCAATATTTTTAAATTTGACGATTATTTTTGTCTCTTTTTAAAGTGACTTTATATATATTTCAGGAGATTAGTTTAGTCAGCTCGAGGTCTAAATAATCTCCTAACAAACAAAGGTCACATAAAAACCAATAACAATTTATATATTTCATTAAAACTGATTTGAACAAAAAAAAAAGAAATAAACGGCTATTTACGCTTGCAGTGGAGTTCTATGAAACTCGACCGATTGTTTCTATATCCGCTCGATAGGCGGAGTGAATACATCGATACATTTCAGTGTTGTTAAACACGATATGCTGCACTGGCGTATTCGCGTGCGTGTGTGTGTGTGTGTGCGTGCCTATGTATGTTTGCCGCGCCTGGCCACATTGCGCATTGGCACAGTGAAATGCAGAAGCTCATGTTCGAAAATAATTTAATTTCTTACATTATAATTTTGCACGCTTGCGCTACTAATAGTTTTATTTAAATATATATATAATTTAGCATAAAACGCGCACTGGCCAAAACTTGACACACACACACGCAACACATTCAAATTGTATACGCAGCAGCCGGTTGCAAAAGCGACGAAAGAAAAAACAAAAAACGGAAGAAGAAGAAAAGGGGGCAAGAAAACGCCGCATTTTATTTGCTGCTAATTTGATTTATTTATTTATTTGTTTGCAACAATAAATAGAATGAGTCGTCGACGCGCACACGACACCGAGGACGAGAGCAGCTATGGTGAGACTTTATTTAAATTATTTAAATAATGTTTTAATTGGTTTTATTTTGTCTGTCGACAGATCACAGACGCAACAAGCGCCGTCGTGTTTCGGAGAACCAGGAGATTGAGGATCGCTTGGAGTCGCTTATATTGCGTGTGGGAGAGCGCAGCACCTCGTCGGTGGAATCGAATCTCGAGGGTCTCGTCTCGGTTCTGGAAGCAGATCTGGGCACATTCCGTTTAAAGATCCTGCGCATCCTTTCCGATTGTGCCGTCCGCATGCCCGAAAAGTGCACCGTTTACACAACGCTTGTGGGTCTGCTGAATGCCAAGAATTATAAATTTGGCGGCGAATTTGTTGATCACATGGTGAAAACGTTTAAGGAATCGCTAAAGCTTTGCCGCTGGGATGCGGCTCGATATTCGTTGCGTTTTCTGGCCGATCTGGTCAATTGTCATGTCATTTCGGCCACAAGTCTGCTCCAGCTGCTAGACACAATGATCGATGTCTCCAATGAGGATACAGTGCCACAGGTGCGCCGGGATTGGTTTGTCTTTGCGGTGCTATCGACGCTGCCTTGGGTTGGCCGTGATCTATACGAGAAGAAGGAATCGGCACTGGAGTCGCTGCTGTTGCGCATTGAGGTCTATTTGAATAAGCGCTCCAAGAAGCATCACAATGCACTGCGCGTCTGGTCATCGGATGCTCCACATCCGCAGGAGGAGTATCTCGATTGTTTGTGGGCACAAATACGCAAATTGCGACAGGATAACTGGGCCGAGAAGCATATACCGCGTCCGTACCTTGTCTTTGATTCCATACTATGCGAGGCACTGCAACATAATCTGCCACAGATTACACCGCCGCCGCATCACGATGCCTTCGAGTATCCCATGCCTTGGGTCGTCTATCGCATGTTCGACTACACCGACTGCCCGGATGGGCCCAATCTGCCGGGTGCCCATTCGATTGAACGGTTTCTAATTGAGGAGCATCTCCATCATATTATCGAGACGCATCATCATGAGCGCAAGGATTGTGCCGCTCAATTGCTCAATTTTCCATTCAAGCATAAAATACCCTTGGAATATTGCATTGTTGAGGTCATCTTTGCCGAGCTCTTTCATATGCCCACACCAAGATATCTGGACATTTGCTACGGCTCCATTCTCATCGAATTGTGCAAACTGCAGCCGGGTACATTGCCCCAAGTGTTGGCCCAGGCTACAGAGATTCTATTCATGCGCATTGATTCAATGAACACCTCGTGCTTTGATCGTTTCGTCAATTGGTTTAGCTATCATTTGAGCAACTTTAAGTTCACCTGGTCCTGGGATGAATGGGACAGTTGCCTGCTGCTCGATGCCGAGCATCCGCGTCCCAAGTTCATACAGGAGGTGCTACAAAAGTGTCTGAGGTAAGTTTATCTTTCTATCAACTAAGTATAAATTATAATTATTAAAAAAAATTCTATACTTGAAGCAACTTTGTAGAAATCAGGAGTATATCTATGTGATCCTTACAGAAATATCTACATAATTTGTATATTTTTGAATTTTACGCCTTGCTTTAATTATAACTCAAAATATTTGCTTTTTCATATACTATAAATCGGATATAAAATTCACAACAATTTTTTATTAAAAAATCCTATAACGACTTTTTTACACCCTTTACCCATTAAAAAATGGCAAAATGGGCTTCTAAAACTATAAATATGTCATATGTAATATGTAAAAGTCATAAGAAGATATATCCGATCATATCTCCGATATAATCTGTATATATATAAAACTTTGTTCAACCTGACTGACTGACAGATTGATGACACACAAGCAGACCCAACGGGTAGTAGCTAGAAATCTGAAATTTTTACTGTAGCTTTCTATTTTATTGTAGTTTGACATTTTGAATTTTGTAAAATATATATCGGGAAGTGAATGAAAAATGCATTTGAAAATTGTATTAAAATCTCAGCAAATCCCGTAGTAGGATACGATCATAGTGGCATTATAGAATAATTTTTATTATTATTATTTTTTATTTTTGAGCGGGAGCGTAGCAATGCGCGCCGTGAAAGCTAGTAAAGTATATATTCCTAATAGAGATCAATAGCCATGTTTGTCTGTCTGCACGAACATACAGATTTTGGAGACTAGTAGGAGCTAGAGACATAAGATTTGGTATGTAGATTTCTGTATATATATATATATATATATATATATATATATATCGTATAGTTCGATGGTCGTCTTCTTATCATTAAAACAATTTCTAGAGACAATTTTGCAGATATTACTTTGATTTTTGGCATACATAAAAATTTTATAAAGGAAAAATATTTTCTTTTATAAATGTTTTTAAATATTTAATTTAAACCTGGGAAATTTAAAATTATATCCCATTGTCAGTATATGAAAAAACCATAAATTATCTGTGATATGTGATTTTTTTTTATTATAAAATAATTGTTATTTATGATTCCTGTTATAAATGTATTTGATTTGTTTAATTTGTTTAATCTTTCATCTCATCTATTTGCAGATTGTCCTATCATCAGCGCATCACCGAAATGATGCCCACAACATATGCGAAGCTTATTCCGGTCACACCTGTGCCTAACTACAAGTACTCCAACGAGGAGGCAGGTGAGTCAAAACAGAAAATACTTTTAGCTTAAGACATAGACTCTTCTCCGTCTGAAGATTATTTTAGAATTTTTATATATTGATTTTTTTAATGAAATTGAGTTTGTTACGAGTTGTTTAAACATTTTTACACTTGAAAAATGTGAGTTATTTGTTGAATGTCGTATAATTTTAGGGTCTTTAATATCATACCAATATTTTATTTATTTAAATATATATGGGCATTTCCATTTGTGGCGTTACGTGACAGTCGTATGCCTAAATGTGAAAAAAAACTAGAAAAAATTCAAATTTTTTAAAAAATCTTGTTATATCTGAGTAGCAATTCAGCTGGACTATATTTAGTAAAAGAGATGAAAATATTCGTACTTTCCCATTAAAAGATATAAGCAAATAACAGGTGTGGCGTTACGTGACAAGAATAGAAGTCGATTTCGACTTAAAGTTGTAAAATGGCAAAATTCTACTCTACTTTTTTTAGTATTGTAATTAATAATATTAGTTAATTTTGCCGGCATAAATTAAATTAAAAATCTTTTCCTGTTTTTTTTACAAGCCTTAGTATATTTTGTAATTTTGTGTACTAAGGAAATTACATTATATATTTAGTTTTTGGGTTAATTATTACATAATAATATAAAGGTTCTATTGTCTAACTGCGCTTAACTTCATTCTCATCATCATCCACAATGATGGGTATCTCCTCGCCATTCTCACCCACTTTGATGCTCACAGATTTGCTGACTGATTTCTGGGTGAGCACTTCGATGACTTCACGGGGCATTGAGCTGCTGCTGCTGTTGTTGTTGTTGTTGACTGCCAAGGGTGTTGCAGCTGTTGTTGTTGTTGTCGTTGTTGTTGTTGCTGTTGTTGTTGGCATAAAGATCACCTTGGACTCGTAGCGATGACTGCTCTTGGCCTTGCTGTCTGCCAAACTGTTGCTTGTGGCATTTTCCTTGCGTCGTTGTTTCCACTTGGACACCATTGGCGGTGCTGTGCTTGTTGTTGTTGTTGTTGTCGATCTGCCCGCCGTAATGCGTGGCGTTGTCCGATAGCGACTCAAGGCCCGTAACGGAGTTATACTGGTCGAGCTGGACACAAAACTGGCACGGCTTGTCGTTGGAATTGGAGTTGGATTTGGATTTGCTGCGGCTGCACAGTAAAAAAAAAATAATTCAATTTAAAATTTGATTGGCATTTGTATGATATTGAATTTTAAAAATTTTCAAGATAGTTTTAATTTAATGTGATCAATTTTAATACGGAATTTTAAACCCTTAACCTTTAAAAAAAAATACAAAATAAAAGTTATATGTTAATTTTTATAAAAAGAACTGAAAAATAACTTTTATATTTGATTTTAAAAAAATTAAAAATAAAAATTATTCAATTTTTATTATAAAAATCGAATATAAAAATTGATTTTTAATTTTCATAATAAAAATCAATTTTTTCATAATAATTAATACTACAAATTTATCATATTTCCAAGAAACTGCATCCTGAATTAGCATATCTTAAATTTTCCAATCATTTTGATCATTTTTTTCAAGATATGATTTTTTCGAACATATGATATTTTGTCCTGTAAACTAAAACTGTTTAAAAATATAAATATTTTAGCTTGAAATTTAAACTGATTTGGTGAAAAACAGAAAAATTTTTACCCATTTGAAATTCTTTTGGTTTAAAATTAATAACCAAGAATGTTAAGTGATGATCAAATAATTCTCTCTAAATTGCAATAATCTTGGCTTTCAAATTAAACAAAAATGAAACTTAAAGTAAAATTTCTTCTAGTTTGTATTACTTTAGGTTTAAAAAGTAAACCTATATATGGCTTAGGCGATTTGTTAACATTTTATTAACAAAGACTTTTGAGGGAGGTCAGAGGCAAGTTCTAGTTATTTAAACAATAATAAATAAATATAAAAAAATAATAAATAAACAAAAAAAAAAAATTTGATAAATAGAATTTCAAGTTATGAAGCTTTCTATAGTTTCTATTGTTAAGCTTGGAAATCCAAATGAAACAAAATTCAATATTTAACTACATTTTAAAATTTTTTAGAAATAATTTTAATTCCCATGATATTTAAAAAAAAAAAAATTTTAGGGCGGAAATAGGTTTAAATGGGAATCGAATCCAGATACTTTCTTTATAGGGGCTATTTCCAGACACTTTCTATATTTTAGCTCTCTCTTTTTATATCAGTGCAAAAGGGTATTACAATTTAATCACGACGTATGTAACGCATAGAAGAAGACGTCTCCGGCCCTATTAAGTATATATGTTATATATATAATGGACTGAGACGATATAGCCATATCCATCCGTCTATCTAGTCTCTTAGTTTTTGCGCTATTTTAATAAAATTTCGTACAGACAGTACATATGTCAGAATCTGTCGAATCGGACCACTATATTATATAGCTTACGAACGATACGACAAAACATTATTATGTAAAATTTTTTTTTCTAAAAGAAAACCAATCTTGGCAGATACATATATCGGAATCAGGCGGACCGGACCACTAAACCATATAGCTGCCATAGGAAAAATTTTTTGGGAAAATATTGACATTTTTTTAAAGACCATTTCCAGGGTATACCTATAGATTCGGCATGCCGAAAATAGATTTTTTTCTTGTTTATATTCCAAAAGGATTTAAATTTAATTCTATCTTTAGGAACTATGTTCCATATACAAACCAAAATAGTTTTAAATTGAAACTATTATTTTTTACTGTGTATTGCTGTGGTTGTTGTTGTTGTTGGCTTTGCTGTTGTAGTTGTTGTTGTGCTGGTTGTTGTTGTTGACGTTGTTGTTGTTGCTGACGTTGTGGCCAATTTGTGTTGCTTTTGACTGCCCGCCGGTCGTTGTTCCTGTCGCTGATCCTCCTGTCCCTCCTCCTCATCTGACACCTGCTGCTGCTGCTGCTCCAGCTGATCATTTCTGACGCCCTGTTGCTGCTGCAGTTGCTGCTGTGGCGGCTGTTGCACTGCCTCATCAGCATTGTAATTGTGCGGCGACTCCAATTGCAGCACATCAATTGGATGCTGATGCACATACAGCGGATCTGGCTCTGAGTAGCGATAGATAGTCTCCTCCAATCTCTCGCTCTGCACAAATGCCTTGTGCTCCTCTCCCTCTGCCTCTGCCTCACCAGCATCTGCGGCATCTGCAGTGGCGCCTCCGGCATAGATCAACAGCGGTGGCAGCTTGGATTGTTGATATTTAGTTGCCTGACCGAACACTGAACAACATAAAAAAATTCCAAAAAATATTTTATGGTATAGAATTTTATGATTTTAAGAAAACTGCAGTCTTTTTCCAAAAAAAAATCGTTTTGTCAGAATCTAAAAAGCATTTAATTAAGACATTTTTTTAACTTTAAAAAAAATTTTAAATTTCAAAAATCGGTTGAAACAATTTTGGTTTACAATCTGATTTTTTTAAATCATATAAACCAACCTAAAAAATAGCAAAAAGTTTTTTTTTATTTTTTATATATATATCTTAGATTTTTTACTGTACGAGAATTTTTTGTCTGTATTTTCCAACCTTAAAACTTGCAAAAAATTAAATTTAACTTTCGAAAAGTAATTTAAAATTATTCAATATGTCGACCTCTGATTTACTACAGAAAGAAGCTAAACTTTTGCTGCCTAGTGTAGTAACCAATAATTTTTTAGGTTTATTACATCGATATCATATTATTTTATAATTTTTATATACAAATAATTGTTTATATAATACAAAAATACTTTTTGAATGCCAAAAAATAATATATAAAAATATTATTTAAATAGTAAAATCTTTAATTCTGATATGGTTAGGGTTTTATGCACTTGAAGCATTTTTTTTGTTTTTGCCGATAAGTATAAGAAGTTTTAGAATTATTCAAAAGTGCAAAAAGACATTGTGTATTTATATTTTTTGAAAATTGCTTCTTCAGGAAAATTATCTAAATATTTTCCCATTCCAGAAATGTTTTCTAAGTATATGAACAATAAAAAAAAGGATAATTTTCCGGAATAAGGATATTTTTATAATTTTTCTAAAGCAGCAATTTTCAAAAAATTTTGACTTGGCAGCACTGTGTGAATTAGAGAGAATACGCACCTGTATAACCTTGAGGAGAACGCACAAGTGGATGCTGATCCTCGCCAGTTTCCAAAGATTCAGCCGAGGATGTTTGTGCAGAGTTCAAGGGAAAACGTACATCGCGATGATGCTCACTTGAATGTTCATGTTGATGCTGATGTTGATGATGATGATGATGATGTATGGGATTAGTAGTTGTTGGAATTGCAGGCGTGGTCAGCTCTGGCAGAAATGTGGGCTGACGAAAGCCCAATTCCCCATGATTGGCATTATTATCGTTGAGGCCGCCATTGGGCGTCATATAGAAATGATGATGAAAATGATGGGTAACACCAGTTGGTGGGGCTCCAGGCACAGCCAATGCATCGCCAGCACCACCATTATCTTTAAGATCCTCAGGCAAGGGATAACGCTCTAGCTTTGTTGCCGACAATTCCGGACGTGGTGCAAACTTGAGCGGATAGCTGGGCCGGAATGTTGTTGGTGCAACATAGTTGGGACGCAAGCCCAAATTAAACAGTCCACCACCATCCGGATAGAGTTCCAGTTTGGCTGGGCCCGGCTTTGGCAGATCGGGCACACCTTTTAGATACTCACCAATGTTCAGATTGGGCGGCTGCTGAAAGATTCCATGCACAAATGTCGCCTGCGGCTAGAGATGGCAAAAGAAAAGGCATTGATCGATTAATAAATTATATATGATCAATCCAAGCTTGGCATTAATAATTGCAATTAATTGCAAAGGTATTAATCAATTAATGATATTAAAAAAAAATTGATTTTTAAAATTATTATGTATTTTTTTTATGTGTACAAAATAATAAAAAAAAATTCAAAATAAATTTTAGTAAAATTTTTTTTTAATGTTATTAACCGATTAATACATTTGCAATTGCGATTGCGGTGTTCCTCAAAGCGATAATTTGACAAAATTAACAGAATTATTCACAACAATAATTAAAAGTAAACTAGAATTGTTTTTTATACGCTTTAGTTTGAAAACAATCACAAAATTTATGAATTTTTGCTGTTAAGCGTAGCGTTATAGGCAAATAAATATAAATATAAATAATATAATAAAAAATATAAATAAATAAAAGATTGTGAATAGTGCAGCATCCATAAATGATTATCATTATTTTTAATTAAATTATTAAATTAAATTCAATTATTTTTGAGTAACCAAAAATAAAACTCAAATAAAATCGTTTTTTTTTTTTTTGCAAAAAACTCTTTCTGATTTGAATATTTAATTAAAAAATTGTTGCAAACGCGTATCAAGTTCAAAATCACATTTTGAGAAGTGAAAATGAGAACATGTCATATATTCAAGCCGATTAATCATTAATCGATTAACCAGTCCAAGCCTACCTGCGGCTGACGATCCTGTCTGCGCTGGGCAAACGCCTGCTCTCGCTTCTCCTCATAGACAAGGCGTCCAAAGCTCTGCGGATAATCGACCTGCTTCTGGATGAAGCTTCTCTGCGGTGGCGGCCAGCCCAGGCTGGGCATCAGGGGCGACACGCTGAACTTCATCTCGTAGTGGTAGCGTTGTGGCAAACGTTGAGTTTCGCCATCCCGATGCCGAATACGCTGCACTCGCCACAGTGCACGCACTCTCACGTCCTGCTGCTCCGACTGGACAGACGACTGCTGCTGCTCATCCTCCATAAAACGATAGCTGCCATTGCTCAACAGTTGCTCCAATCTTCCAGTGGCCAATGTCACAATATCCCCAAAGCGGGAGGCCGTTGCCTGAGCCTGCGTTGACTGTGGCACATAGGGCGTCTGTAGAAAGTCGTGGTAGTCATGCAGCTGACTGCCGCAAGGCGGGAAGCGCATTTAGAGAGGCAGTTGAACAGTTGAATCACCTACACCCACCTGAGATTGCCGGCGGCAGCGCCAACAGCGGCGTCTGTGAAGAGCGTCACATAGGTAACATGCTTGAGAGTGCGTTCCCAGGGTCGTTGAGCTGCTCCTGGCTCCTGTTCCTGGTAGTAAATGCGTTTGCCCGAAAACTGCAGTGCCTGCTTAGGCGTCAGCACCACATCCCGTCCAGCGGCCACAATTCCCAGCACCTGATGCAGCTGGCAAAGCAATGGGGAATATTAAATGGTCGAAAATTCACATTTATTTACCCTGTAGCTATTGAGAATACTAAATAAAATGGAACACAAATACATACAAGGCAAATGTATGTATGTGTGTGAGCTGCCTTCCTACGCGATTCTCAAAAATTATAGGTAGTGCATGGGAAAATTCGATTTTTCTTAAGGAACAATTTTTTTAATTAAAATTTTTGGAATGAAAAATGTTGACAACGAAATAATTTTTTCCAAACAATATATTTAATAACACGCACATTTGTGTCCTTTCTCCCTGATTCTCAAAAGTTGAAGGGGGTACAAGCAAAAATTGTTTTGTTTTACATTTTAGAGTTATTAAATATATTGTTTGGGAAATATTGTTTCGTTGTCAACATTTTTTTTTCACAAAATTTTAATTAAAAATAACATTTTTTTTAACGAAAAATTTTAGCTTCAAAATAAAAATGTTATTATTTTTATAATTTTTTATATTATTATAATGGTTGTCTCAAAAATATATTATTTTGAATATTTTCTTTAACTTTCTTAAAAAAATTTCCTTATTTTTCTCTTACTTCTTGTCTTTGTCTCTCTATACCTATCTTTAAATTAATCTTATTTTCCTTTTACTTATTTTCTTATTTATTTACTAACTTTTATGTTATTTTTTTTTATTTTTAATTATATATATATATATTCTTTTTTTTTATATTAAACGTTAGATTTATATATATATATATATATTATTTTTGTTCTAATTTTGTACTAATTTAACTTTTAATTAAATTATTATAATGGTTGTGTCAAAATGATGATATTGCCGCTTCAAGTTTAATATTATTCATTGTAAATAATATCATATAATTTATAATTTCATTATTATAAAACGCTATAAAGTCTATATATTTTAAGCTATACATTTTGTTATGCGATAGATATATTTAAAATTTTGTACTTTTGTTCTATTTCTTTCATTATATTTTTGTGCGTTTTTAAAAGTTATTTGTCAGTTTTTTTCTATCGATTTTTAAAGATTTTTAAAAATCGATTTTTAAAGAATTTTAAAAATCGATTTTTAAAGATTTTTTTAAAATCGATTTTTAAAGATTTTTTTTAAATCGATTTTTAAAGATTTTTTAAATCGATTTCTATTGTTTTTTTTACTTCTTTTTTTTTACTTTTTTTTTATATTTTTTTTTTATTTTTTTTGATATTTTATTTATTTTTTTTGTATTTTATTTTTTTTTAAATCTTTTTTTTTTTAAATTTTTTAAAATCGATAATTGATTGTAAACGAAACTTTTTGTTGTCACTTGAAGTTTATTCATTTTCGCGTTCGTTGGCAAACATTTTATCCTCAAACACTTTAAGCACTTACAATGCCCAGCAGCACGCTCAAAAGGCAACGAAATTTCTTCATTTTCACATTAAAAAAAATAATAAACAAGAATTAAAAAAAAATTAAATTAAACAAATGAAACTTTTGACAAAGTCTTGGGAAATTCACGCGTCGAACGTTTGCTTAGCACGCGCTTGAAAAGTCGACTGAAACGTGTCCACGACGTGTGCACCGCTAATAATAAAGACAAAACACAGATAACCACCCAACCACCCAACGGAGCCACCCAACCACCAAGCTTTGGTCTTCTTCTTCTTCTTTTTCTTCAGCGGCACAAGCAGCGGCGACGGTAGCAGCAGCGTCAGCAGCAGCTGCTTTCATTGGAGCAGCCAAGCGGCGCATCGCCAGTGGCAAAAGATTTCGCAATATGCACAGCACAGCACGGCCGCGTTTTCAGTTTTTATACCCATTGAAAATTATTTGAAAGGGTGTTATAAAACAAGACAAAAGTGGGCAACGCTTGACCATATTAGATATACCTATTTACCCTTAATAAGCTCACAGATTTCGTAGCTTGAACGGAAATTCAGACTCAGTTTAAGTTTATTTCAAATATTCAAAATTAATAAAAATTAAAAAATTAAATAAAAATCAAAAAAATCGTGCACTTTTAGTAACTTTAAGTGAACAAAAATGATCGGTATACTACTTCTAAAAGAATAATATATGAATTTTTACCATGATTTTTAAAAATTTATAATTTTTAAATACAAATTTAAAAGTTGAGTTTTATTTTTGAGTAATTTTATGATTGAACTCAAAAGTATATATTATTTTGTGAAGAGAAACAATTAAAAATAATACTACTCATTATTTTGTAATTTTTATAATGATTATAATCATCTTTTCCTCGAATATAAATTCAAAAAATCGTAAAAAATACCGCACAAAATATCATCATTTTCGAAATTCAAAATTAAATAGTTGCAAAACTAATAATTTAAACTTAATAAAGTATATGTCCCTTTAATTAGCTTTCGAGTAATGCTAAAATCTGCAGGCTCGCCTCTGAAAAAAAGCTAAAAAATAAATACCAGATGTCAAAAAATTTTTTTAAAAAAAGTCTCACCATAGAAAAATTTTTAAAGTGGTTTTTCGTCATCTGGAGCACCATATGTATCAGAAAAGTTAGGTTTGGTAACTTATACAAAAAAAAAAGGCTAAATTTTGTACGTAAATATTCGGTAAAATATATAACCCGTATTTAGAAATCTTTGATTAAACAGTTTAACAGTTAATGTTAGATGTTTGTTCTTATTTTTGGTCAGCGTAAATATTTTAAATATAGTTTCAATTTTCAAACAAACAAATAAACAATTTTTTCTATGCAGAATATCTGAAATGCACTGCTTCAACTGACGTCGAACTGCTTGAAATGTTGCACTGCTTGAAGTTGCACAGCTTGAATTGAAATATATAAATATAAATTATGCACGTATTATGTATGTATGCTTACAGGGTGTTCTATAGTCGTGTACATTTGACTATTTAGCACTCTTACCTGCTTTGGATCTAGAGCTAACAGCGGGTGGTGGTGGGGCTGAGTAGTTGAGCGGGATGTGGTGCGGGTGGGGACGGGTGACAGTAACGCGCATTTATGCAACAATTGCGGATGTTTAGACCCGCTTCAAGCCACTCCACTTCACCCTAACCTAGACTTAATCCCCCCCTCTAAGCATTGTAGATTGTAGGCATAACTCTTCTTTTTTTTTTTTTTTTTTTTGGCAATGTAGAGTTTTTTTGGATTCGAAACTTAGTAGAGCTCTACACATGAGAAGAAGAGATTCCCTTCGAGAGATATACTGCTCGCTTGGCTGAAGTTCAATAGTGGAAATGACCCTCCCTCGCCCCTGATCTGATTGTCGTTCTCATTGCGATCAGTTTACCTTGCTTAGGTTCTTTTTTGTATTGTGGTTTTTGGGGGTAAAGATCAAGCAAGAGATTAAAACGCAGCGTCGTGCCATTGAGAGTTGAGAGAGTTTTCATTAAGCGAAAAATGGGAAATTTCTGGGAAGGAAGCATAACGTAAGATTTAAGAGAAATGGTATATATGGAGAGGATTGAATTTGGAAAGAGATACGATATAAAATGAGGAATGATTCAGGAAGTAGACGGAACTTTAGATGAAAGACGGTTTAGGCAGGGAATCATTTTAGGGAGAGAATAGATTAACGGAAAACTTAGACTTAGGATCTTAAACATGGGAATATGTTCAACCTATTGAGAGATACGACTTATCTTAAGGAGAAAAGATTTAGAAAATTGAAAAGAATTCAGATTTAGGAAGGCAATCTGCTTAAGAAGAGGATGGGAAGGTTTTGAGGCTAAATATGGATTTAGGAGGAAAATCTCCTTGGGAAAAGAAGGGGAATCTCCTTAGGGTAAACATCGATTAAGGAAGAGAATCTCCTTAAAAAGAGAGGGAGAATCTCCTTAGGCTAAATATCGATTTAGGAAGGAAAACTCCTTAGGAAGAGGAGCTGAATCTCCTTAGGTTATATATCGTTTTAGGAAGAGAATCTCCTTAGAAGGAGAAGGGGAATCTCCTTAGGCTAAATATCGACTTAGGAAGGGAAACTCCTAAGGAAATGGAGGCGAATCTCCTTAGGCTAAGTATCGATTTAGGGAAAGAATCGCCTTAAATAGAGAAGGGGAATCTCCCTAGGCTAAATATCGATTTAGAAAGGGAATCTCCTTAAGAATAGGAGGGGAATCTCCTTGGGCTAAAAATCGATTTAGGAAGAGAATCTCCTCAGGGAGAGAAGGAAAATCTCCTTAGGCTATATATTGATTTATTAAGGGAATCTCCTTAAGAAGGGGAGGGGAATCTCCTTGGGCTAAAAATCGATTTAGGAATAAAATCTTTTTAGGTAGAGAAGGGGAATATCTCCTAAGGCTAAATATCGATTTAGAAAGAGAATCTTCTTAGGAACAATATGTTCGACTTATTGAAAGATACGACTTAAGATGAAAAAATGATTTAAAAATTTGACAAGACTTAAGATGAGACATGATTTAGAAGAAACTCCATTTAAGGAAAAATATCGATTTAGGATTTAGGCAAAAGAATAATTTATTCATAAGCGTTTAATTAAATGACTTAGTTTATAATTTAAGCTCTCCAGCTAAGCAAAACTAGAACTTTCTTTAAGAAAATCTTAAAAATATCGTTTCGTGAACACAATATCATCTCTAATTTGAAAGCTAAACAACCACAAATAAGCAGAGAGATAGATATATAGCTAGATATATATGAATATATAAATATAGAGAGAGAGATAGAGAGAGAGAGTGATGATGAAGCTGGACATGCTACGCTTGATGGCACAACGCCCTGATCTTTGAACGCCCTGCCTTGGACATGCTCAATTTGAGCTGAAATTCAAAGATCCATGAAAAAGTAAATCAAATGCTAATAAGGCTAAATTAAACTTTAAAAAGCTGTAATTAAAAGGTTAACAAAGACAAGTGCATTAAATTACAGGGCATCTTTCAGTCGCAACGTTTTCCATTGTCATTTAATTGTCAAACATTCTCATGCATTATGTAAACTTTTGCTTTTGCTTTGATCTTGACACACGGCGCACAATGTGTGTTCTTTAGATTTTCTTTGTTTCTTGGGCTTTTTTATATTTTTATTTTTTTTTTATATTTTTTTTTTTTTTTTTTTTGGATATAATACATTTTTTCAAAGTTAAAATTAACAAACTTTTATAAATACAACAAACTTTAATATTACATACCAAATATTTTAACATGCTCGCCCGCTGTTAAGTTAGCAGCTGTTAAAACCAAACAGAACGCACTGCTGTTATTTCATTTATTTTTGTTTAAAGTAAAGTTGCTTTAATTTTGGATAAAACAAAATCAACCTTTTGCGCTTAAATTTAATAATTTAATTTGATAAATATTGAACAGTGTTTTTTTTTGTACTTTATATATTGTAAATTTTGTTTTGTTCATATTGTAAATTCTTGTAAAGATTTTTTGTAAATTTCTTCCAAATATAGATAGAGTTTTGCATAGAGTTTTTTTAAATTGTATACACCTTGTAGAGTCAACAATTTTAAATTAAAAAAAGTTTAAATTTTTGGCTTAATTTGAATTATAGCCTCAATGCATAAAATGTTTACTTTGAAAGCAGAAAATTTACTCAAAATAAAAAAAATCTTTTTTTTCCAAAAAACACATTTATTCCCCAAAAACTCGCTTAATCTTTGAGTTATTAAATTATTTCTTATAGTGCATTGCACTCCCAGCAACTGGGTCGTCTTGCAATTCCGCATTCCCCAAGCTTGAGCTCTTGGGGATTCGGCCAAATTATAATGAACGCATATTAATCCGCGTTCATCCACAGCAGCAGCAGCAGCAGCAAATGCTTTAATGTGCATTTCATTGACATAATCGACTCAAGTGCCAATAAATTGCATGTAATGACTTTTCAAGCTGATGATGTTGATGTGGCATAGTTGGTTAGGGGTATACCCTAACTCCGGGTAGAGGGGCATATACCTTCATTAGTAACGCACCAGGCGACGACTGGGAGTTTGCTTTTGTTGCTGTTGCCGCTTGGTTCCACGCCGCGGCACACAAAATGGCAAATGCAACTGGCGCAAAGCGAAAGTGTCAACCAAGCAGAGATCTTTGTACCCTTAATCCACTACACAGTAAAAAAATAAATAAATTAAAAATAATAAAAGTATTTTATTTATTTTTAAATAGAGCGTCTGGTGATTCCCCTTGAATCCCACGAAAAATCGCATTCACTCTGATTGTTGACCTAAAAATTAAATTTAAATTAAATAGTCAATTTTTGTAAACGGAAAATATTTTAATAATATATTATATTTAATTAAAAATAAGGAAAGTTTCTGGTCAGAGAAGAACTCGGGTTCGATTTCCATTAAATCCTAGAAAAATAATTGCATTCAATCTGATTGCTCCCCTAAAAATTACATTTTGTTTTTAATACAAATAATTTAATATTTCTTTTGATTATTAATTAATAAATAAGGGGACAAAAATACTCGGGTTCGATTTGCATTAAATTCTAAAAAAAAAAATGTAATCAAATTTGTTGGCCGTTTAAAAAATTACATTTTTCAATTTTAAATTTCTTTTGGTGGAAATGGAAAATATTTTTAATAATATAATACATTTATTAGTTAATATAATAATTATTTAAAATACGATATTTATTACAAAATGTCCAGGGTTAAAAATGAATTCAAGAATGTATTTAAATCGAATACCACAACTCTTATAATTTTTAAATATAAATATTTTGAGTTAAAAACTATTTATTGATTTTATACGGTCAAAATTTATATGTAAATTAAATTTATATTTTATTGAAAAATCATAAAAAATAAACTCTTATTTAAAATTGACAACAAAATTAATTTACCAAATTTCCTATAAAAATTTAAAATAAAAGTAAAATTTTGTAATGAAATTTTGTATTTAAATACCATAAAACTATAAAATCAAAACCATAAATTTTTTAAATTAAACAATTATTTTTTACTGTGTATATACATAATTTTATTGCACACCTTTGTCACCTGCTCCTCCCTCCTCCAGCCACATTTGTGCGCTCTTAATAATCATAGACATTACTTTAATTTCCTCACTCTGCTCTTTTCATTAGCCAATCTGCCTGGCACTACGGTGGCCCATCAGCTGGTGGTCGCCATCAGACAGAAGTGCACACCCGAGGAGGTGGTGAACATACTGAAGGATATACCCAGCAGTGGCTATAGCGGCGAGGAGATGTCCGATGGCAGCTTTAATGCGCTCAAAATCGATGTATTTGTACAGACGCTACTTAATTTGGGCTCCAAGTCGTTCTCGCACAGCTTTGCGGCCATCTCCAAATTCCATGTGGTGTTCCGTGCTTTGGCCGAGACAGAGGAGGCACAGATCTGTATATTGCACAATATTTATGAGCTATGGTCCTCGCATCAGCAGATGATGGTCGTGCTGATTGATAAACTACTCAAGCTACAAATAGTTGACTGCTCGGCGGTGGCCACTTGGATATTCTCCAAGGAGATGACGGGCGAGTTTACCAAAATGTATCTCTGGGAAATTCTACATCTGACCATCAAGAAGATGAACAAGCATGTCATCAAGCTGAGTAAGTTATGAATTTTAATCAACAATCAATTAAATACTAATTGCTTTGCTCTTCAGACACCGAGTTGAGCGATGCCAAGGAGAAATTGTCCAAGGCCGACTCCTCCTCCAGCGACACAGACGAGGATACGCCGCACAAGCGCAAGAAGCCCATAACACATGCGGACAAGCCATCCGAGGAGGTAAATGATGATGACAAATCAATTCAAATCTTATAGAAACTATTAAATGTTTAAATCTATTTAATTCAGGTCGTGGAACGCATGGAGGAGAAACTGGAGGCAGCCAATGTAAATCAGAAGCGACTCTTTCTGATTGTTTTCCAACGTTTTATAATGATTCTGTCCGAGCATTTGCTGCGCTCCGATACCGATGGTCGCGATCCGGATACGGATTGGTATCGCTGGACTATTGGACGTCTACAGCAAGTGTTTCTCATGGTTAGCAGAGCAGCGCGTGAAATGTTTTATTATAATTTGATGTAACTAAATTCTCGTTTCTGTTTTATAGCATCACGAGCAGGTGCAAAAGTACAGCAGCACGCTGGAGACGCTGCTATTCACATCCGATCTGGACACACACATATTGGAGGTGTTCCAGCAATTTGTTGCACTGCGCGCCTAACAAACTCGATAAACCCAAGGACTCTAATCAGATGACAGGAACCCCAACAGATGTTAAAAACCGCATGAAGCATTCGACTTGCAATGCTTCATACTATATATTTTAGTACAGTTTTAGTATTAAGTTTTTTTTTATAATCACACACACACTCTTAACGATGGTGTATGCATTAAACCCCCAACAAATTGTACACACACACATAGACACACAACACAACACACACATTCATACATTCAGAGTCACATTAAAAAATGACATATTTTCAAACAACAAAAATGCAAGCGTTAAATATTGCAAAATACATATTAAAGTTTCTTCAAAACAATGCATTTAAATGTTTATAATTTTATTATAAAGTGTCTGGGCGTAGTTTAGGGCTTCTCTTGAGATTTACTTGGTAGAAAAAAAGGATTTAAATAGATTATTTTAAAAAATATGCTACATATTAAAGTTTCTTCAAAACAATTCATTTAAATGTTTATAATTTTATTAAAAAGTGTCCGGGCGTATTTTAGGGCTGCTCTTGATCTTGATTCTTGATCTACTTGGTAGAAAATAAGGATTCAAAGAGATCAATTTAGAAAATATGTCACAGTCCGCAGAATGTTTGTTAGTTTTAAGTCTGTTATATCTTTTGGTTAATATTATTACACAAATACAACAATTTAGGCACCCCTTGGTCGAATTTGGAATCCAGTTTTTGCTGTCATTCAAAATGCAATGCAGTTTTTGTAGCTAAATGTGAAAAGTTTGACATTTTTTTTGTAAAGAAAAATTTAATTTAATTTGTAAAAAATTTGCCAGAAAATGTTTTTTCTTTAGAAAATATTTTTAAAATCTGAAAAGGTATTTTTTTAAGGATTTTATTTGCTTACCTATTGGAAATAAATACCAGAAATTTCAAGCTTATATATTAGAGCATAAAAAATACTTAATTTTAAGAATAAATACCAGGATTTTCCAGTTTATATTTGAGCATAAAAAAAACTTAAAATTCTGCGAATATCGCTGATTTTTGAGAATTATTTTGTATAATTATTTGTAGATTTCTATGGGAAGCATATGTATATATAACTACCTCTGATATTTTTTAAAATAATTCTCTGATAAACACAGATATATATATATTGCTTGAATTTTCTTTTATTTGCTCTGATTTCGTTCAATATGTATACATATTTATTATTTTTTCTTTTATACATACTCGTAGTACTAGTATGTGTATATGGATGTGTGCATGTCTATGCTTGTATGTTTATATATATGAAAATATATTTGCCATTTGCCATTTTGCAGTTCATCTTTGGTTTGGTTACACTACCAGACTGAGGTGTTGCAAGAGGGGACGCGTGGGGGCATATACATTATATACTATATATACTATAGTAATAGCCTAAGTGCTGTTTGTAGATTTGTATCCGTTTCCAGTTTTGTGGGTCACAGGTCGTCGGTCATTTATGGACGTTATCATCTAGGACGTACGTGGCTGACTGGGCACATATTTCTCCGATGGCTGATATTGCCACTGGGCACAGATGGCCTCCTGTTCCGTCTCATTGTAGCCGGCTCTGTGCGAAGATATAAAAAATATTCAGATTGAAACGAGACATTGGATTTGAAATGACATTCGAGTGTCTCAGTTATCAGGCAGGTGACTTAATTTATTTGCAAAAAACAAAAACAAATTGTGTATTAACATAATAGTTACAACTACTTAAGTACATGCTCATGCTTTGGATGCGACTATGACTAATGATGATTATACACACAAGAAAATCTGTACGATAAGATAAACCAACCAACGATTTTTAGATTTTTACAGTAAGTCTCACTTTTTAACTTTTAAAATGTACTACATTTTTGTTGAAATTATTGATTGCATTTAAAGTAAATTTTACTTTAAATATGTATGTAAATTTAACATAAAAATTGTAACTCTAACTTTATTTGTTCTTGTACTGTAACTACAGTAAATCAGACTGAAAAATTGGTAAATATTTTTAGAAATTGTTTCATGTTTTCTGTACATTTTATTGCTTTCAGTAAATCTGGAAAAATTGGTTAATTATTTTTTTTTGAGGTATTTTGCTGTTTTATTGATCTACTGTACCTACTGTAAATCTTAAGGAAAAAATTGTAAGTTAGTATTTTGTACTAAAATTCTCAAACGATTTTAGCAGTCTGCATTTGATTTCTGTGTTGTGATTTTTTAATCTCAATTACCAAGCTAACCAAATGAACACAAAATGGTATTAGAAAAATAATAAAATGTTCCTTAACGAAACAGAATAATCCTGAATTAAGCTAGAACACCATTTTTTTTTTTATTATTTTAGTGAAAGGATTTAACAGCTGAAATAGCTCATTTACTATTTTAACTGTAATATTACCCTAAAGTTAGTATGAAAACTATTTTTGTTGAGGAAAAAAAAAACCAATCATTGGTAATTCTATTAAAATAGCGACCACTTTACCTTATTACTGAGTTAACAGCCAGAATATCTTTTTACTTTAAATTGTATTAAATTTCTAAACCACAATTTCAGTTGTATTAACTAATATTGTTAAACTTCTTTTACGTAACGCTTTACGTAATAATTACTGTAAAATTCAAGAACCGCACACAACGATTATTTTATTTTTAAAATCACTTCAATGCATATTTTTGAGTTTTTTTTTCATATAAACTGGAATATAAGTTGTATTTTCTAAGTTTTAAATACAACTTAATTTTAAATACAACTTAATTTAAAACTTAGAAAATACAACTTATATTCCATTAAATTAAGTTGTATTTAAAACTTAGAAAATACAACTTATATTCCAGTATTAAATATTTTTGGATAATAAAAATAATAAAACTGAATATTCTGCAATAGAATTGTTGTAGCTAAATGCCGAAAGTTTGATATTATTTCTTAGGAAAAGAACCAGGAGAAATCTAAGAAAAATATTGTGAAAAATTTTAGACAAATTTAAAAATTTACAAAAATTTTTTTAAAATTGTTAAAAAATTATTTTTCGAATTTCGGAATGGAATTTGGAGTTTAATTTTTTAAGCAAAAAATACAACTCAATTAAAAAGGACTATTTTTAAGTTTAATTTCTTTTGATCAAAAAGAAAAGAAATAATTCTGATTTATATAGTTATTTAAATAGAATTGAAGAAAAGCGTAAAGCTCAAAAATTTGAAGGATATGCCTAGATCAACCTGTGAGGATCACATAAAGTTACTCTAAATATACAATTTTTTAGATTAATAAATTAAAAATAAAATAATAGTTATTTACGAACTCTGGTAACACTTTGGTTGGTTTCTCTTGCAGATTTTTTTGTGTGTATGTTGCATGATATGTGTGTGTGTGTTTGTGTGTGTGTGTGATCCTACAGCTACTAATACTAAACGGGCACACAGTCTTCTCCGTCTAACATCTAACATCAGCTCCAGCCCTGGCGATAGCCATAGTTATAGTTATAGCCATATCCATGGTTGTCATAGGAGTAGCGCGGCCCTGGCCGCTCATAGTGATAGCCCCCAGATGGCGCCGGCGGACCTGGCGGCAGATCCCGGCTGACCGGCGCATGCAGGCTATCCCAGAGCAGGCGGGGACGCTGGACAACCTCGCGCAGTATGTTGACTGCCGCCAGGCCGACGCTGGCCAGCTTGACGCCAAAGCGGCGGGCATTGTGATGCAGGGGCGGCACGGGAGCGGACAGGGCGCGACCCTGGCCGGCGGAATGTGCTAGTATCTTGGCAATGAGATTATCGGCATGCGGTGGCACATAGAGATCGGCCTGCCGGAATTCGGCTGGGCACTGGTTGGTGGCGTATATGTAATCCTCGAACCTCTGATGCGCCGAACAGGGGCTGCGCTCCTGGAAGCAGGTCACCTGCACCACATTGTAGAATATGGCACCCAATGTATTCGCCGTCTCCGTATTGGCCGCCTGCAGGCACCGCCGGAAGCGTGCATCGCAATCGCAGTGGGAGCGCGTGAAGGTGCCCCGATTGCACAGGCCGCGCCGGCAATCGCCCACGTTGAGGACATCGGGGCACATGTCGTGCTCGCGACAGCAGCGATCCTCGCGCACATGTGCCCCCAGATCATCGTAGCTGGTGGCGGCAGTGCCCGGACCACACCACTTGGTGCCCGGATAGATGAAGCCCAAGCCACCACGAAACTCATGCCCGTACGAGCCCTGGCGCCGGCACACCTCCTCCAACTCCACCACAGACTCGCGCGGCACCTGCCGAATGCGACGCGGATCTGACTGCAGCAGCATCCGCTGTATGTCACCGCTGCCAGAAGTGGACACAAGAGTATACATAAGTTTATTATGATTTATATTGATTATATTGCAGTGACCATAAATAACAATTATTAATATTATTACTTTTATTTTTCATTTAAAAATGATTTACTTGAAGATACTTTTCGGAAAACAGAACTATAGGGTGATTCTTCTTAGATAGTCTATGAATATCCTACATAATTTTGAATAGTAATTTAGTTGAGTGCTTTTTTATATAAGCATGTATAAATCAAAAAAATATAATTATTTTTGTGTAGGAGTATAGGAAAACTCAAAAATCAAATAATTTTCCCAAAAAATAAAACTTAAATTCCTAAAATTTCTAAATTTAATTATACTCAGCAAGTAAATGTAGACGAACCAAAAAAAAATTTTTTTTTATAACATTTTCATTAAGAAATAAATTTTTTTTAATTTTAATAAAATTTTCATAAAGAAATAGGATTTTTTGGAAATAAATCTAAGAATTTTGAAGTACATTTTCTACATTTGCCTTGGCTTTTTAATTGATCACAAAAAGAAAATAAAACTCAATAACGATAATTTTAGAATTTTTTTTTATATTGCTATTTTTTGCTTAACAAATTAAACTCAAGCTCCTACGACTTTTTTATAGCTAGATGTGGATATATTGGTGTTTATTCTCAACGCATAAATATAGACAATCTAAAGAAAAATAATTTTTTAATTTAAATAAAATTTTCATAGAGATATAAGCTTTTTTTGGAAATAAATTTTAAGAATTTTGAAGAAAATTTTCTACATTTGCCTTGTCTTTTGAACTGATCACTAAAATAAATAAAAGTTCGTAACGATAATTTTAGAGTTTTTTATTATAATTTTTTTTTTTGTACTCAAAAAATTAAACTCACGCTCCTACGACTTTTTTTATAGCTAATCGTGAAAATGTTGGTGTTTATTTTCAACACGTAAACATAGAAAACCTATACAAAAATAATTTTTTTAATTTAAATAAAATTTTCATAAAGAAGAAAGATTTTTTGGAAAAAAGTTTGAGAATTTTGAAAAAAATGTTCTACGTTTGCCTTGGTTCTTAAATCGATCAGAAAAATAAATAAAACTCAATAATCTTTATAAAATTTTTTTTTTAGAGTTTTTTTATTATTATCGCTATTTTTTTTCTCAAAAAATGAAATTCAAACTATAACGACTTTTTATAGCTAAATGTGAATATATTTGTCTTTATTCTCAACACGTAAACATAAACAATCTATAAAAACAATTATTTTAATTTTAATAATATTTTCATAAAGAAATAAGATTTTTGGAAAAAAAGTTGAAGAATTTTGAAAAAAAAATATCCTAATTTAGCCTTAGTTCTTTAATTGTTGAAAAAAATAAATAAAACTCAATAACAACAATTTGGGAGTTATTTTTTATTAATCAAAAATAATTATGCCGCCCAAATTGTATTAAAAACTTAAAAAAAATTTTTTTTGATTGTTTATGAAAAAATTCATAAATGTACATTGTGACTTTTAAAAATCAAAATAATCGTTATTTACGGTTCTTAAGATTATTGGATTTGTTTACACTTCACTCACCGATCCGTGTGCATTTTGCAGAAGGGATGTCGCGATGACAGCTCCACCATCATGGTCATGGTCATGTCGGAGATGAGCACCGCGGAGCCAGCGCTCGATGGCAGAGCTTCGCTCAGCAGCAGCGCCAGCAGCAGCGTTCGCAGCAGCGGCGGCGGCTGCAGCGCCAGCGGCTTCATGGCAAACAGCGGAGAGCCTCTGCTCAACTGTGCAACAGAAAGGGAGAGAGAGAGAGAGAGGGAGAGAAAGACAGAGAAATATATATTTAATGCGGCCCATTCAAGACACCCATGAGTGTGATTATTCAATTATTATAACGAGTTTTTAATATTTATTTTTTTTAAATCATAAAATAAAATTTATGATCTAATTTTATATTTGATTTTATTCTTAAAAATTAAACATAATATTTCTTTATTTTATTTTATAAAAATCACATCAAATATTTATTCGTTTATTTTTAAAATATAAATCAAATATAATGTGTAAAATAAAATTTAAATATTATTAAATGCATTATAAACATTATATTTGGAATTATAAGCTTATGAAATAAAGTCAATATTATACATTAATATATAATTATATATACTCGTATTTATTTATAGCTCTGTAATCAAAATGCCCTTGAACTGCTTGATGTTTAATTCCCGATTTGCACTGCTTGTTTTAAATCTGTATGTATTTAAGAATATTTGTATTTGCGGATATCGGACTGGGTTCAGAGTGTCTCGTAGTATACTCTACTATAGCACTCTTACTTGTTATTTTATAAATTATTTTACTTTTAATTTAATTTAATTATTTTTTTTTTAATTTGAAGACCAAAATTCATTAATATTTTGGTTGAAATTTAAGACCAAAAGTATTGCAAATGAGAATCAAATTATTTTGTAAACTTATTTTGGTGTGAATTTTAAAAATACCAAAATACTTAGTCACAATTTTAAAACATTTTAATACCAGTTTCTTTAGAAGTTAAAATTAAATTATTGAAGAAATTTTTAATTAAATACCATTAAAGTAAAGATTTTAATTTTATTAAATATTTGTTTATTATTTTTAACAGTTGTAAGCTTTAAAATATATACGAGATAGGAATAATACTAAATACAACAATTGTGTGCGTCGTTAATGGGCCGCATAAGAATTGGCCAATTTGGCTAATTGGCCAGCTGCTCAGCTCTGTGTTTTGGAGTTGGTCAAATGGCAGAGCGAATCATATTAAGATCTCTGAGATCATATTTACTTCACAGTCTGTTTGAAGGACTCTGCCAGCGGAATGTGGGCCATCAACGGCGTCTAATTAGCAGCTGAATGGAGTCTCTAGCTCACCCGCATCTTAAACGTATCTATGTATGTATGTTTGTATGTATGTATGTATGTTTGTTTGTATGTATGTATGGCCCGGTCAGCGCCGGCCAGTTGACCTCTGCACACACACAAACATAAAGACAGACACAGACAGACAAGCACGCACAGTGGTTCACAGGCTGCCGAAAAATGTACATAGCTTGCTGTTGGCAGGGGACTATAAGTAACAATTATTTTTTTTATGCAAAAATATTTTTTTTTACTTATTAATTTTTTTTGTAATTTAAAGGCATACGGGGATCGGCAAATATCCCCTTTGTGACCTTGCTTATCTGTTAATTTAGCCTAATAAAATAAAATAACAAATAATAATATCAATAACAAAATAGATAACAATAACAATAAATTATATTATAAATAATATTTGTTATGTAATGATTTATATTGTGTAACAATTTTTTCATTCCATCCTAAATAATTATATATTTTTTAAGAGATAAAATAGTGTCCACTCCTCTCTATAAGCTGTGCAACCTTTGGCAGCTTAAAACGTTTTTTTTTCGAAATGCCAATTTTTTTTGAGATATCAAAGTCTTAAAGTTATTAAACGACATGTCAATGAATGCAAATTAGAAAACTTGATATTTTTTTCGGTTTTTTAAATATACTTATTACTATTAAGAGATAGATCCCGGCGTGTGTTGCTTGTACCCGCTCCCGTTTCCCAAAAAAATAAAATAGAAAAAAAAAACTATTTATGTTCTACAATGTCACTGTTATTGTAGCTTGCCGCGCCACCTGATATGCTCCAGCTAAGATTTTCATAGGTAATTTTAAAATGCATTTTCCACTCACTTCCAGTTTTTTCTTTAATCAAATTTTTCTAGAGTGCTAACCTACGATATAATAGGAAGCTATTGCCACAAATTTCAGGTTTCTTACTTCTATTAATTTTCCTGCTCGTGAGTCGCCAATCAGTCATAGGTATATATATATTTAGATAAAATAACATATTTTCTGAATTTTACATAAAGCTTGGGCAATAATATATGTTATTATGTTTGAGTAAGAAAAAAAAATATTTAAAAATAATCGACATTATTTGTTATTTATTATACAGTTGAAAAATATATAAGCTGAATATTAATAAATATAATTGAAGAAAATAGTGCAACTCAAATATATGAAAAATCTTGAAGGTTATGCCTAGACTATCATGTATGCATCACATTGATGTAGTTCTCTTTTCCAATTATTTATTTATTTATTTTTACATTTTTCATTAAAAAAAAAAAATTAAATAATCTAAGAGTCAGGGACCGTAAATGAAGCTTGTATCGCTGAACTGTTGCCACACTGTGCGGCAAAATGTGACGATCAAAACAAAGTCAATGAAAGAAATAACAAAACAATCTGCAAAATAAAAGGCGAAGGCGTTAATAGAAACAGCAAAAACAACAACAATAACAACAACAACAACATTGGCTACTAATTTGCCTTCATTTGTTGTTGTTTTTTTGTTGTTGTCGTTTGGGCGGGGGTGTTAGTGCCGGCTGGAGGGGTAGAATGTGACGGGCAGATGACTAAACAAAATAAATGAAAGAAACATTTTGTCTTTGCTTTGACGCAGCTAATCGTATACCCTTCTATATACCCTAGCAATGATATTTAAATTTTCTTAAAGGTTAATTAATCCAATTTAATCAGATTATCTATAGGATAATTATATTTGGAATTGGTAGGCTTAGTTAAGATATCTCTAGAAAAATAGATCTTATCTATACAAAAACATTTTTTCAATAATTATTCCTATGACAGCCATATTATATCGTAGTACGATCCGGCTGATTCTGACATTTTATCTTGATATGTTAAATTTCATCAATATAGCTTAAAAACTGAGAATATTCAAGCGAATAAAAATCACAAAAATCCTAAAATCATATTCAAACTAAATCATATAATTCTCAACTAGTTTTAAGCTACAAATAATGTAGTTTCCCTCAAATGCTAGGGTATAAAAAGATGCGCAGTTGTGGGAGACTTCATTTGGCATTAGCTTGTTACCAATTCTTTATTGGCCAATTGGCCAACTTATGGCCAGCTGCTGGTCAAAAGGTTAAGGCCTTAACATTCGCCACGCCATGCCACGCCCACATTTACAAATCTCCGCCCCCAACTGTTACCCGAATTGTCAACAGTTGTTGCCTTTGTTAAGTTTAACCTTTGATTAGCCAACAGCTTGGAATACTTTGTGTTGGGATACTTTGAATTTAACAACAGTTTGGTGACACGACCGATAGAAGTTTTTTTATAGAGAAATGGGTTATTGAAAGGAATTAAAAGAAAGGTTTAGGTTTAGTCCAAAAAATAGACTGAGTTAGCCTAATACACATCTAAATTCATCTAAAATACAAACTTTAATTCTTGGTTTGTTTTTCAATAGTTCTGAAATTTTCTCTGTGATCAAAAAGATATATACAAATATTATAAGGTATTTCCATAGAAAGGTCCACCACGACACATTTTTTTAACATTAATTAATTTAGAGAAATGTCCAAAATTTAATAAATTAATATATTAAACCGACTTCTATTTTTGTCACGTAACGTCACGGCTGTTTTTTGCTTATATCTTTTAAGCGGAAAGTTGGAATGTTTTTATCTCTTTTACTAAATGTAGTCCAACTGAATTTTTACTCAGTTATAAAAATTTTTTTTAAAAAAATGTACTTCTTGCTAGCTTTTTTCACATTTAGGCGTACTATTGTCACGTAACGCCATTCTGGAAATGCCCATATGCATATATCCACATCCGAAAAAATAGTCTTAAATATTCGGCTGAATAAAATATTTTCTTAACACAATAAAAGCTATTCAAACATAACTTTATGAATAATAATATTTTATTTGAAAGCGGAAATAAAAAATCGAAAACAATGCAAAAAAAAATTAAAATTATTGTTATATCGTGTTACTTTAAATTAGAAAAAATGATTTTAAAAACAGTGATTTTTCACTTTATTTGGAAGTTATTTTATATGTTTTTTATTACAAATATTGTTTTATTATATATACACTTATATGTGAATTATTATAAAGCTACATAGATTCGGAACTTATGAAGCGAAACATTTCAAATTAATGATCAGAATTCTGATCCGAAAAATAGTATTTAATATTCGGTTGAATAAAATATTTTTTTTTATTTAAAAGCTAAAACAAAAATTTAAAAAAAATGCAAGCAAAAAAAATGAAAATTATTAAAATTTAAATTAGAAAATTTGATTTTAAAAACAGTGATTTTTTCACTTTATTGGAATTTATTTTATTTGTTTTTATTTTTGTGTTTTTATATTGTTTTATTATATACTTATATGTAGATAATTATAAAGCTATAAAGCGCTTATTATTAAGCTATTGGTCACAATTCTAATTTCACATCATATTCTTCTATTATTTTCAATAAAATATATGTAGAGCATGCAAAGTACGAACATTTCTTTTTTAGCTTGAATTGAAGTGTTTTTATTTTGATATTCAATTATGTTTGGGAACTTTTGGACTGCGACAACGACTTTGGCAGTTTGTTGGCTTTATTTTTTTTTTTCATTTTAAATTGAGCACAATTCAATTTTGTGATTTCTTAGCAGGTAAACATGATATTTATGATGATATTTAGAGCCGATCAAATTGTTTTGTGACTGACAGTTCGTTTATTTACTAAGTTTTGGATTCCAAGGCGTAAACTTGGTACATTTTGACGTCACGTCGCAGTATTTAAAATAATTAACGATGACATTTTGAGAGCTGCTTATTAAGCATTATAAATATATATTATTAACGAGTGTCTCAGACTGTTGCATTGTCAGCTCGTTGAGCTGGGTATACGTGTAGAATACACCTCCAGTCTTCCCAGTCTTCCCACTCTTCCATCAGCCATTCAGCTGCGAGACAATTGACGATCTTTGAACAATTGTTCAGTTGTCAGACATACTTAAGATCGTGTGGGCGAACGATCGATCTAGTCTATATAGATATACATTATCGATCAATCATAATTTACAGTTGTCAAACAGAATATTAAGTAATTTAAGATTGCGATCTCTATTTCCCCATTTGATCTATACTAATTTCCTTCAATCTGATTGTGCGCTGATCAATATTAATTCGCGAATTTCGGAAGAATAATAAAGTCAAGGAACAACTGATCACGATATAGCTTTAGCTTGATCTATTATTAGGACAAGGCCTTGTTGTGTCACGATCATTTCTAGATACAATCTATCTATTTGAACTATTTCAATTGCGTTCAATCTATTGATATAGTATTCGATTCATTTAGGGATATGTTGCTCAAGTGATCAAGGCAATGTTTAATATTAATTTGCATTCTTTAACTACAGTTTGATCTATAATAAATAAGACCTTGTTTGGGTTTCAGTGTTTAGGTCTTAATTCCAACAATTCTGAGTTTTATGCAATCATTTATTTTTTAAATATTTTAGAAGAATTCAGGTAAATCAGCTGGTGAAGTGGGATTGACAATAATGCGTAAACTTAAAGCAATTTTCTATATACGTTTATATAAATAGATATATTATCTGTGATTATAAATAACAAAATTGTTGGGTTTTTGTTTTTTGACGGCAGAGGAGGCTATTGAAAACCTGCAAAAAGCTCGTCTTAGGGTGAAAAAACAATAAACAAAGTGACCGCTTTATGGAAAAAAAATACCAGTTGCACATGGTCACACTTAAAGTAGGCAAGTGTAGGAAATACTTTGAAAGTTATCTTTTTTGGAATTATTTTAAACAAACTCATTAAAAATAAATAAATAAAAATAATTACAAATTTTTATTTTTATCTTGAATTTATATAGATTTTAATCTTTAGCTATAGCTTGAACTACTTTAAGATAAGATATTTCAATTCTTCTCTGTTTGAACTGTTACTTTTACATAAAATATTTCAATTCTTCTCTATACAATCTGATGAACTATTAAATTGTTAATTTATTTTAATCTTTTAACTAAAGTAATAATTTCAAAATAGTTTTACTAAGTTACATATTTTGTATTTTAATCTTAAATTTATAAAGATTTTAATCTTTAGCTATAGCTTGAACTACTTTAAGATAAGATATTTCAATTCTTCTCTGTTCAACCTGTTACTTTATTATAAAAAATTTCAATTCTTCTCTGTTCAAATTCTAAAACTGTTTACTTTATGCCAAATTGTTAATTTATTTTAATCTTTTAACTAAAGTAATAATTTCAAAATAGTTTTACTAAGTTACATATTTTGTATTTTAATCTTAAATTTATAAAGATTTTAATCTTTAGCTATAGCTTGAACTACTTTAAGATAAGATATTTCAATTCTTCTCTGTTCAAACTGTTACTTTAACATAAAATATTTCAATTTAAACTTTGTGCCAAATTGTTAGTTTATTTTTAACTTTAGCTTGAACTACTTAGATACGATCGTTTTGATCCATATTTAAATTCCGTTATATCGATCTGATATTTATCGTACTATTTCTTTGTCCAACTGTTGATCTTCAACAGCTTCGTCTTTGCGTCGCCATCATCACAACAATCTCAATCTTCTGTTCGCATAATTTTCAATGTCAATGCTTTTTAATTTCATGGCATAAATAGACATCATGCTGGCCTGGCCGGGCCAGGCCTGGCCTGGGTCTACGGGTCTACGTCAGTGTCTAGCCAAAGACCGGGCTTCATTATTATTATTATATTATTATTATTGTTGTTGTTGTTATCTTCTTTGTATTTTGTTTGTCATTTCAAGAAAACGAAAACGAAAACAAAATCAAAGTTCGATTTCGTTTAGCGTTCGATTTTTTGTATCGCATTTAGCTATTGTCTTTATTTGGCTTTAACTTTGGCTTGGACTCAGCTAGCGTCAAGTACAATGACCGATCTATCTATACTATATAGTAGTGTGTGTACCCAACTCAACTACAATATACTTTATTTTAAGATCAATCTCTATATTTTTTTATTTTTGGGTTTTATTGTCAACATTGTCGGATCAACAGCCGACATTTGGCTTGGAGTGTGGGCCGCGTTAAGACCAGGGGTCGTGTTGGGCCAGGAAGTGGGGAAGTGGTGGCTCCAAGTCATAGGCCATGCTCCAATCTGTACAAAATCCGCATATAACTTGACTTTATGGCCCATCAAGAGGCTCGAAGCTACTGTTAGCCCTCAATAAACTTGTTCAGCTCGCAATTAAGTAAATGCTTATAGTCGAGGGGCAGTCGAGGGGAGGCGGGGGCTTAGAGGGTCTGGAGGTCGTTAGAGGTCGCTGGGCGTTTGAAGTGGGCGTGTCACTTGGATCATCAATCAAAACAAGCATCAAGCTACCGTTGCTCCTTCAGACAAAATCTACAAAACTATCAACGTTAAGGCGGAGTGACAAAATTAGGGATTTACATGTTGAAGTTACTTCATGAAGTTATTATTTTTTTGATTACAACAGGTGGGTAAGTGAATAAAGTAGCTTATTAGAAAAAGAATGATTAATTAAATCGACATTTTAAACAGATTCTTGATAAAGATTAACGGATCTAAAAAAAAAGTAAAAAAAAAAAAAAATTAAATTAAATTAAATTTATCATATTATAGGAGCAGGAGCTTAAGCCGTTCTTAATTTTTTTTATATATTTTATTTCTTATATTTTTTATTTTTTATATTTATTTATTCTCCTGAAAAGTCAGGAAACAGGACAGGTAACTTAATTCAATTTAAATACATGTCAATCCTTATCTTTTAATACACTAGATTAAGCTAAGTAAATTTTTATTTCTTCTTAGTAATTTTAATATTTTTATGTTGCAAATTTTTTTTTAATATTAAATCTAGTACCAATAATTTAGTTTTGAGCTAGAATTTAACTCAGTTTTTCTTATTATTTTTCCTTTTTAATCTACATAAATTTAATTTTTATTCAAAGAAAAGTTAAAAAGAAATTGCTAAAAACGAAAAAAAAATATGAACACAATAAAACAATGTGCTCTAAAGGGATAATAAAGCATATTAAAAATATTATTAAAATCAAAATTAACAGCTAAGTATATTGTTTTTATTTTTCGATCTATCTACATACATATACTCGATCTTGGAGACTATAGAAACTAAAAGTTCTTATATATATTTAATTAAAAATATAACATTCTTTTCACTGTGTTAATATTTAAATTAAATACACAATTTCAACTTTATCTTAAACTTTATAATAAATCTCATTTACCTTGCAGTAAATTCATGAAGTAATTGCATGTTGTAAATTCATGCAAAGCTGAAAATCTTCTCTATGCCTCCTCTCTTCTCCTCTACCCTCAAAACTACCTTACCCTTCACTTGCTGCAAAACGCATTGTAACTGGTTTTTTGTTTATTTTTTTTTTTTTTTTTTTTATTATTATTATTGTTATTGTTGTTGTTTATGTTGTTGTTTATGTTTTGTTTGTTGTTTTGATACATTTATTGTTGCTGCTCCCCTTGCATTTTGAATGTCGAATTGCTCTTTAACTCATTCTGAGCAACAAAATATCATCAAGAAAAACAAGTAAGAGTGCTATAGTGGAGTATAACTGACTATGGTACACTCTGTAACTAGTTGAAAATCCAAAAATACATACACAAATACACTTTAAAGTCAAGTAGTTCAGAATTTAAACAGAAAACAACAGAAAAAACATAATATTAAATAAAAATTATGAAGAAGCATATTTATATGACGTATATTTAACTTCGATGTGTCGAAGTTTTAATACCCCAATAATAAGAATATAGTATAATAAGAATATAGTATTTAAAAACAATATTTTAATTTAGTCGTTTAAAAATTAGAAATTATTAAATAACTCTCATTTAAATAAATTTAAAATTAACTTTAAAATTATTCGTCATCATTTAAATCAACAAATCAAATCGTTTTTTTTTTATCGTTTTTAAAAGTTATAAATTATATATATTCTAAGCAGAATTTTTGGTTTTATTTTCTTCCAAAATTGGCTTAGATAATTGCTTTATTTATTTTATTTTATTTATTTTAATTATATGCTTCACTTTGAGGGAAAATTTAAATTAATTTACCTAAATATATATAAAAACCATTTTTTTATTAAGTCGTTAAAATATTAATAAAAAATAAAAATTATTAAATATCTCTTATTTAAATAGATTTAAAATGAACTTTGATAATTCCTTCAGCTTCACTTTGTAGAAAAATGTAAATTTATTTACATTAATATATTTAAAAACCAAAAATTAAAATTATTAAATAACTCTCATTTAAATAGATTTAAAATAAACTTTAAAAAATATTCCTTATTTTTGTTAATTTAAAAAAAAATTAAATTTTTTTAAATCATGTTTGAAATGCATAAATTTCCCTCAAAGGATTCTATTGCTAAGTTTTTTTTCTTATTTTCAAAAGTTATTATTATTATTTATTTTTTTAATATAATTATCGTTAATCGATTTTTACGATATGTTAAAATAATATTAAAATATTCATTATTTACGTTCTGTGATTAAAAAAAAAACCTCTCTAAAATTATATTTAAGCAATAAATTGAGAAATAAAAATTCATTATGAACAAAACTCTTTTTTCAATTAATCGATTTTACTTTAACTTATATTTAGTAAGTTTTGATCAAACTAGGCGAAATTTAAAATATAATAAATTTGTATTTTTTTTGTAATGTTTTTAAATATTTTTGTATACTATTCGGACTTTTTATTGACTATCTATAATTTCCAAGTCTTGTTCGATTCGATTAAATTAAGTTTCAACAACATAGCTTCACTGTTAGATCAGTTTACTTGGTTAACAACAAGAATACCCTCTCCAAGGGTATATATTGTTACTTATTTAAAGACAGCTGTTCAAGAAGCTACCTTCCTTACCCAACTCAACTCTCAACTTGGCTTCTCACACTGGCAATGACAGCCTCAAGAGTTAACCAAAAATCCAAGTTGTTACCTTTAAACATGTAATTGCTGAACAATGTCTGTCCATCTGACGGTTCGTCTGTCTCTCAAAATGATCTTAATCGGCTTGCTAAAGGCCACAGACCCTACGTGCCAAGTCCAAGTCGAGCTTCAGCTCCAACTGCAACTTCAACTGGGCTGGGCTGGTCCTTGCCCATAAAAAAACACAGAAAAACAGAAAACCAGAATTTCAAACTGAAAATAAGGTCAAGTTGAAGAGCGGACAGAGACGGGAGCAGCAGCTCTTTGGATGGGGAATTTTTCTGAAGCGGATTTAAAGTTTTATTCTACAAAATCATAAATCATAAAAAACACATACACAGTGCGGCAGCTTTGTGAGATGGACAATTGCAAGTGGCAATGACAGTTGCGGTCATTGGCCAGGTGAAGGTTAACCAGGGGCCAGAAGACAAAAGCCGGCCACAGTTTTCACCTGCTAATTGGGAAGTTATTTTTAGTTAAATTTCGAACAGTTTTTCAATTTCGGACTTTCAATTTCGATTTCGATTTCAATTTCATTGCCTCGCTAATTGCTGGCGGCATTCGGAAGTGTTCAAAGTGGCCTGAACAAGTAGAACTGTGAAGTCATCCAACCGTATTGATGCCACTTCAATATTGCGCTAGTGATGATAGCCTTAAATATCGATATTATCGATAGTCTGAGCATAGTTAAAGCTTTGGCTTTTACTGCAATTTATGCAATTGATATTTAAACACGTTAAAATACTAGCTTATCGGGAGTAAAAGTATTGGTAGGGAATACAGCATAATATTGGCTTTAAAATATAATCAACAATCGATATTATCGATAACAGCTTAGACTGTTTCTCAGCTTTAAAAGAGGTTTGAAAAAATTGAACAATTGCCACAAAATTAAAGCATTATTTTGATTATTAAATTAGTTTCTTTATGTTATTAAATAAAAGTGATTTATATCTATGCACTATAATAAATTAATGACGGACGCTAATTTTAAAATTTATCTATTTTAAAATACCTTTTTAGTAAAATTTTGTAAAAAAAAAAGGAAAAAAAATGTTGTATTTTAATCTCTTTTATCTATATTAAAATATATTTTTAGTAAAAAAAAAAAATAAAATAATAATAATAATTTTTTTTAACAACGAATTCATTATCTCCCAAACTTTTAACTTATATAATTGTAATAGTAATTTTAAATTAAATTAAATTGTATTTCCAATTAACTATAATTTTTTTCATATTGCTTTTTTTTTAAATCGGTTAAGCTATACGCAAGTTATGGTCAAAAATCGTATATCAATCGTAAAAAAAATCGAAAAAATTTTTTTTTTAATTTTATTGGAATTTTTAAGTTTTATTATGGTAAAATTTTTAAAAACAACTTTTATGAGATCGATGGCGTATTGGATTTTTACAATATTAAATAAAATGAAAATAATTTTTTTTTAATAAAAATATATCAAAGTCAACTTTCATTTTTGACATATTGTTTTTTTTTTAAATCGGTTAAGCTATTCGTAAGTTATTGTCAATACAACAAAAAAAAATCTCAATAAAACTTTTTTAATTTATTTTTGGAAATTTAAAGTTTTACTATGGTAAAGTTTTTTTTTATGAGATTAAAGCCAAATTGGTTCTTACAATATCATATTGAGAATAAATTTATTTTGAAAACAAATATATAAACGCCAAAAGAAAGAACACATTTCGAACACATAGGAGATTTTTTGATAATATTTTGATAGAGGAAAGATTATAAAAGTCTGATCTGTCCAGTATTCAGTTCTTTAAATCAATAATAGGTTCTCAGAGCTGAACTCTTTGCTTTTTAAGCATATTAACCATATACGAGGCTATCGATACTATCGATAATAAGTAGCAACGATGATAATTTTTCGGATAGAAGCATTATTATAAAGGTCTGATCAGTACGGTATTCAGTTCTTTAAAGCAATAATAAGTTTTCAGTGCAACTCTTTGCCTTTTCACCATATTGAAAGCTATCGATACTATCGATAAAAAGTAGCAACGATTGTTTTTCAGCACTTTAAAGAAGCTACCAGCTCTTAAGTTAACTCTTGACCAACTCTTGACTTAAGTATTGTCTTAGCCAAACAGAATCTGAGTGTGGCCAACATGGAACATGGAAGTTGGTAACGGGGCGCGGCCTTCTCCAAAAAGCTTGAGGTGTGCTAATCGCTGTGTAAATTTCACAGCTTGTCGAGAAGCTTGTCATGCAGATTTAACAAACGTCAAGTCTGTGCATGACAGGTGTGAAAAATATGAGAACAGTTAGAGAAGTTGAGAAGTTGATATTGTGGGGACGGGGCAAGTCAGTTCAAAGTAGAGGCCAAGCTTATCGTACATTCAAATATTTAATAATTAATATTTAATATTTGTTCAAAAATTTTTGAGCGCGTGTTCGCCCCTTTTTTGAGGTTCTATCTAAGTGCATTCAAATGAATTTCGGTTGACTCTAATATCCAATTTGTGCATATTTGATCAAGTTTTAAGCAAATTACGAGCTAATCTATGCTATTAGCCTACATACTAAATTTCAACATTTTAGCTCGAGTACTTTTTGAGTTATGTTAGATTTTTTCAATAGTTAATATTATAATAATAATATATGATTATCATAGCATATAACATTTATTTAATAACATTTTAGTCTTAACAAGTTTTTTAAATTGTTTTTTTTTTAAAAATCGGTAAATGCATTATAAGGGTTTATTTAGTAAAAGTTTCCAAATATTCCTTGGTAAAGATTTTCCCAATTAATTAGAATTGAGATTTATAGCTGTTTCAGGTAAATATTTTAATAATAATATATTATTATCATAGCATATAACATTTATTTAATAACATCTTAATCTTATGTCTGTTTTTTAAATCGAGATATGCAATATTCGGGTTTATTTAGTGAAAGATTTCAAATATTCCTTGGTAAGGATTTCCCAAATTAATTAGAATTGAGATTAAGCGCTGCTTTAGGCTCTTACAAATCAATATAAGTATGAGTTTTCAAATTTTGAAAAATTTAAAAAATCGGTCGATGACAATATGTTAAAGAATTCAAATAAATGTAAATAATTCGAATGCGAATTCGAATTCGAAAGTAAAATAACAATTGCTGTTCTTGGAAATTATAATTCGAATTTTTAAGAGTTTTACATTTACATTGGTAAGAATTTTTCAAACTAATTAGAATTGAAACTAAGCGCTGCTTTAGGCTCTTTAGAATCCAAATGCAAAATGTTATAGAATTAAAATAAATGTAAATAATTCGAGTCCGACAAAATGTTAAAGAATTCAAATAATTGTAAATAATTCGAGTTCGTATTCGAAAGCAAAGTAACAATTGCTGTTCTTTAAAATTGATATTCGAATTTTAAAGAGTTTTACATTTACATTTTTAAGGACTTTTTTAATTAATTAAAATTGAAATTAAGAGCTGCTTTAGGTTTTTAAGAATCAATATAAATATGAGTTGTCAAATTTTGAAAAATGTAAAAAATCGGTTGATGGCAAAATGTTATAGAATTCAAATAAATAAAAATAATTCGAGTGCGAATTCGAACTTGAAAGCCAAGAAACAATTGTTGTTCTTTGAAATTGACATTCGAATTTTCAAGAGTTTAACATTAAAAAAACTTAACCAATTTATATCTCTCTTTTAATTCGAAATAGGATCAACATATTTATAGGTGTTTTGTGACCTTCGCAATATTTCTTTATTCAACTTGTTCGCATTTTCATTTTCATTTTCATTTTCATTTTCATTTGCACTTTCACTTGTGAGCACAGAACTTTTTCACTTTCCACTTGCAATTTCCGCTCCCCGCCTGTCGCCTCCGGTGGCCTAAAAGCTCGATACCGACGCTTCTTCATTTTATCCTCTCATTCTTTTCATTGTCTATCTCGCTCATGCTCACTCTCGCTTTCTCTTTCGCTCTCTGTTGCTTTGACTCTGGTATGGCCTTCAGTCGTCGTGCGTAATGACCTTCAAAAGGCAGGCAACAGCAGCAGCCGCAGCCGCAGCAAGGACGTTGCCAAACCACGTGCCAGCCTTACACACACACACACACGCACATACACATGTCACACACAAACAAAAAAAATAAATGGCAAAAAATCAAAAGGTACAAATATCCTTGCTTTTTCAAAAAACACAAATTCCGGCATTAATCGAATAACCGTTAACCGTTTTGCCCGCGTTTGCGTTTACCTGTTAATTTTCAAATTTAATATACTATGCTTCTTTTTATTTTGTCGTTTCTGCGTTGTTTACGAGCGCAAGGATGGGCTCCTTGGAGCAGCCAGGACGTGAATGCGTTTCCTCTGCAGCTGTTGCCGACGATGCTCACAACAAAACATTTCCGCAACGCGTTTGCGGCGCGACTGAACTTGATTCTGGCGCGCTAAGCGCTGTTAAACTTGGACTTGGCCAAATTGAAAAGCAACCGTCGCGTCGCTTCAATAGCACACAAACAAACATACATAAACACACACGCACACACACAAGTAACAAGCAGAAACAGAAACAGAAGCAGACGCGGCTAGAAGCTTGACGTCTGCACGGTCAGCAAGACGCTAGCGGGGGCGTCGCGTCGCGTCGGAAGCTGCTGCTGCAGCATAGCATATGCCTACAATATCTCACAGATGGTATCGCTGTTAATTGCATTTACACGGGCAAAAAAGCTTTCGAAAGCTTTTGTCGCTTTTGCAGAGCAACAAGCTCTGACAAATTAGCAATGCTACGAACCACGCTAAGCTTTGTGGATGCTAACTTGGTGTTTGGTTTGTGTCAAGGCTAGAAATCGTGTCTAAGCTCAGTTTTCACCGAATGTCATTCTGTTTTTTTTTACTGGACTACCATCTGCTCCTGGTATGGCTTCTATTTTATCTTTATTTGTAGTTTTAAAATTCCATTGGCAAATATTAAGCAATCAGCGGCATTTTACTCGGATTGTTGACTCATTTTAATGACAAATTTTCCCTTGTATGCAATTGGAAAGAGCGGACCCCAATTCCTAATCAACATCTCGGACATCTTGAAGGAGGTCCTCTTTCCAATTTTGGAACTAACGCTTCAGAATTAATATTATTTATATAGTATAAATATTATTCTATCAATTTAATTTGACATTATTTACTTTCTAGCTTAAAATTCTTTTTTTTTTATACCCTGTACTTATTTATAAAAAAAATAGCAAAATATCTGTTATCGATAACGCTATTTAAATATAAAAAATTAGTCATTATTTTTGTTTTGAAATTGTATAAATTTATTAAATATACATGTGTGTGTACTAATCAAAAAAAAAAACAAATATATTATATATTGCAATTGCAAATAATAAGGCCCTTAAAAGCTAAGAACAAAAAAAAAATCTATATATATATAAATTTATATAGAAAATATGGTTAGTAAGTATACAGAGAGAGAGAGAGAGTGATAGGGGGTGATAGGAAAATAAGCAGAAAATTAGAATTTTATATTCTTGTAGCTTAACTTAAACCGTTTTCAGTTCTGGTTCTTGGATTACAATTAAAATTAGATCATTTCGAATAAGGTATAGTATAATAGGGCAGCAGTAGCATGTTAAGTTGCTGCCAAATAATCACTAAATACTTAAGTTTATACAATTTTTGTTTTTTGTTTTTCATTTTTTGGGTTGTTTAGGATATTCCATTAGGGGGAGGACTAAAATTGTTAACTTTGCATTGACTCGGAATTTTGATGTATTTTCAAATATTTGTGTTTTTGCCCGCCCAAAACTTAGCAAAATTATGAACACTTGACATTTGAATTGAACATGAATTTAGTAAATATTTGTTTGGTTGTTATTAAATTGATTGATTGATTGATTGGTTGGTTGCTTGTTTGAATGATTGATTGGTTTAGTTTAGTTGTAGCTGTTGCTGTTGCCTTTGGCGCCCTCAGTCAACGCACACACTCCTCATCCCTGGGATGGATGTGCTGCATATCCATCTATCTGATGTTGGCAAACAGATTCAGGACAGACTTGTTCTCCTTCTGGCTTCGCGCCTTGCTAAACACATTCCAAAAGCGTAGCGTCTCATCCCCGGCGCCTGTGACAATCGCCTCGCCATCCGGACTCAATGCCAGATAGAGTACACGATAGGAATGGCCAGTTAGCTTGGCCACCTGCGTCAACGATGGATACTTCCATACGAGTATTTGGTTCTGTGAGTAGCCGTGCGTGGAGACCAGCTCCGATGAGTGCTTGGACCAGGCCAGATTGCACACCTGCGAGCCGGTGTCCACGCACTGCATGGGCTGGCCCGTCAGCGTATTCCAGAAGCGTATGCAACGATCCGCTGTGCCGCCACCGCTGGCCAACAGGCCATGATGATGCGGTGACCAGGCAATTGCCTTGACTGCGGCCATATGTTCCGTATAGGATTGCACCGGATTCAATGAATGCTGATTCCAGACATACAGGCGATTATCATTCCCACCGCTGGCCAAATACTGATTATCCGGCGACCACTTGAGACCGCACACCTCCTGGCGATGGCCAGCCAAACGTCGCTCCGACTGCAGCTGCGGCGTTCGTGTGTCCCGTTGTATAATCCAGCGATCTCTCGAACCGCTCGACAAGATGTCACTGTTCCAGGCCAAGGCACCCACACGCGCCGAGTGTCCATTGAGTTTATTGATCTGGAAAATATTTGTATATATTTAATATATTCAATGATTATTTATGTTTGTTATCTCTCACCTGCTTATTAGCTGCCACATCCCAGACCGTCACATAGCCATGATGCGTGCCCACGGCCACAGTGTTGCCACGTTCATTCCAGGACACAGATGTGACCGTATTGGAGTCGGGACTGAGATCACACAGGCGGGTTACCTAAAGAAAACAATTAGAAATTACAATTTAGCTCTTGTTGAAGGCTTCGCTCTACTCACCTGACTGGTGCAGGCGCTCCACAGATAGACACAGCTGCCCAGGCCAACGGCCAGCACGTTTTGCGATGACCAATCAACCAAATTTAAATAGAAATCATCCTGCAGCTCTGGCGCATCCAGCACTTTAAAGGGTATACGGGATATCTTACGGGTCGCCTTGCGTGGTGAACGCAACAGCTTTTGACTCTTGGCGCTGACCGGTGACAAAGAATACGGACATTCCCCATTATAGTCCTGTAATTAAAATTAAAATTGAAATATTAGTCTAATTGAAGCAGATATTTAAAGTATTATAGTTTAAAATAGGGTATTAGAATTAAGAGTTATGATATATAATTTCAACTAAATAAATAATTTTCTTGCCACACTCTAATTTAAAAAAAATACCAAACATTTTCCAATTACACAAAAAATTAGTTTGCTTTTTTAAGGGGTATTATAATTCTGTCACGACGTGTGAAACGTATAGAAGTAGACTTTTCCGAATCTATAAAGTATATATATTCTTGTCCAGACGACGAGCTGAGTCGTTATAGCCAAAAAAAAAAAAAAAAAAGTTCTGGTAACATTTTTTTATAGCTAAATGTGGCTAAATTATTATTTATGCTCCATAAGTTAACCAAAACTAACCTAAAAATCTAATTTTGAAAATTTTGAAATTTGTGGGAAAAAAAAACGTATTTGATGGAGGTGGAGAACTATCGATGGCACTATCGACACTATTGATGGTTCAAAATGAACTATCGTCGAATATCGATGGTGCTCACTATCGATAGTTCTCCACCTCCAGTATTTGAGAAAGGCTTGAATCTATAATCAATTATTTTTTTTTATTAAACCCTTGCAAAAGGGTATTATAATTTTGTCTCGAAATGTGTAACGCATAGAAGAAGACGTCTCCGACCCCACAAAGTATATATATTCTTGGTCAGGACGAAGAGCTGAGTCGATATAGCAATGTCCGTCTGTTTCTATGCTTACTTTTTGGCTTTATCTTTGAGCAATCTTGATGAAACTCGGCACAAATAAAGCTTGATATTGTATATAGTTTGTATGTCAAAATCAGCCCGATCGTACCAATATAACATAGCTATGGAGGAAAAAGCGAAGACACTTCATTTTCATGTAAAGTGTTTGTATGAAAAACTTTTTTGTTTTTTAAGATATCAAAACCAAAGTTTTCATTCAAAATTTTCTTAGACCATTGCCAGGGGTTTTTTCTTGCCGTTTCTTTCTTGTTTTTTATTTGCTTTTGTCAAGTGATAAATGCAGTCAAATTTATAAAAAAAAAAAAAAAAAAAAATCTATTATTCCTGTTTTCCATTTGCATTTATATTTATACATTTATATATTTAAATATAAATAATTTTGTGGGCCTTTGGAAATTAGTTCCCTAGGTTTGACTTAAAATATTAAATTTGCCACATTTAGCTATAAAAGTTATTAAGAGATTTTTGAGTTTTCTTTTATTCTTTTATGATTTTTAAAAATTTTTTACAAAGAACATGCAATTGGACAATTAGGATGCAATTGTGTTTCATTTTAAATAAATGTTTTTTATTTATTAAAAATTGCCTCCTACTCTTTGGTACATTTTATACATTTATCAGGAAGTCTGTAAAAAAATGAAAAGAATAGTATTTTTGTTTTTTGCAAATATATATAAAAATATATACACACGTAACTCTAGCTTTGTCGATCTACTGAGCTAGTGAACTAGAGCAAATGCATAGAAAAACTCTAAATATAAAAATTTTAAAAATATACGCATTTAGTTAAATATTTCTTCTTCAGTTTAGTTGAGTTATTTCAAATGAACTTATTTAATTAATTTCAAGACTTTTTTGTTACAATTGTTCCAATTGCAGCTAAGCGCCAAATTGCCAAAGTAAATCTAAAAAAATAATAAAAAAAAAAAAACAAAAACTAAATAAAGTAAACGCAATTCTCCACTTTATTTGCTCGCCGCGTACTTGAAGCGGCAATTAACGCTAAAGTGTTAAAAGCAGCGACCGCGTCTCTGTTCACATTTGGCTCTAATGTTACCACATATCCCCCCTCCCAATACCCAATACACCCCCTCCCGTAACACTTATATATACTATATATCAAGAGATTCGCATTTGGCACACGCACTTTGCAAACCTCCCTTTCCCTTTCCTTCCCTTCCCTTCCTCAATTTAAATCTTTTGTCTTTTCGTTTTGTTTGCACTGAAAAATGCGTGCAGAGGGAAATGTGTGTTAAGCGTATGCGTATGCTCTTCCCCCTCTCTAGCTCTTCTCCCCCTTCTCTTAGTTAAAACCTAGGAGCTGTGGTAGGAGGGGGGTTAATTACGCAATGGAGCACACACACATTACAAATGCGTAAGTCAATCTACATAGTGAGGAATCAGGTCAGAAATTGACCGAAATGCAAAAGTTGACAACTTCCAATTGAAGATCGGTAACATTATCTATATTTGAACTAGATATAGATTGAATATATATAAATATTTAGTTAGATTAAAAACTAAATTTCTAAATCTAAATTAATTTAAGTTGTTGAAAAAGAATTAATCCTACAATCCTACAAAATGATAAAATCAAAAAAAAATAAAAATAAAATAAAATAAAAAAAAATCAAAAAATTAAATAGAAATAAGTATTGAGTTAGATTTAAACTAACTAACTAGACTACTTTTGCTTTTAAAAATAAGTACAACAAATATTTTGTTTAAAGTCTCTTTTGAATGAGGTTAAATTTGATTTAAGTTAGGTTAGGTTTGCACTGAGTGAGGTTATGTGGGCTTACATTATAACTTTTTACAAATTTATTTAGGTTATTTATAGGAAAATCAAGTTTGATTGACATTCTCAAAAACGAAACAAAATTTCAATATTAAAGGGGCCCACATATATATACACATAACAGTACCGGAGGATTAACCGGAATTATATAAAAAATAATAATAATAATAAAGAAAATTGTAAAACCATAGGTTAGAATTAGAAATAACAAATGTGTTTGTTTAACTAAGCAATTAGGCAGCGCTGAGAATCAGGACTTGATAGTTCAATGGACAAGGCATCCGCCTAATGAACGACGGTTCGATTCCAGCCAGCCCCGGCTTTCTCGACTGATTGTTGCAATTTTATTTATAATTTTATTTATTTTTATATTAGTTTGATTTTTATTTATATTTATTTTATTTTTATAACATTATTGGTTGACCCGACGCGCGTTGCTACGCCCGCTGTACAAACCAAACATATTCTAGAACGTTATCAGAATGAATTGTATTTAAATAACAATCGCTATATATCTGAATGAACATGATTTATACCATATGGGCACGACTCCTTTCATTATATTCTACACGTTCCTTTTACATTTGATTTTTACAGATATTCCGAATATTTATTGCTCCACGTGTACGTCGTATAGTGATTGATCGTCTAATAGCGGACGTTAGTCGAAGAATTGTATAAACTCACTTTTGTAATGTTTTGAATTCGTTCAAATAATAAAACTTAATATAATAAAATGCTGCCTAATGCTGCATTCGTATTTCATTTGAAAAACTCTGTCAACTGTTATTGTTGTAACAGTGCTGTATAATTTAACAGTGAGTGCATCTGTTAAGGCGCTAGCGGGTATTCCGGAGAGTTTTTCCAAAACTTTCTTTTAAAATGTAATTTTCCTAGCAATTAGGAACAATTAAAATAAATATTGAATCAAATCGGCCCCGACGGTTTCAAGTGATAAACACCCAAACACTTTTTTGACTCCATTTTTATATATATAGATTAAAATGTTAGTAGGTGTGCTTATCTTATTAAATTACGAGGCATTATACATAGTTTTAGAAAACAACTTAAAAAAATATCATTAACTTTTATATATATAAGACAAACGAAACCCTTTTTTTTTTAAAAGAACTCGCAATTTCAACCCAGTTTCTAATCTATAGACTTCACACCTATAACATGACTTGAGTTTAGTTTGGAGTATTACAAGTATTTGTGGTTTGTCATCGCTTGTCTCTTTTTTTATTTTTCCATTTTTTTTTTGGATAATTATGTGGTCATCGTAGTGTGTCCACACACACACACGCACACACACACCCCACTGCACATTTTCTGATTCATTCAGAGCAAGCAAACACACATCCCGGCAAACAGACATTTTATTTGTTTTTTGGGAAGATAAGCGATGGGAATTCACGATGTTTCCTACGGGTCAAGCCCACTGCTCTCTTAATTTGTGAAGCAAATTAAAATTTAATTCAATTAACATGCGAGCTAAGAGCACAGAGGTCTGTGAGAGTGCTCGAGAGTTCACGAGTTTGAGAGTTGAGAGTCGAGAGAGTACTCGGAACTTATTTAAGTAATACTTAATTAGTATTACCAGCTTCAAATTGCGTGTGTCGCTTTAATGAAGATCACGTGGAGTCCGCAGACGCAGACGGAAAGGTTGAGAGAAGATTGGGTAGGTTGGGAAGTTAAGGAGGCAAGTTCACTTTACACTTGGGTCAAATGGCCCAAGCACAAAAAAAAGCAATTAAATGACGCTGTTTGTTCCGTATTTTTTTTTAGTTGTTTCTGTTTCTGGGAATGCCAAACACGGCAGTTAAATAGCCAAAGCAGAAAACAGAGTACAATTCAAGCCAATTCAAGCCAATTCAAGCAAATCCAAGCCTGGTCTTTGCCATCGTCTGCCCATAAAGCGTACAAGCAACTGCCATTAAATTTAAATGCTTTTCGATGCCAAGTGCGAGGTGTGTGTGTGTAGTGTGTGTTGTGTGTGTTGCCAGCCAGCCTAAGCCTATTAGAAATTCAATTGTGAAACAACGCGGACAAAGTTAGAGAGAGAGAGGCAGGAAATTCAAGTCCAAAATACAATCACATACGCTTCTTTTGCTGCTTTTTCGATTAAATCTCTTTGGCCTTTGGCTGCTTCTTGTTTTTTATTTTTTTATTTTTATTTTTTTTGTTTTGGATTTGTCATCAGTCGTTGTCATTGTTCAGCTTGTTGTTATACCCTGTACATAATACATCAAATGTCTATAAACAGCAGAAGATATGAAAGCTACAAATGCCAAGACTAAACAAATGGTAAAATTTAGACGTATCTGAATAACTTAATTTGAATCATTTTTAGAGTTTTGAAATATTTTAAAAGGTTTGGAATATTCTTTAATTGAATTTAGCAACAAAAGTTGACTTTTTTCTTATAAATATTGAAAATATGTTATTGAACATGAAAGAAATATATTTTTATTTTTTGTTCAATGTCTCTAATTTTTTATTTTTTTTTCTCCCTGCTAATTGAATCTTTTTTCCGGTAATTTCTTGTGTCGGAAAACTATCAAAGCCTTTCCTATCCGAAAATCTATTCAATATTATATTTGTTTAAAAAAAAATATAATATTGTCAATATAATATAGTAAAAACCAACATGGCATCAATTTTATAAAACTGAAATTTGTTGGTTACGATCACACTATGCAGCAAGTTTGGCTTTTTTCTATTATACGGCCGAAACCGACATAGTATATTCATAAAAAAAAATTTTCAAAATTTTTTTTACTATAGAAAAACATTTTTAAAAAAAATTATTATTTTTATTGACAAAAATAATTTAAAAAAAAATTTGTTACTGTATTTAAAAAAAAAAAAAATATTTTTTACTATAGTAAAATATTTAAAAAAAAAAAAATTATAATTTTTTTTATTAACGAAAATAATTTTAAAAAAAATTTTTTACTGACATTTAAAAAAAAAAAAGATTGTACTATAGTAAAACATTTTAGAAAAAAAAAATATTTTTATTATAGTAAAACATTTAAAAAAAAAATATATTTTTATTATAGTAAAAATTTAAAAAAAATTATTATTTAAAAAAAAAAATATTATTTAAAAAAAAATATCATTTAAAAAAAAAATTATTATTTTTATATTATTTTTTGACAAACAATTTTTTTTTTGTCGATTTGCGTATAGTTTAATCGATTTAAAAAATCAATATAGCAATAAAATAAAATTAATTAAAAAAATTCACATAAAATTGATAGTTAGAAAGCAATTTAATTTGTTGTCAGAAAAAAAAAAGATTTTTTATCAAAATTTTTTTACAAAGTTTTGACTAAAAACAATTTTTTTAAAATAAGTTTCTGCATAGAAAAATATATATACAGCATGGTAACCTCAAAAATATATTAGTATTTTAATATTAATATAATTATTTAAACAAATTAATAGTAACGTTAATAATGTAAAAATAACATTAAGTCTATAATCGCTTTTCGATATAATCGTTATTTAACAGCCAAGTACAATCACGCTTTGCAAGCCGCGTCTGTTAACTAACAGCGCGCTGCTAACTAACAGCAATAAGTAAAGTACAGTCACAGCTTTTTAGGTCTTTGATCTTAGACAAAATGGCGAATGCAGCCAATGAAGTAAAAGTTTGAAAACGAATTTAAAAATTGAATGGAATTCAATTCAAAAACAAAGTGAAGTGTGGAGAGGAGAGGAGAGGAGTGGGTTAAAAAGTTTGCCGGCCGGCATTTGTTGTTGTTCTGAAGTGGTTTTTTGGGGGCGGCGCTTATAAATTAAATAAACAAACAGCCAACCAGAGGCAGAGGCAGAGGCAGCAGCAGCAGGAGGTGGGGAGGAGAATAACTCAAGCTGCCGCTGACTCTGAATGCGCCCGAGCAGGGACCGAATAAAATTGGTTAAATAAGAATGTTAATGATCATGATAATGGTTAAACGAATATGGATTTGAGGGGAGTCTACTGTGAACCTGTCGCCGCAACAGACCTCTCTCCCTCTCCCTCTCCCTCTAGTTAGTTAATCACTGAATCACTAAATTAGTGTCCAAGTCGCCAAGTGGTCAAGTGGGCTTTAAAATAAAAGCCAAGTTAGTGTAGTCATCGGCTTAAGGTTCCAACTTAATGCTATGCTAATGCAAAATGTCTGCTGAATAAATGAATATCAATAATAATAATAAAAAAAAATATATATATGTATATAAAATAATAATAAAACAAACAACAAAAGCAAAGACTAAGCTAAGCATAGATGAGGGTGTCGTCTTTATTGCTGTTGTTTCTATAATTCTATAATGGATTTTCGAATGGTCAAGTGGCCAGTTCAGGTCAGTCCAAGCCAGCAACAGGTGCACACCAAGTTTTCAAGTCTATAAAAGCGTGAAAATATATTCAAGCGGCGGCTTTTTAGACCGATTTTTAAGTAGTAGAAAAATATGTAGACGCAGTAGACCCATAAAAACCTATGAAAGCTATAAAATGCTCAAGAAATAAAATGTGAAAAAAAAATAAAAATAAATGAAGACAAATAAAGATGTACTTTGGGTCTTTTAGAAATTTATTTATAAAATTAAAAAAAATTAAAATTTTCTCTTTGAATAGTTTTAAAATTCACTCTTCGTATGGATTTATAGCTTTATATTATTATTTGAATATGAAAATATATATTTTGCTATCTATTAATTTCTCTGTTTATTAAATCTGTTTCTATCTATAAATTTTATTTCGTAACTAAGTCCATTTCTCAATCGTCTAATTTTCTGTTTTATTTAATTTTAAGCCTTTATCTGTCTATTTATATTAAATTTCTTGTTAGGATTTGTATCTTTGTTTCTTACTTTTCAGTATTAAAAAACTATTTATAATTATATATATATTTATACTATATTATTTATTATATATATATATAAATACGCATTTATCTCTGTTATCTATTATCACTTGTTTATCTATCTGTTTAACCTTCTTTATTGTGATCTCTATCAGTCTGCTCTGTCTCTATATTTATATTTTTAAATCTATTAAACTCTTTCTTGATATCTCGCTAGTTTTTTCTATATTTTAAATAGATTAAACTAGCTTTAAGCTTACTAAACTATTAGTCTGTCTATAAGCATTAGTTTTAATATTTGCATTGACATTGAAATAAAATAATGATAATGAAAATGAAAATAAAATACCATGTAAAATTCCTAAAAACATAAATGGAACTAAAATTTTTTGTTGGTAAATAATCCAAAATTAATTATCTATTAACGTTGATAATTAATTTTGGATTATTTTATTATTTATTTATTTATTTTATAATTATCTATTAACGTTGATAATTAATTTTGAATTATTTAACAACAAAAAAAATTTAATTCCATTTATGTTTTATTAAATATTTATTGAAAATAACAATGTTATTATTAATATTAAAATTTTTTTCATTAGTTTTTATTTTGTAATTGTAATTATATTAGTTTTTTCAATGCAATGAGATTTTCATTTTAATTACTTTTTATCAATTCTTTTAACAATGATAATAAACATAATATTTCTTAACATTTTTTTAATGACAATGAAATGATAATTGTATTAAAAATTTATTGGTTAATAATACTGATATTTGTCTATAAATATAAATATATATCTGTCTATATATCTGTCTATATATTTTTCTATCCATTTAAATATTCATCTATCTATCTATTTAGTCATCTTTCTATCTGTATATCTATCTACCTATCTAATAATCTGTCTATCTATAAATCTATCTTTTTCCCTAGTTAGCCCTCTATATATGTCTCTGTATATCTGCCTATCTATTTGATTATTTATTTTATCCATCTATATATCTATCTATCTGTGTATCTATTAAACTCGCTCTTTTGAATATGTCTCTCTATCTATTTATCTTTCTATAAATCAAACTAACTCCAAGTTTATGAAACTATCTATTTATTTGCTTGTCTGTCGTCTGCCTGTTTGTCTGTCTCTATTAATCTCCCCGGACCAACCGGTTTAGGAAAAACTATCTATGGAGTGGGATGAAAAGTGGCCTGTCTATAGTTTTATATATTTTTCATCCTCTCGCTCTCTCCTAAAGACCGGATAGATTTTTGGGGTTAACAGACTTTGATTTGTCTGTTTTTCTGTTTTTTTTTTTGTTTTTTTATTTTTTTGGTACACAGCCGGTTCTTAAATGATTTGTTCAAGTGTTTCAACTGTTCAACTGTGTGTTTGGACATTTACAATTTTCAGTTTTCTATTCAAACTGTTGCCACTTGTCGATGTTTCTCACCGTTGAATTGAAGAGGCAACTGTTTTTTTTGGGGGGGCTGTAAACTCTATTTCTCTTTTGTAATGGCGATCATCATCATTTTTGTGGATTCTCTTGACATATTTGCGCGCTTATCAGATTTATGTTGCTTCAATTGCCGCAACGACAGCCGACACGTCCGCTCTACACTTTGCTTTGACTAATATTTGACAGTTGACACGTTGCCAGTCGCCAATTGCCCATTGCCCATTGCTCATTGCTCATTGCTCATTGCCAATCGCCAGTTGCCAGAGCAACAATAAAAGAAACAGTTCGAAAACTACACTCAAAAAAAAAAAGAGAAAAGACTTCCCATTGTATAGGAAAGTAGTGAAGCTAGAAGAAGGCTTAAGTTCTATATAAAACTGTGTAAACAGACTGGCTGACTGACTGATTGACGGCTCACCGCCAGGCCAAACGGTAGCAGCTAGAAACCTCAAATTTATGGCAATAGTTTCCTATTATATTATAGGTTGGCAATCTGAAAAAATTTTATTAAAAATATATCGGAAAGTGGGTGGAAAATGCATTTTAAAATTGAATAGAAATGCCAGCTGTAGGCTACAATAATAATGACATTATAAAACATAATTATTTTGTTTTTTTTTTCCTATTTTTTTTTTTTTTGGAAACGGAAGCGGGTAGTAGCAGCGCACGCCGGGGTGATCTAGTATATATATATTTTTTTAGATATATATTTTTTATAAAAAAAAAAAAAAAAAAAAAACAAGCACGAAATCGCTATGTTCGGCATGCCAAAGTTAAATTCATTAGCAAGTCTTCGAAAATTTAAATTAAAATTTAACATTTTAGTCCGATGGCAACTTTATAATATATAGTTGTCCAATTTCGATAAAATTTAATAGAAATATTTATAAAATAGTTAAAATTTGAATAGACAAGTTTGATTATAATATATACTTGTTCGATTTCGATAAAATTTAATAGAAATATTTCTAAAATAGTTAAAATACGAATAGACAAATTTTATTGAGGTATAAAAAATAAACAAAAAGGTTGTCCACACAATACATTTTTCAAGAAAAGTTTGTTCTCAGGAGAATTATAAAATATAGTAGTTCGATTTTAATAAAATTCGGTCTGAATGTCAAAATCTTAATAATTCATCGAACTGATTTGATAAGTTTTGATATCTTATAAAACAAAAAAAAGGTTTTATATAGAAGCACCAAATTTTCAGTCGATTGTTGCTATGACAGCAAAAATATATAGTGTTCCAATTTCGAAACTTATTGGTCAATTTTTTTAAAATCTAAACTTTAGTTTATAATATTACCAACAAGGTTTTCATACAAGAATTCATTTTCAATCAAAAAAACTAAAAAATAAATTTAAAAAATCCCATTTTTTCATTATTTTAGTCCAAAACACCTACAGAACATAATTTTTAAGGTTTGGTGTGTTCACAAAAGTTGCAGTTTGAAATATTTTAAATAACTTTTTATAAGTAAGTTTTTTCGAAAAACCCAACGACAACAGAGTTATAGAGCGTTGAAAAATGTGCTAGCTCGAATAAAATGGTCACCTTAAAAAAAAAAAAATTAAAGTGCAAAAATCTTCTGAAGCAGTTCAATTTCTAAGGCGCGAAATAGGTTGAAATTGATCAAATTAAATAATAAATATTAATAAATAAATAAAATAATAGTATAATTCAATAATATTTAACGAATTATCTGCTTTTGCACATCTAAATTATAAACTCAACATTTTTATTTTTTTTTTTATTTAAATGAGATTAAATAAAATATATATTTATTAATCAGTTTTTTAAAATTTTCCATTTTTTTATTTTTTGCCCTACATTTTTGAGATTAAAAAAAAATATTTATTTCTGAATTTTGTAGAATTCGCATTTTATTTAATTTATTTTTTATATTATTTTTTTTTTGTCCTAAATACTTTCTATATAACTACATTTTTATGTTGAAGAAAAATATATTTATTACTAAATTGTTTAAAACTTGCATTTTATTTAAATATTTATTATATTATTAATTTAATTTAAATTTTTTTTGCCCTACATACTATATACCTACATTCTATATACCTACATTTTTTGAGATTAAAAAAAAATATATTTATTACTCAATTTTGTAGAATTTGCATTTTATTTAAATATTTTTTTTTTTTTGTCCTACGTACTTTCTGTATACCTACATTTTTGTGTTTAAGAAAAATATATATATTACTAAATTTTTTAAAATTTGCATTTTATTTAAATATTTATTTTATTTTTCCCCACATGCTTTCTATACCCACATTTTTTGTCAGTGCTTAGTTTTAGTGCTTCAAGTGAGCAGCAGCAAAGAACAAAGCCTCAAGTTTTGAATCTGAGCTCAGAGCACGAAGCTCGTTAACCAACTACTTCAGTGGTCTAAAACGACACTTGAGTCAATAACCAGACGCAGATATAAATACAGACACACAGATACAGATACAGATACAGATACAAAAAAATACAAAAGTACCAAAGATTCAAGATCTCCAACAATATAAATAAGGGGTTAGAGGGTAGAAGTTGTGGCGGGGCAGGCATGTTTTGTAGCCTCAGGGCAAGCTCAAAAACTGTTGCTCTATTAACGTGCCATTTTGGCCAAAAATTCTCTAGACATTTTTTGATTAATGGGCTCACATTTATTTGTTGGCTTCTACTACAAAACTAGGCCTAAAGCTCCCATAATTTTCAGCTATGAAATTGTCGCCTTTCAATCAACGTCCATTCATCTACATCACGCCCACACAATTAACACAACACCTAAATATATACTTATATACATATATAGCATATATTTATATATAAATTGTGGACACACCCCAGTTCTCTCCCACAATCTCACACATTTTGTGGTCATAATAACAAGTAACAAATTACACAAAATATATATATAATTCAATTATGTGCCTTCACAATATTTCAGCCATAAATAATGGCAAATACTTCATTGAACCGCGACACGTACGCCAAAACAATTTAAACAACAGTCAAAACAGTAGTAGGATCCCATTCATGGATACCAATTGCCAATTATTTTTAAGTTAAATAATTATATAGTATTACAGTTACAATTGTGTCTGAATGTTTAGGGGATTGTCTATAAGTTTTGAATATACATAGAGTTATATATTTCTATCAAGTTAGTGTGATAGTATTAAGTTGAAATCTATTTATTTATTTATCTTTATATTTTTTAATATTTTTGCGTCTAGAATCAAAGACTTTTCGTTAACTTTTGTTAATAATAGAAAATAGTTTTTTATTTTTAAAATAATTCAACCGTAATAAACAATTATATTTCTCTAATCTTCAATTTTAGATTTTAATGGAAAATTTTTGATTTTTCAGACCATGATCAAAACGCTATTTCGAATAAACATCGGTAGAATTTTGACCAAGTTATGTTTCTATAAAAATAAGCTAGACTTTTTTAAGGCTTAAAAAATTAAAAATAAAAAAAAATAATAAAAAACAGAAAAAAAAAAAAATTAAAAATAAAAATATAAAGAAAAAATGTAATAAAAAAAATATAAAAAAAACCCTATGAACAATTTCGAGCTAAATTTTAAATAAATTACATAAAAGATGTTCACTTTATTAAAAAGGTAATAAAAAAAAATATTTTAAATTAAATTATTTCTTCAGAAGTTACCTAAAATTTAACATTTTTATAATTTTTAAAACAAATTTGCCTTTTAAAAATATATATATTTTTTGAGCTATTTTTTCTATCAAAATTTGACTATAGATCTGTGAATTTACTAACTAAGAAAAATAAAATTAAGATTTTTTTCAATAGGTTTTATAATAAAATAAAAAAATAAAATTCAAAGTAATAACAGGGCGTTCTGCCATTAAAAATTTAATTTATACTTTTAGTTCCCCAACAAAATAAATAAATAAATATGTATGTAAGATAATTATCGACACAAAAAAAAAAAAAAATACAAAAAATAAAATAAAAAAAAAAATAAAAATAAATAAAAAAGAAATAAAAAGAAATAAAAAATATTTTAAAGTAAAACATAAAAAATATTTTAAATTAAAGTAAAAAATAAAAAATATTTTAAAGTAAAGTAAAAAACAAGAAAATTTGTATTTTATATCAATTGAATATCATTGAATTTTTTATTGAGTTTTTTAAGAAAATTTAAAAAAATCAAAAAATAAATATAAAAAAATCAAAAAATAAATTTAAAAAAATCAAAAAATAAATTTAAAAAAATCAAAAAATAAATTTAAAAAAATCAAAAAATAAATTTAAAAAAATCAAAAAATAAATTTTAAAAAATCAAAAAATAAATTTAAAAAAATAAAAAAATAAATTTAAAAAAATCAAAAAATAAATTTAAAAAAATCAAATAATAAATTTAAAAAAATCAAAAAAATAAATTTAAAAAAATCAAAAAAATAAATTTAAAAAAATAAAAAAATAAATTTAAAAAAATCAAAAAATAAATTTAAAAAAATCAAAAAATAAATTTAAAAAAATCAAAAAATAAATTTAAAAAAATCAAAAAATAAATTTAAAAAAATCAAAAAATAAATTTTAAAAAATCAAAAAATAAATTTAAAAAAAATCAAAAAATAAATTTAAAAAAATCAAAAAATCAATTTAAAAAAATCAAATAATAAATTTAAAAAAATCAAAAAAATAAATTTAAAAAAATCAAAAAAATAAATTTAAAAAAAAAACATTTTTCCCATTTTTTAAGTTTTGTAATAACTCTCTCACACAGAGGTTCGAGTTGCCAAAAACTAACAAAACACAGATTAAAGATCTGTCTATTCGAAAATAATAAAAATCCGCAAAATTTCGATAGAATCTTAAATAAAATTCAATAAATTCGAATAACATTTAAATAAACCCATAAAACAAACTGCAAGAGTTGAATATTTTGATGTAAACGTGGCCAAGCTCACAAATTGACAGACAAAAAGGAAAGTTAGATAATTAGTTGAGTTTTTGCTTAGATCGCTTTTTTTTCCCAGAGTCTCGAGTATCTCATGGATCTCATGTATCTCGAGTAGATCTGAGAGGCAAGTCCATGACCTGTTGCAGTGCATTCAACTCGCGGGGCAACAAAAGAACAAACTCAATTAAGTATAGTTCACACTGACTGCAAATTCAATTAATGCAACACAAAATGTATCTACTATCTGGCAAATTGTTGGGATGGGGATTGGGGGCAATTATTTATATACATATATATGTACATTTGTCTGATACTAAAATGAAAATGAAATTCAAGCTCTCACCTGCTTGGTGGGTGAATTGATATTTGAAGAGGCTCCGCTTCGCCGCCGGCGTATAGGAGTTCTCATTGCGCTCCTCCCCCGCCGTCTTCACGTCATCAATGGCCGATCCGAGCAGCTCGTTCTTCAAGAGGCACGAAAAGGCCAGGCTATCGCGTGCCGTCTCGCCGCAGTCCCTTTGCTTCTTGCTCGTCTGCGGTCGAGTTATCATTCGTACTTGGTAATGGACGCAAAGCTCGTCTGCCAATTGTTGTGCGCCCTGCAAAAGATACAAAGATACAAAAATGTATAAGTTGGAGATACATAAAGAGAGGGAGATGGAGAGTCGGCTAGTTGTTGCTTAATAAATATGGAAATAGTATAAAATTGCAATTAATGTAAATTAAAAACGGAAGACTCTGTGATTTTTATACATGTACATATATACTCTGTATGTAGGCAGATAGAGTATATTAGACAGATAAGACAGATATATAAGCGTATGCGAATTTGTTAAAGATATATACTACAAACTAAGTTATAAATAAAATAAAATATAAATATATTTTTTTTTTGATTTCAATTCAAAAAGTACAAACAAAAAATCAAGCTATAGATATATTATTAAATTCTATATTCTATATTTTTCTATAATTTTAAAAAACGCATTTATATGCTAAATGCAAAATAATTTCTTTAGTCTCACATAGTTTGCTAGGAAACACATTTTTTAATATTATAAAAAAAAAATAATAATAATTTAAAAAAAAATCTGTAAATAATAAAATAGTTTTCGATATTTTAAAGCACATATTTCGATAAACCTGAATTAAAGTTCCTTTTAAGGATACATGTTATATATGGGCATTTCCATTGTGGCGTTACGTGACAGTCGTACAACTAAATTTAAAAAAAAAAACCTAGAAAAAAATGTAATATTTTTAAATTTTTCTTTATATCTGAGTAGAAATTTAGCTGGACTATATTTAGTAAAAGAGATGAAAACATTCCAACTTTCCGATTAAAAGATATAAGCAAAAAACAGGTGTGGCGTTACGTGACAAGAATAGAAGTCGGTTTCTACTTATATATATGCATATATATAACTTTATTCAACCTGTTTGACTGACTGATTAGCGACTCACGAGTAGGTGAAACGGTAGAAGCGAGAAGTCTGCAATTTTTACTGTAGTTTAATATTATATCATAGATTGATACTCTAAAAAAAATGTCAAAAATATATAACGGGTGGAAAAAGCATTTGAAAATTGTATGAAAATCTAAGCTGTTGCAGCAAGAGCGTAGCAACGCACGCCGGAAGAGCTCGTATCTTACATAAAAAAAAATTTATCAAAAATATATCACAAAACGGTTGGAAAATCTAAGCTGGAGCACACCCGGTTTTTTTTTTTACAGTGGGAGCGTAGCAACGCACGCCGGAAGGGCTCGTATCTTATATAAAAAAAATTTACTCAAAAATCGATTATCTACTAAATTTAATTCAGAATTTAATATTAGCTAATTTTTAATGATTTTCTATAAATTCTGAAACAATATATATAAATATTCAATTTATAACTACATTTTTTAAAAATTTGCTTATATTAAGTTCTGAATTAAATTTAAAGAGTGCTAATAAAATGAAAATGAAACTTTAAATTTCAATTATGCTTTGGTCAACTTTCAATTCCGCAACTGAAAACAGAGTATAACAAAGTTGCAACAATTCTTTTGCCTTTTATATTTCACTTTTTTTTTGCCAAGCATTGCAAAAAAAATGTTTGCCAAAGTGTATAAATTATTTATATTGTACAATCAACAAACAACAACTGCTGAATAAATTTATGCAAACGCGTTCAAATTCAATTGTGCGATTGTGTCTGAGTGCAAAAATAAAAAAAGGGGGGCAACTCTGGCAACGGACGCTCTTAACACCCTTCGTGTGTCTGGCCGTTTCCCTACTTTGCACCTATATAAAGTATATATACATATATAAATATTAGATATACCTTGGCAATACACGTCGTCGTAATACAAACAATAAGGCGGCCAGGCCAATTGTTATTATTTTTGCTCATAAAACATAAAAAACGTGTGCAACGTGCAAAAATATTGAATGTCAAATTCGCCAAATTCGCCAAATTTGCAAAAAAATGTTGCTAAATTCGACAAAAAAAAAAATTATTTGCAAACTTGGCAAATTCACCCTGAAATTGTCCAAGTGTGAGAGAATTTTGAAATATGCCTCCCCACAAACCTAAACACCTAACCACCCAAAAAAAAAAATATATAAATAATAATAATAAAACAACAAATAAAGTGAGGCTAAAGTAGAGCGTGGTTCGACTAAAAGTTACCCTGTAGACTTGGGATATATCTATAGGAATAAAAAGAAATAAAGATATTTATAGATGAAATTTCGATAGTTCGATAGTTTGGGAATTCCCTGCACAAACTTTCGAAGTGTGAAAGTAAAAAAAAAATTTTAAAAAAAAGGAAAAAAAAATAATAATTTCCTAATGAATTTTCAGAATTTGCTTTTCCTAACATGTACATTAAATATAACATAAATAAAAATAAATATATTTATAAATGAAATTCGAATAGTTCGATAGTTTAGGAATTTTCTATACAAACTATCGAAGTGTGAAAAATAAAAAAAATTGAAAAATAATAATTTCCTAATGAATTTTCAGAATTTGCTTTTCCTAACATGTACATTAAATATAACATAAATAAAAATAAAAATAAAGATACTTATAGATAAAATTCCGATAGTTTAGAAATTCCCTACACAAACTATCGAACTATGAAACTAACAAAAAATTGAAAGAAATAAAAAGAAAAATAATTTCCTAATGAATTTTCGGAGTTTGCTTTTCCTAACATGTACATTAAATATAACATAAATAAAAATAAATATATTTATAGATGAAATTCGAATAGTTCGATAGTTTAGGAATTTTCTATACGAACTATCGAAGTGTGAAAAATAAAAAAAATTGAAAAATAATAATTTCCTAATGAATTTTCAGAATTTGCTTTTCCTAACATGTACATTAAATATAA